>OU015491.1:124362430-124782430 GCA_907164885.2 Dolomedes plantarius | reverse complement strand
ATATATTATATAATATGTATATATATATATATATATATATATATTGTTACGTCTTGGCCCTTTTCGGGGAAAAAAGGCCACCCAAGCAAAAGCTCATCCCTTTGCGAATTCTTCCCGTTTCCAAGAAACGATCGGGGGTGGCTTCTGCAAACCCCCTCCCGCCAGCCAGCTGGCTGAGAAGAGACGCAGAGATTTTTGGGGAAGCACGGAGAGAGGTAGCTGATTTTGAGCCTCGCATCTGTCCGTCGACAAGCAGGGCCGATAGGGCGCTGTGCGGACCGAAGGCCTGGAAATTCCTCTCTCGGCTCCCGTTTTTACAAGTGGAGAGATACATCTGCTATTGTAAACGATATTTTGGTTCCTATAGAACCTCTCATATGCAGAGGAGCCTTGACTCTCTGTCTTGTACATAGTGTACAGTTTTATTGGTTTAATACAAGCTCTGTGTTACAAAATTGTCTCTCGTGTGTCTTCTTTTTCCACCGAGGACGTTACAGAGTTATAATTGGAGGCTGCAGTTCAAAATTGAAAGCTATGTTTAAGTGTTTTAGGCCATTTGAAAATTTAAAACCTGATAGTTCTTTTTATTTTTTTTATTGTGTGAAATGTTAAGAATAGGATATTTGATTGTGTTTTAACTGCTAGTTTAAGAGTTTTAAAGTTATTTTGAAAGTTATGTTTAAAAGTTATGCTTTAATTTTTAACTGAATTATTCTTGTGGTTTTTTCTAAACTCTGTTTTATCGAATTACTATTAGGTATATTTTGAGTGTATGTTGTGTAACACAGTTCGGTCTTTTAAATTAATTTGTGAATGTTAAGAGCAAGTTTTGTTTGGTTTCTGGGTATTTTTAAATTTGAGATGGCTTTCTTAAATAAAGCACGGCACCACGAATTGGCGCATCTCGCGCAAGAATTAGGGATTGAATCGGAAAATAAAAGATCTATTCAATTAATTTCCCTCATTAAAAAAAGCCCCGAATTTGATGAAGAAATAATTCAGGGACGTCTGGAAGCTTTTCGGGACCAATTAGAGCAAAACGTCAGGAGGAATTGTTAGAAAAACAACGTCAGAGGACAGAGATTTTGAACTGGCAAAATTGAGGATAGGGTAGAAAATTCCTCGGAGCCTAGTTTTAAAGAGGTAATCTCTAAAATGTTTGAGCAATTTGAATCGGACCCCGGATCGTTCAGATTAAGCTATAAGTGGGTGATAAAAAGTTGAGCATGACCTGGAATATGAGTTCAATACTCTGTTTGTGATTCGTTCGGAAGCAAAAAGCGGAAGAATTGATGTTTTTAAGAATGCACTTGAGGAAGTTCAGGAAAGCACACATGGAATCTTCTCCTAGTGAGGAGCAGGCGATTAATAGTAGTTGCTTGGATACTGTTTCGGCTAGTATTAGCGGCGGAAACGATAAGTTGTCTTTTACGGACTTGACCGAAAAAATCAAAACCGTAGATGATCAAACTGATCTGACTAGTAACAACAGCGAAACGCTGAATTGATCATTCCTGTGGAGAGTGAATCTCCATTGGACGAAGGGGAACTTTTCCGTTTGCGACAACAACAAGGGGACCTTGCGGTTAGTTTTCCTGAAAGTAACCCCGAAACGGAGGCCTTAATGGTTCAGGATCCACTTTGCCCCGGAGCATAGAGGGTTTTTTCGCTCGCTCATTTGCAAGAGGTGAAAACTGGATTGTTGTGTCCAGAGAAGGGGGAAAACGAGGGTCAGATAATGACCACGGGATATGTGCGGAGACAGGGGACGCGAGTCAATTAAAGACCAACGGCTATTGTGTTGAGTCCGGGGATGAGGTTTTCTTATCTGTAGAAGTCGTCTCGTGCAAGTTCGCAGGAAAAATCGAAAGCAGTTGATGAGAATGGGTGCCCCCCACTCAATTAGGGACCAGTGTGGAAAGGCAAGTGTAGTTAAACTTCAGCATTTGTTGGTTCAAATAATGTCAACGAAGGGAGTTTAGCGGAAGCGAAAAATTGGGGAAAGTAACGTCTTTTACGACCCAGAATTGTCCGCTTGCGATGTGAGAAATTTTAGAGTACAGGTGCTTAAAGAGAAGGGTTTCCCGCTCGTGCCTTAACGAATATGTACGCTGGAAAAAGGGATTTTTACTGAGGAGTCGGAAACGACTCCACGGACATAACTAATAAGTGGATTGTACCACCGGGAAAGTTACGGAGCCGAATGGTGAGCCCCTGTAGTGGCAGAAATTAAAGTTTGCGGAGAATAGCTGCGGAAGGGATAACCACGAACATTATTCTGTTGGATTACGGAAGTACATTGTAGAAAGGGGGATATTGAAAGGGAGTCGGACACGACGTAAAGTTCCAGAAAAGAAATAGGTTTGTACACCGGGAAAATTGCTAAACCGATTAAATGGGTCCTTGTAGTAGGAGAAATTTAAATTTTGGGCAGTTTTCGCTAACCCCTATAAAATGGAAAGCATTTTGGCAGCTTGGTCTGGTTGAAAAGAATAGAATTTTGGATTATCAGGCACTTAAAAGGCAAAAATTATCATTGGAATTTTAGAGCCAGTAGAGTGTTCCAGGCTGAACCAAGGTTGAACGATGTTCGTAACCTTTATGGGCATTACGGGAAAAGCGGGTGCCGTGTTTATTATTAGGGTTGTATTATTATTATCTAGATGGGCAAAAAATTTACGGTATTAACCACACCCATTGACGTGGTTGAAAACAAACGCGGGAAATAATCCAAGATTGATGCGTTGGTCTCTCGCGATGCAACCGTATTCCTTTGAGATGGTACATCGGCCTGTAGATTGAACAAAAACGCGGACAGTCTGAGCCGGTCGGCAGTTTATTAGGTTCATGTACATGTCAATCGACGCGCTAAAATTTATGCCTATTAATGTACAAATTAATTTAGGAATTAATTGTAATAATAATGTTGTACTGTGTTTTTTTTATGTTTAAAAGAAGAAAAAAATTGTTCTTGAATATATATATATAGAGTGGAGTAAGTTAATTGCAGGTTAAGTGGAGTGGTATAAATATATATTTTTAATTTCTTAATAATGTGTTCGCATGGTAAAAGTACTAGTACCATTATGTTTAGTGGGTCACTTGCCTTATGTTTAATGCTAGTGCTTTTACCGTGAATATCTTCATGGCAGTTTCTTGTGTTGTGAGCGAGTTTTCTTCCAGCCCTGCAAGAAAACTTATTGGAGGGGGAAGGAAAGACTGTTACGTCTTGGCCCTTTTCGGGGGAAAAAGGCCACCCAAGCAAAAGCCCATCCCTTTGCGAATTCTTCCCGTTTCCAAGAAACGATCGGGGGTGGCTTCTGCAAACCCCCTCCCGCCGGCCAGCTGGCTGAGAAGAGACGCAGAGATTTTTGGGGAAGCACGGAGAGAGGTAACTGATTTTGAGCCTCGCATCTGTCCGTCGACAAGCAGGGCCGATAGGGCGCTGTGCGGACCGAAGGCCTGGAAATTCCTCTCTCGGCTCCCGTTTTACAAGTGGGAGAGATACATCTGCTATTGTAAACGATATTTTGGTTCCTATAGAACCTCTCATATGCAGAGGAGCCTTGACTCTCTGTCTTGTACATAGTGTACAGTTTTATTGGTTAATACAAGCTCTGTGTTACAAAATTGTCTCTCGTGTGTCTTCTTTTTTCCACCGAGGACGTTACAATATTATATATATATATATATATATATCTTATATATATATTTCTTCTGTCCGTGTGTATGTAACTGAACTCCTCCTAACGACTGGACTGATTTTTATGAAAATTTGTGTGTGCAATTTAGTTGATTCGAGAATGGTTTAGATTCACAATTTGATCCGATAGAATATGTTTTTATATTTTTAATTAATTAATAAAAAAACAACATTTTATAAGGGGGTGCATCCGGTAAATGGAAGCTTTTACAGTTTGTGAAATCACCCCTCTAGATAATGGCGTCCACGTTAGGTTTAGTTAGCAAACAGCGAGCGAAAAAATAAAAAGAAATAAAATCAAAAATTTTCAAGTCATATATTAAACCAGAATAATAAATGAAAATAATAATCTCTCAAGTCAGATTTTATACTCTAAAATGGATCAGATCCAACGGCATATTGATACTCTCGACACGCGTAATCGTATCTCGACACGCGTAATCGTATCAACCACGGTAAGTGACACGAGATCTTTTTTAATCGCCACTGCAATCCTCCTCGCCTATATTTTTGTGTCTATTGAAGAGCTAAAGACTAAGCTTCTATTCTGCTAACTTATTTCCGACTAAAAACTCCTCTGACATGTATAATCACCAGCCCACAACAACTTTCCAATAGCAAATATGTTCACTTTACCCACTAGAACACCGTGTTATCGTGGCGCATTCGGAAGGTCGCCAATTTGGAAAGTACCATGTTCTCGACCCGGGTTCGAATCCAGAGTTGTGCAAATTTTGCTAGACCTTTTATTTCAGCTTTTATTTTATTATTTTTTAATTATTTAATTATTATTTTTATTTTATTTATTTTTCTTTATTTTAATTTTTAAAAATTATTATTATTTAAAAGTATTATTTTATTTATTTTATTTTTTTCAGCTTTTTTATGACGAAATACCGAATATAGCTGAAATTTGAGGAGTTATTATAAATTTATACATTTTTAATTGGGTTTTCATATTATTAATATGTATAACATTTCGTATGCTTTTTTTCTATGTTATTTATACTGTGTTAATTTTTAAATTGATTTTGGTTAACAAACATTCTTAAAATCCCGGGCATCGCCGGGAACTTCAGCTACAATTACAACGTTGAACAGGACAACGTCTGTCGGGTCCGCTAGTATATATATATTTCTTCTGTCCATGTGTATGTAATTGAACTCCTCCTAAACGGCTGGACTGATTTTTATGAAATTTTGTATGTGCTATTAAGTTGATTCGAGAATGGTTTAGATTCACAATAAGACACCCTAGCACCCCTTGGGAGGCAGGGGGCACATGTAAATATAATCGAAAAGGACTGATATCACTGTCGAATCCATAGTTTTCAGGGTCGCTGAGAAAAATAATGACACTCCCCATGTCGTTTAAGTCTGGGCTGCACCCCCCGCTTTTCATGTTCTTTTGTCCAGACAGAATGCGCTTAGCGCGTTTCTAGGGAAATGATATACAAACAATTAGAAAGAAAGAAACTTTGAGCCTGCGGACTTTCGTCTGATTTTATTGAGAATTAATAACACAGTGTTGCACACGTTTGGATTGAATAAGTTTACTGTTTAATTAGATTTAATTAGATTTGTTTCATCTACTGTTTAATTAGAAATAAGTTTTCTAATTTACATTTGCCTTTATTTTTTATTTTTCCCTTAAACCTGCACTATTTTGGATGACTTATGCTTCAGTCTCTATGCTGCAGTGTCAAGGGAAGCCGCAATAAGGGGGGGAAAGGAAAAATAGTTTGAGATGCCGTTTCTCCGTCCTGTGTCGTTCCATTGCGCTTAAATGCTAATCATTTGCATATCCCATCATCTTCCTTTCATGCGAATTTGACGTTTGTATCATCCCTCTTTCATGGTATTGCAATTTTAATAGCCAGCAGTGTATATAACCAGCAGGATAATTTTACAATAACATGATGTTCTCAATCGATTATTACAGTAGCCTGAAATTTGTTGTTCATGAGTAGATTTTTTCTTTTATTCTAAGAGTCATTCCATTTATACCAGCGATTCTCAACCTGTGGGTCGTGAGCCCTAGGAGGGTCACCATGGTTTTATTCCATTAAAATAATTTTTTAAGGAATTTCACTGAAAAATTTGCCAGTATTGTTTTTATCATGAAACTGCAGGTGTGTTGTTGTTGAAAGGCAGTGATGTAAAGATAGAGTGTGATAAGAGTTTTTCTATATTTGAACTGTTATTTTTGAAAGTGGTATAAGTCCCTTTTTTCATGTATCCAGATATTTAAGGGTTTGTATTTGAATTGATTAAAAAATATTGGCAAACGTTAATCAATTCAAGTGATGTTTTTAACCCAATACGCCTTTTAAATTTTATTATGAAATAATAATCATTAAATTTATTTTACAAAAATAAACGTTTTTTTTTTAGCTCCAAATGGACTTATACCACTTTCAAAAATAACATATTATAAGAAATAAAAACAAAAGGAAATTTAAGTCCATATTTTTATAGACTTAAATTTCCTCTGACTTCACTGAAATGGATTTTTTGATGTAAAAAATAATAATTAAACTGATGACATGTAAATACACGAATAACCAAACTTATTAAGAAATCATTTTAGTTATATTAAAAAGACGATATAAATAAACAAGTGTAAAATGTAAATTACTTTGTTTGGGATATGGAAGGGCCTTTTCTAGATCAAACGAAAATATGAAATATTTATCTGGGTTCGTTGATGCTAAGTTTTGATCTTCTTTTAAAATTTTCTTGCCAGTTCTGCATTACTTAAATATATGCTATGTTCTTCTAAATGGATTTTTTTTTTTTCATTAAGGTAGCTATAATTTTCATGTTTAGCAAATCGCATTTTTGACATGTATCTTTATGTGGGTGATGAAAACTTAAATTAAAACTATTCTTAAAAATTTTCCTATGTTTTTGCTCACTGAGAAATATTGTATTATTCTCTTCGCACTGTTTGACATACAAGTTGTACATTTTTTTAAAGTTCAAATAAGAACTCTGGTATTTTCTGTTTAGATTATTAAAACTCGTGTAATGGCTTTCATAGTTTGGAAACTTTTTCATATGATCTTTTACAGCATCCACAAGTTCTTCACTCTTTCTGCAAGATCCTTTCATTTTTCCACTAAGTCTTTTCCTATTACCTTTGTTCTGAGAGCCCTATGTAGTCTGCCTATAGAGATATCTAATGGTCCGAAAATTAGTAACGTATGAATGTATGATTATAAATATGAAGAGAAGGTTTCTATATCTTGCTAAAATTAACGTTAACTCTTTTTTTTTTTTTTTTTAAAGTGGACTTAACCACTTTCAAAATAACAGCTCATTTATTGTTAAACAAATCTGAATCAATACTGAGTGTCATCAGTTTTTTTAGTATAAAAAACTATTATAGTAACATAATTTTAATTAATGTATTATTGTTTTTGGCCTTTAAATTGTATCACACACTTTTGTAAAAATTGTTTTCATTATTTTATTGAGCATGTTTCTATTGAACAATGTCCGTTCATCGTGTAATGCAACATCTAGATTTTCAACAGCTATTTCTAAGGTGTTTTCTTTCGTCTAAAAATGTAAGAGAAAACAAATTTCTTCCTCACTGTGACATATCAATCACTTTTTATGTTGAATTTATACTAATTATCCTCATTAAGTTTTATAAAAAGCAGTATAATATACTTAAAAAATATTGCAATTCAAACTGATTTTAATTACTTTACTATTTCAATAAAAATCTGAAGAAAAAAAAATGAGTAAAAATTTTTCAGAAGCTTAAAAGTTAGCACAATTTGCATGCTTCACAAAAAAAATTCTTTCTCTTGTTTATCTTTGATATTTGTGTGCATTTATGGTTATTTGCAGTTCTTATTTTAATTATTTAACTCCTAAATTTCTAAACTTTTTAAATTTTATTCTCAATTAATTTCTCACTGAAATTACTTCTTTAATTTTTTAATTCTTAACTTTTTGCCTTTTAAATTTTTTACTAATGAGCACACGTACCTTGATATTAATAACTTGCTTACAGGAGATAGTCTTCAAGACCTAGGCACTCCACTTGCAATGACACTGTACTCATACATTTCTAAACTTACATGCGTTTCGAATCCATTTAAGAGAGGTTCATAATTGATTATCAAGATCAAGATCAAAGCAAAGAAAAGACTTTTAATTCTAAGAATGATTAATTTTGATATATATTTTATGTAGGAACCTGCATATCTGTGAGTGATGCATTGAGATGAGCAACTGTATTCCTATACTGTTAAAAAAAATCTGATGAATAAACAATCTGTTGATTTCAATTAATGTATCAGGTGAAACATTTGTTTAAGATGTATTGTATAATCTGAGATTGTATAAGATGATTTGTATAATCTGAGAACATATCAGTCTTCAGATCTCACATTTAAATCCAAGAATTTATTTTGGGTGTAACTTTCATTTTAGGGGAATGAAATTTCACTTTTTTGATCGGTGTTTTGTTTTTGAAATGACACAGCCTTTCTTATACAAGGATTAAACAAACTTGAAATTAATTTAGAACCCTGTGAAGAAAAAAACATTCTCATCGTACATGTGTATGTAGATTTTGCAGTTTTGGCCAACCCTGAAATCAAGGAAATAGACAGAAAAATTATCTACCAGTTCCTTGGAAGTGTTTTTGTATTAGAAAAACAATAATTTAAAACTTTAATTGCAAATGGATGAGCTAATTGTAAATTGCATTTTACAGCTTTTTAAAACTGATATTTTATTAATTTTTTTATGCCACATAAGAAGAAAGGTTAAAATAACTATTGACAGTTTAGTTAAAATGTTATGATCATTCATATACTGTTTATAGCTGCTTTAAGAATACATTGGGTTTAATTTTTTTTTTTAATTCTCTAATGTAAATTATTCAGTGAAATCTAACTTTTTGGAATGAAAAATCTAGCTATTATGCCCCACAAATATGTTATAACATTATTTGAGCTTACAAATTAACATAATTGTTTAATCACATAGTTTTTTTATTTGTATAATATCAGAAAGTCTTCAAAAACTTGCATTGAAACAGTTGATGAAATAATGGCTATAACTCACACTTATAAGACCACTCAATTTTTGCTTGATATTGTAGGCACATAAGATCTCGAGAATGACTTCGCTAATTTTTTTCACATATTTTTGAATATGTATTTTAAGTTTCCTTCTATCTCTAGTCATAATAAAATAATGTCTAGTCATAATAAGTGAAAAAAAAAAAAGGAAATCACTGCAAATTACTATAGATCTGTATGCAAAAGCCCATAAATTTTTTCTTCTGAACAGAAAGTTTATTCATACTTATTGAAATCTGAGAGAAAAACCCAAATTGCACATGTAGTATGAATCATGTTATTTAATTCCTTTCATTCAAATTAATTCACTTCTGTACATAACATAACACACAAAAATATATGTGGATGAATTTGAAAGTAGACATAAATGTATCAGTTTATTCAATTTTAAAATATTTAACACAATACAACATAACTCAATATTGCCAATTGTATCATAAACATACATACAAGGAAGATGTTCATAATAAAACCATTTCACTTGATAAGTCATATAAAGACATACATAATTCTGATTTTACATTGGTAAAGAATAAGTTGAAATACATTTTAAAGCTATACAAAATTGCTAGGTTACAGATAAAGTATATTTTCAAAAAAGTAATTACATGCATACTATACATAATTTATCGAAAGGAATAAATTTCTGGCATGCATTCTCTACTTACTGCATATTGCACGATCAAAACATTTATTTAGATGGGAAAAATTTTAAGCGTGTTGATAAATGCTGTGAAAGCTCGAAAACATACATAAATGATAAACACTTTGAAAGACTTCTAAAATTTCATAAAGGAAAAATTGCAAAACAAGAACACTAGTTCATATCACCGTCACAAAGAGAGCCAAAGGATAATTTAAGATCGCCTCCAAATATCCATCAACAAATGGATTATTAAATCCGAAACATCCCAAACAAAACATACACAGTCACAAAAATACACACTTGCACCGAAACTTGTAACATCATCTGTTGTGAATGCCTCTGCATATGAATGCACGTCATGATTTTTTAATTTTAAATAACATGTGCAAACATATTCATGCTGTTAACAAACAATATAATGAACATACATCACACTCTGGTCCTCTTCATGCAACACCCTCCCCACAAATAACAAAAACCACAATTATTGATCACAAACATAATTCTGAAAACAATAAAGAAAGAAAAGCATTTTAAATAAAATCAATATGATACATGCAAAAATTAACTCAGAAACATCAATAAACCATTTAGTAGCTCAACAAGTTATGAATTTCTCTAAATATGGTTGAAAATTTACTTAATATTAATATACCCAAAAACTTATTTCCTAAAGACTCTCAAGAATCTGCCAACAAGAAAATAGTGCCACAAAGAAGGTTTTTTTTTTATCTACAAAAAACAGAGATTAAGCAAGCCATCTAGAGAGGAACAACTGATATCCACAAATTCTTTATTCAATAAACCTTTTATAAGTATAAATACTCAAAATGATCACAGTTATATTGCCTTGAATAAATAAATAAATAACCATTCATCATAAATATATACATAACTTTGCCTAAAAATCATTGCGACTAACTTTATGTAAAATATATATTTCCTTATAACAACAAATTTATTCTGCCTTTAAAGTTTTATTTTCCCAACTTATTTTATTTCTATAACAACTAATTTTATAAACAAACAATTAAACATGTAACTTATCCTACAGAAAACTCATCCTTCCCATTATTATAAAAATCATAAGAAATAGCATCTTTTACTTAGCATTATAGTTTGAGTTTAAACACTAGGAGATGCTAAAAATAAATTTTAAAGAAGTTCATTGTTAATATTTCACGAACATTCAAGCTAAACACGTAAGCCAGAAATTATTATTCACGTATCAGAAGTTAACATTTGATGTTATGAATTTGCTTGAAGTGAAAAAAAAAAAAAAAAAAACCTTATAAACTTGCATTTACCTCCATTATCCGTTCGATTTAAATTAATAAATATAATATATTCATCATATAGTTCGTCTTAGAAATCATGTTTGAATAACCATAGTCACAAATTACTCATATTTAAATTACTTAGCGGTACCATAGTTAAAGGGACGAAAACAACGTCAAATGAGCGGCTCCGCCCATTGACAAATCAGGGCAGATTCTAGCCGCCTGCCCTTCGTTTTTTAAACGGCGTTTAAAAAACTTTTTTATTTATTTATTTATTTATTTATTTTTTTTTTTTGGAGCGTCTTCTTCTTGGGGGTTAGTCCTATAACGGTTTTCTCAAAACCTGTAAAATAAATGATTACGTGATTAGACTGGAAACCTTAACAATTAGTACATTGCAGCAATTTGCGCTAGTTTATTCATAATTAACATTTTTATCTCAGACAATGAATTTCACTTTGTGTTAGACATATGTTTTAATATAGCACAACAAAGTGTGAATTGAATTGCATCAATGATTGTTAGTGGGTGGAAACAATATTTTTTTTTCCTTTTACTTCAGTAAAATAATTGTAAACTTGAGTTGTGGAGATATTACCGAACTAATGGTGGTAATAAAAATGTAAAAATTAAAAACAAATAAAGATCAATGTACTTTTAATTAGAATTATAGCCAACGAGGTCTAAACTTCTTTATTGATATTTTTAACTGTTTTTAATACTATTCAAAATTAATAAAATATATAAACCAATTAAATCTGTGCCAAAAATGTGCCGGCCGATGAGACAAAAAAATAGTTAATCTTGAATATTTTCAGATAAGAGTTTCATGATTAGCTTTTACATTTTCTTGAGACCTGAAGCTTGAAACCATCTTTAAATGAGTACTAAACCAGGCCCACTGTCAGGTTGGAGCAGGGGTGACAAAATCCCCGAGTCCCGGGCTTCCAGGGGGCGCGGTTAAAATTAAGAGTTGACTAAAAAAATGTATAGTGTTCAAATATTGAGTGGAGAGGGGGCCCCGCTGTATTATTTTGCCCCGGGCCCCGGCCCTGACTAAAACTGATGAAAAGTGGCATCAAACGCCGATCTAAAACTGTTCATCTGCAGTCATGAAAACAAGTAAAGATATCCAATTTATTTTACACGGATGGAAATGTCAGTCTATATTTACTTTCATGTTTAATAATTTTCTATATTCATCACAATTATTAGTCACTGTTCAATGAACTTTATAGACAAACCATTTATTTTTTTTTACAGGCCTTTACTGCCTATAAAATTACAAAATGAGAACTACCTCGTGGACGCCCCTTTCTTTTCAAAGCTGGAGGAAGAGAAATGCCGCTACATTCAGGCATGGCTAAATTAAGAGAAAATGCATGAAAATAAACAAAAATTGTGCCAAAAATACATTTTTACAGATTAAATTCAGTTTCTAAAGGAATTCCGTAAACCGATGACAATACTGCCACTTAGTTTTTATTAATGAAACTAAAAGTTAAATGATTAACCGTGCTAGACGATTATTACCTGAAGATGTAGATGCTGTATTTATATCCGTCATCTGACACGCAGCTGACGGATCTTGACACAGTACAGTTGTTGAATTCTTGAAATCTAAATTAGGAGGTAAAATTATTTCAATTAAAGAATCCCATTTTCTTCCATTACAACATTAAATAAAGGAAAAGAAAACCCTTCGTTTATTTTCTGTAATCAACAGAAAAAAAGATTTGAATTTTTAAAACAAATTCAACTTTGTTCTTGGGGGGCTGAAGGAACGGCTACAAAGCAAGCCACGACATTCTGCCCTCGCTTGCTTCCGAGCCTGTTTTGCTGTTAATAAAGTGAATTAAATTTCTTCTCTATTTACTGTTTTCTTTCCTTGGTTCAGGTAAAATAATTTATGTAACCATATAAATAATCATATTTACCATTATCCGCTTGGGAATCATAATCTGATATAGTTTCCACGCTGCTGCATCTATCACCATCTCGAAACGCAGCGACTGCATATTCATGATCTGAAAATCAAATTAATTGATAAATTTTTTTAGCATAAAATTCTCCACACAAGGAGCACCAAAATTTTAAGTTGGATAATCTTTGATTCTGGAAAAAAAATTATGTATTTTTATATATGAAACGATACATATAAAATGGGGAGAGGAATCATACCGTTATTTCTAGATGATGATGGCGTATTTCTGTGGGAAACACAGGAAACGTTTGGTGAAGGCAGTGCGTCTATATTATGCAAAGGAAAGTCATGAAATTACGAATAATGAGACAATAATAATAAAATATGTAAAGCATTAATTATTTGACACAAATCAGGAAATTTTTGAGTGCATTAATATTTTTTCCTCACTGGAAGTTTGCAAACGCCACTTTACAATGTATGGAGCTTTCAAACTTCCCCCGTATACTTTGAGATTCTTCTTCATGTTAAAGCTTGGCAGTTCCAAGATAATTCCGTGATACTTCTCTCCTACTGCAACTGGCTTTTGCATTTGAAGGCTACACAGGCAGAATTTTAAAATACTATAAACTATGCACAGATGAAGTACAGAGTACCTTAAAATTAATGTGTCGCCTTAAGCGTTGAAAGGAGGGCTGAGCTCGGTAAATATTTTTTGACCTGGTTCTGAGTTTCACGTCATAACCCTGTACTTGGGCTACCTTAGGTTACCAAAGTCCATGGGCAAGGGGAATTTCATTCCCTATAAATCTGTCACTTCAGCCATGCTGAACGTTAAAAACCAATATTATATGCACAATTACAATAAGAAATCTATATGAGTTACCTGCATTATTTGATGACGAACCCGCTTGAAGATAAACTTCTTTATTATTTTTCCAGTTACTAAAATATACAAACCACCATCAACTTCCATTACATTTTTAGTAATAACAAACATAGCACAAGACAATAAGTCATTCTCTTTTTGTTAATAGGGCAAAAATAATAAAACTTACTGTAAAATGTCTTCCAGCAACATAATTTTTGAGTCAAAATCCGTGCCACAGGATTCTGACACAACGTCAGCCAATTCGGTGGCCAAAACATGTGCCATCCGAAATTTTTCTGTGCGTGACTTGGGTTTCTTGGGTTTTTCCCCTTCAATAACAATGTCCCCGTTATTTGTTCTCATATCTGTATTAATTGACAGAAAAATAACTATATGGAATAAAAATAATTTATATTAAAAAATAGCAACTAGCACACAAATAAAAGTTCAAAATTAAAAAAAAATTAAATAGTTCTCTTTTAAAAAATATTTTTAACTTTTACATTTAGACAAGTATAAAGGACCCTTAGCTTTAAATGGCAAAAAATTGAACTATTTAAACAAACATAATGTACTTTTAATAACACTCGTATCTAGTTCTAGATTTTTTTTTTTCTACTAGAGCATCCTGTAACACCCAACACGAGACTTTTCAGTCAAAAGACATTTCATCCCTTTTCATAGCGAAAAGTTTAGAGATCCCAGCCCAGGTTTAGCTTTACTTAACCAAATTAAAATCAAGTACACTCATTAAAACAATCAAACAAAAATAATAATGATAATAATAATAATAAAAACATTTTTCAAAGCAAATCAAGTTAATATTAAAAATAAATTAAAACTAAACTCACATTATAACTGTTAATATTGAAGACTTTAGATCTGGAAATTACACGATAGAAAAGGTGTTTGTTTAAAATAGCCAGAAATGTTCGTAGGTCTAGATGAAAAAAGTAACTGAAATAGTAAGCTCACACCAGCAATTTATGTTTTTATACTGCAAAAGGTTGACAAAGGGCCCTGCCCTTTAACGCCTCGGGGCTTCATCCGTCCTCCCCTTCCGTGTTATTCCCTCTCAACCGGGATCGGTACGCGGTCCCCATAGATGTTCACTTTTGGGAACTCTGATTTGCCCAACTAATAGTTCCTCATAGTGAAAAATTTAGAAGAACCGACAAATATTTCGGTTCTCTTTGACAAAATTAACTCTTTTCTAAGACGACCCATTCAGGTTGCAGACACTCTGGCGATTTCCATATATCCATTAATAGTCCATTTTACTTGAAAGTAACACCTTGCACAGAAAGACACCCTAGTCCGGTGTTCACACAATGATTCTTTCACCTTTTCAACATTTTCAAACCTGGAGGGTGCCATCGTTCGTTATACCACGCTCTTTTGACAACGGGACGGCAATTACTGGACAGATGACGATGGGTTTGGGAGTTCAAAAACCATTAGTCTTCTTCTCGGACTGCCCCTCGTTTGAAATCTGTTTTTGGAGGAAAAAGTGAGGGCAGTATATGCAGGGTATATACAGAGCCGTTCCTAGGGTAGCTGCCGCCCGTGTGGGAGAATAATTTCCCCCCCCCCCCCATACAGTATGGATTAATTGAAATTTCTCTGAAATATTTTTACCTTAAATGAAACAACGAATTACAGAAAATATTATAAATTCAGTTTATTTTTTAATTTTACAACCTAACATAATAATAATTATTAATGAATTGATATAATAACCAAATGAATACGTTATATTAAATACATACAACACATATCTATTAATACATATACTTAATAAGTCAGTCAAAAAGCTTAAATAATCTTTGCTTTTCTTGCCTTTTTTAATGCAAATTCTGTTATAATAATATCTGATACATCTATATCTTCCGAAATGTCCTTTTCGATACTAATAATAAATGGTCTTAGCAGCTACCTTTCCTTAATGTTTAGAAAATGTGTGCAGATATTTTTATAAAATTATTTTCCTTGATTTTCTTTAAGAAAATGAGTTAATGTCTTCTTCATAATTTTTTGAATTAGCCTCTTGGCTTTCTATACACAGTATTGCGAGGTTTTTCAATCTGTCTTGAGTCATTGTTGATTTGAAGGGCCCGACTTAGCCTAATTGGGGCCTGGGGCAAAAACTTCTTTGGGGGCCCCCCTCTGCTTCACTACTTTAGTAATGAAGAACCGAACTTTCTGGAGGTATTTAAACTTTTCTCCTCATTATGGATATATAACAAGAAAATTGACTAGAACCTAAAATAGCTATAAAGTCCCCCCCCCCCCCCAATGGTCAGACGAAATATTGTTCTGTCCATTTTATTTATTTTCTGACAATTCTATGTCTATCATTAAAAGGGATATAGCACATCTGAAGAGCCAAAATTTGACAAAATTGCTATTTAAATGTATCCGTTATATTTCCGTGATTTTTCATTCCCAATAATTTGCAATTGATCCTGGCTTGTTATACTAACTTCAATAAATATTATTTCTTTTTTTTTATCGTGAATAACAATATCAGGCCTATTAGCTGATTGTTTTGTAGATGTTACAACTGTTGTATCCACTCTTACTTTAACGTCTATATTTGCATTAATTTCTTGTATTGAGTGATTTCTTAAACGTTTACTTCTTTTTAAACCTTATTTATTGCAGACACTCAAAATAATAACAATAAATAAAGAAAAACATACATAAAAAAAATTCATATCCTTGCTGACATTAGGGCGTAATTCAGCTAAATTCCGCCCTAGAAAGCCATGGATTTACGAAATATAGATTTGTGTTCATACGATAGATTAATGAAGAAGCTAACATAAAACTGACGGATTTTACACTGTACTGATATTTTGTTTTAAAAAGTTCATTAAAGTAGGAAACGTAAAATAAACTTTCTATTCGATTTGGGGGCCCCCCTCTGATGTGTGGGCCCGGGGCAACTGCCCCGTATGCCTATGCCTTAGTCAGGCTCTGTTGATCTGAGATAGTTTTTAATTATCTTCAGTTTGCTTAAACTCCTCTCGCGGCTTGCTGATGTAGTTGGGAGCGTTAAATAAACTCTCAAGGCTAAAACGAACGACCAAATACGAAACAAGTTGGAAATCTCTCAAAGTACGAATTAGACTGGAGGCATCGGATTTTGTGTCCGGTGTATAGTGTTCATCTTGGTTCAACTCAGTGAGAGCGCTGATTACTCCTTGAAAGTTTCTTACAAGAGCATGTACTGCCTCGGACTTAGCAGACCATCGAGTATCACTGGTTCCTTTTAAATTCGTTTTTGTGTGTTTCTTCATGACTTCCCACCGTTGTGTTGATGAAACAAAATAGGTGTTCAATCTCTGGATTACTCCAAATATGTTCACTGTTTCAGGAGATGTTGATGCTGCATGCAGTCCCCCTCAGATTCAGGGAATGGACTGTGCACGGGACAAATGTTGCTAATGGGTTGATATTCCTAGCTTGAACTCCTTTATAAACACCACACATGTTCGACCCATTATCATATGTTTGGGCTCGACAATTTCTTATTTCTAACCCATCTTCCCCCAACTTATGAAATATTGTATCTGCCAAATACTCCCCAGATTTTCCAAAAACTGCTATAAAATCAATGAAGCTTTCTCTGATTTCAAATTGGCCATTTTTATTCTTAGTAACATATCGGATTACTTGGCTCATTTGTTCTGTGTGTGATTTATCAGGTGTGCAATCAAACAATATTGCGTAGTACTTTGCGTGATATATCTCATTCAGTACATAAACGTAAACCCTGGGAGATTTATCCCTCAAAATAACCCGTAAACCTTTTCTTCGTTTATTCTCTAAACAAAATCACTTGTGATTTTTCTCCAAATCACTTACAAACACCTGAACCTCCATTCAATTCCTAAACAAATTCGCTCGGTATTTATCTCCAAATCACTTATAAAAACCTATACCTTGTTTACACTTTAAACAGTTTTCTCCCTTCAATTTGAGACATTTACCGGATCAACTACCAAAATTTGAAAATTGTTCGTTCTTGAACTAATTTTCTTTAAAACATTAATTGGTTTAACTTCTGGCAGTGGCGTAGCTAGGGGGGTGCGGTGGATGCGGTCCGCACCGGGCGGCATATTTTTATTTAGTATTAGTTGTAAAAAACCACTTGTTTAATTCATAAGTCTACTATTCGATTTCTACGAATTATGAATTACTATATGATTTCGAATATTTTTCCTCATCGTCAAGTCAATGTTGGGTTGAAAATATTATCTCTAAAAAATTTGCTCGGAACGGGACGGGAAGGAAGGCCCTCTTGATCTACTAAAATTTATTCAACAGTATAGATTGGAAAATTCTGTACCCAACATTGTAATTTTTCATAATAATCCACAATGAGAGATTTAAGACTATAAAATCTTGCAATATTGTCTATAGAACAAGAAATTACAAGTAGCATAAATTTTGAGAGCATTATACACGATTTTTCTACTATGAAAGTTAGTAGAGTAAATATATAAATATGTTTTGTTTACATACACATATGTGTACAATTTGTTTTTTTATCCAAAAGAAATGAAATTATTTATTTTTATTTATAAATATAAAAATATAAAATGAAACATATTTTAAGGAATTTTTTTTATAAATTGGGTATATGTTTTGTCTCATAGGTGGGGAAACAGCGACCTCCGTAAGTTTCTTGTGGTCTTTATAAAAGTTGCATTTATAAGTATATCAACTTAAGAGGCCTCCTTTATTACTGCCTAATTTAAGTATGGCATCCAATGGTAAAAAAGTTCCCCACCTATAGTTTGTCTCAATTACAATTATTTATTTATGTTTATTAATTTATAAAAACCACCAATTGATTGACTTAGAAAGAGCGGCAAATTGGAGACCGCCCCGGGCGGCAATAGCGGAAGAGAAAGAACTTCAATAGCTAATAGCGGCCTTTACACGTGCGCTCTTATCATCTGCCGCGTCCACCGCGTTCTCCAACTAACTCGATGATAATAAGCTCTCTCTGTCCCCGTGGGCCACACGCCGTTTGCTTTTAACACCTCTGCAGCCCTCTTGTCGAACAAAAGGCTGTTTCTTTCAACCCCTTGGTGAAATCAGGGGTCTGGAGACATTCCGTCTGGCGTATTCACTTCCGAAGAGGAGTCCATTAGTCTTTGATTGTCAGCGCTGACTGCTAGCCACTCCCTTTTGACGAGTCATGTCGTTTTGCACCTAAATAAAAAAACTGCCGACTGAAAAGGCAAAGATCGTTAGTAGTTACATTTGGGCTGACTTCAAAAAGCAACGACCCTTCCTAAGTTGTACCGACCCGCACAATAGTCTTTTCAGTTCTACGAAATGCCGGGATTTAAGGAGAAATACTGGAATACGTCAGAAATACTTGACTACTTCATACCATCACTAAACTGAATTACAGCATCAAATGCACCACATTTTAAAGTTTTAAGGCATACATAAACTTCTTTAAGCACAAAACATTCATTTCAGTTCCGTGTTTCGCAATGTAGGCAGTTTTTGAGAAGTTTAATAGAACATGGTTCTAAATGCTTTACTATATTTACTTTACTATATTTACTTTACTAAATGCTTTACTATATTAATAAAGGCTTTACTATATTTAGCACCGGACTGTCTTTTCCCGCCTCCCCTCATAGGAGTAGCGTGCTTCTAACTTTTAATGGGGGAGGGGGGCACGAATCGAATTCAGTTAGGACCTACTTGATGGAACCTACTTGATGAAATCAAATTGTTTATGACCCGTGCCAGAACTCGATGGATGCCCATTTAAATGAAACCCGGTGTAAAAACCAGTCAAACCATAAACGCGTTCCAAGCCCAATTAAATGTTAAAATTTTTTTTTCTTGCATTTCGAGCATAATTCTAACGTCAAAAATTTAAAAATTGATTTCAGGAAAAAATAAACAATTATTTTGCTACTCAGTCAATATAGATATAATGCTAGCAAATTTTCAAATAGAATCTGACATCCAGAGAATTCAATCAAGTCTCTTTGATGTACTCCCTCACTGTCACAAATGTTTGGAAGCATCTGTGAACAACTACTATTTTCAAGCACACAACCAACATAGCGGATGACCCAGAAATTGAAGCTTTAATTTTTTGCAATATCACATTAATTTTATGATTCCTTTAGTTATCATTTTAATTTCAAATAAAATGTATAATGAAATAAATACGTGTGTTGACTATACATTATGCTTGCTCACCAACTATTTTTAATGTTAGGTATATTTTTGTGTTCAACCAAGGAAGGTTGGACCAAATGCTGGCCAAAAGTATCCGGCCCTAAAAAAGTGGATCTGGCGATGCGAAAGCTATAATTATGGCATTCATTATAGTGGGATGGGAAATCAGTTCGTGACCACTGCGAAAAAAAAATCGCCGAAAAGAAATTAGTGAACTTTGAAAAGGGTAGTGAAACCAAAGTCCTCACTCACTTAAAATTTTAATATGTTGTTAAGTAAAAGGTGCTGAACTTTATGCAAAATAGTGGCGCTGCAGTTGGAGTACGTCATTTGCAAGAAGCATAAAAGTGAAAATCTCAGAGCAAGGCGGCAATTGTCGCTGCGAGGCTGGCATAGCCAAATTTTAACAATGACCTCCGAAGAACTGAAATGGGGGAGGCAGATGTGAGTCCGACTTTGGAAACAACCAGGAGGTTCAGCCACGACGATATTTGTCACGATCGCTGCAAGCTCCGGAAGGTTGGTGGTCTTTTTGCGAGGCTCACGCCATAAGTGGGCACATACAGATCTCCAAAGCGATAGTAGGCGTATTTTGATTTGGACTCGTTTTCATCCATGCATACGGATCAGGTAGTGTTTGGGGTCCCCGTGACACCTATAGAGATGGCATCCATGATGTGCGCTTTCGGGACGCGAGAGGGCTCGCATCGTGGATCTTGAGCAGGTTCAGCGCATGGACCTATCGAGTATGTACGTTCTCAGCCGCACTTCCAAATGCTTTAATGGCTCTCTCCTACCGCATAATTGACAGCATCGCTGTCGGGGGGATCATACGCCAAGGTACTTTTCCTCTACCACATCCCATTTGTTCATTGTATACATATGCTAGTTTCTATAACACCATAATTGTCTGCGATTTCTTTTTATGCTATTTTATACCTACCTATGTGTTGTATAAGTTTCATTAAATTCTACGCGTAACTTTTTGAGTAATCGCTATTCTTGTTACTTTTCCTTAATATTTGATAACCAGAGTATATATATATATATATATATATATATATATATATATATATATATATATATATACACTGCTGGCCACCCAAATTGCAACACCAAGAAAGACAAGAGATATCACAACAAAATTTATTTTGTAGATAACATGTTGACCAAGTATCAAATGATTAAATTTATAGACTTCTGTGAAGTGTAGTTCCTGCCAAAATCAGTAGCCAGCGTAGCCGCCATTGTTGGAGATCACCGCTGCCACACGCCTCGGCATGGATTCAAAGAGACTTTGGATGAGTTCTTGGGGTACAGCAGACCAAGAAGCTTCCACACGTTGCCAAAGTTGATCTGCTGTGGCAGCTGGGGATGGAATCTGGGTCAATCGTAGAGCAACCATGGACCACATGTTTTCTATCGGCGAAAGATCCGGAGAGCGAGGCGACCAGGGAAGCAATTCAATCTGGCGATTGACGGAGAACCGTTGGACAATGCGTGCCACGTGTGGTCGCGCATTATCCTGTTGAAATATAGCTTTGGGCAAGCCCTGAAGGTAAGGAAAGACAACTGGATCCAACACCTCGGAGATGTAGCGCTGGCTGTTTAAAGTACCGGCAATGCGTACTAGAGGTGTGCGAGAGTGATATCCAATACCGCCCCATACCATAATACCCGGTGCAGGGTGCAGGACCAGTGTGGCGGTGCATAACGCAGCTGTTCAGCATACTCTCTTCACGGTGTCTCCAGACTCGAATGCGACCATCGTGGTGTTGCAGACAGAAGCGTGACTCGTCAGTAAAGACAATTTCATTCCATTCTGCCGTCCACATCCTTCTGTCATCGCACCATTGGCGGCGGAGACGTCTGTGGTTCTGCGTCAAGGGTAGACAAGCAATGGACGTCTTGCGGACAGACCACTCTGCTGTAAACGGCGTCGAATGGTACGCGCAGACACTGGATGATGCGTTACCGATTGCATGTGCTGTGCTATGGTTCGTGATTTGACTGAGCGATCCGTCACTGCCATGCGCATAATTTGCCTGTCATCACGTGAAGTGGTGCGCTGAGGTGGATGCGATCGAACACGCCGGTCCGTCGTATCCTCCTGCATCCAACGATCACATATCCGCATTACAGTTGTTTGGTTTCGTCCAACACGACTACCGATTTCCCTGAAAGATAATCCACAATCTCGGTAGGCCACTATCCTTCCTCTGTCGAACTCGGATACTTGATCAAAAGATGATCGCTGTTTTCGACGAGGCATAATTGATCGTTTTTTTTGAAAAAACCACAAGAAAAACACAATTGCCGAACTTGAAATCGTCGAAATCTCCAAGCCTTAAATAGCGCTTTGAAGTGGCGCCACAGGCGCGCGTGATGTGCATCTGCGCTGAAATTCTAATCATTTGCATATCTCACCTCCGCTAATGCATGTTGTAAATTTCATGTTATTTGCATGTTTCCTTCAGGGTGTTGCATTTACAGTGGCCAGCAGTGTATATATCCATTACATACATCCTTTAAATATAACCTGAAAAGGAAAACTAGCTCATGGCTGGAGCTAGACTCAGCCTGAAAGGAATTAAAATTTTGAAGCAGTCGGGTCGAAGAGTGATAAAAGTACGTCCATTTATTTCAGATGCTCGGAAGCGAAGATTACGCGCGAGACTCGACGCGACGCCTGTTATTTTGTACGGTCAGCAGAAAAATCGGGGCTCGCGATGTGAACCCACGCCAGACACTTGTAAGCATGCACTTTATGGGAAGTTCAGTTGTTATGCGTTTTAATGCGATAAAGTAATGTTACTGGGGATTGGATTTAGGAAAGGGATTTTAAATGCTATAATGGAGGGCATAATATTTAATTTATTACATATATATACAGTCGAACCTCCATATATCGAAGTAGCGAAAGGCAGGAAAAAAATTCGATATATAGAATTGATGTTAGTTTTATCATAATTCTCCTAAAACATTAAAATTAAAGCTAATTTCGTATACGAAACTCAATTTCTAATTTATATGCGAATCACATTAAATGAAAGTTAATAACTAAAAAATGTATTAATATGAAAGATTTATTGAGTACTATATACCTCTTAAAAAAACTATAATCCAGACAGTGGTTACAGTGATCACAGTTACATTCTTTTAAAAAAAACTACGAATATCTTGCTGAACAGCTAGTTTTGCGGAAAGTTCATCAAAGAAATGCTCGCATTTATTCAGTCTACTAAACACTTCATCGGGGACATTTTCCTCGAATTGAAGTCCACGACGGATTGTTTCAAACGCAAAAAATTGGGAGATTTTATTCTAAAGTGGAATAAAGTCTCCCAATATGTCCTGAAAAAAAATTTCGATATATAGAGATTTTTTCGATATATAGAAACAGTTTTTCTATGCAATGAACATGGGGATTTGCTAAGAGTTCGATATATAGAAAATTTCGATATGGGGAAGTTCGATATATGGAGGTTCGACTGTATATATATATATATATCAATATTTCGTACAGTTATTTATTGTAGTGGCTTTTTTAACCGCCTTTCGAAAGGATACTTATTTTGCACCCCGCCACTTTATTCATTTAAAAAGTTCCCGTATGTCGACACATTTTCTATAGATTTCTTCTCGTGGTAATGTCAGTTCACACAATATCTGATGCCTTTTTTTAAAATTTATTCCAAAGGAAGAGTAATAAAATGGAATCCAGGCATTTATTGGAAAGCTTTTTTTTTTTTTTTTTTTTTTTTTCATGTGACATCCCAGATTCTAATTTTGGTTGTGAAAAGAATGGGGTGATAATTTTTTTTATTGTAATCTTCATTGAATACTTTATTTATTTCAGTTGACCGATAACTTTTTATTTTTTTGGCAAACAGGATATAAATAATTTCAGAACAATCTTCCCGCAAGTCCCTTTTGCATTGAATTTTGTTTGACCCTGTTTTTATATAAAAGTGGCAAATAAGTCACATGTCTAAAAATAGTTGAATGATCGTCCCTCTCGAGAAAAACAAAATTTGGTGTCGGTAGGTATATAAAAAAAAAACGCGGCGCCAAAGGTAATATTAAAGAGAGTAACACAGATACCAAATTAAAGAAGGAAAAATATTAGTCCTGGAGGGAAGTTTTTAAAACGTCAATGAGATATTTAATACTATACCTGGTTTTCTAAAATGGCCTCTACTATAATAAAGAAGGTGAGGGGGGTTAAATAATAAAAGTTTAAATAAGACGTATTCCACTCATTAAAAGAAAGTTGGTGTGACGTTTGTTTCTTTTGTATTATAGACTTCAGGTTTTGAACAACATAAACATTTATTGAGAATTAGAAAACAAAATATTTATCACAAGAGATGCCCTACTCGGCGATCCCAGCAAAGTTAAATTGTACATAACTGGTTCCTTGTCCTAAAAAAGCGTATTCCATCATATTGACTAAAAAAAATATACAGAAGTTGCCATCTTCAGTTATTGTAAAGTATGGATAATACAAAATATATAATATCACGCATGCAAACAATCGCAGGTGCAGGAATCAAGCAAATATTATATTATGTCATACTGGTAGGCTGAATTTCAAACATCACAGTTGGAGATCGGAATGAGATACGTTTGCAATATCAGTAAGTTATAGAAAATGTCTTTTGTAGAAGAAATGATTTCGTAAAGGATTGATGCTAACATGTCAAGAAAAGTGTTTGTATAAAATGCCAAAGTTTGTGGAAAAGAAAATATGCCGACAGATTTTTCACCCATAAAATATGTGCAGCGATGCGATGAACCAGCAGGATAGTATTTATATAGAAGGTATTACAGACGTCTTACAGATTAAATATTTAAAGGATCATGTAAAAATTAACGTTAAATGAAGAAAAAAATAAGTGTAAAGGAATGTTAAGAAAAGTGTTTATATAAAATGCCAAAGTTTGTGTAAAAGAAAATATGTAATGCACCGCACCTGTGAACAAAATTGATTCACTCGGCTTGTCACCGCGTCCAAAATAGTGCAGATCATCGAAACAACACTCCTTTCTCGAAATCAGCGACTAACTCGATATTTAACGGGTCGGCTTAACAAAATGTGTCACATCATTCATAAAGACCGTGTTATGTTAAAAAAATAAACAGAACAATGTGATAAAAGCTTAATGGGGGTTGTTAATACTGTAATAGGAAAAAATTTGCACCGTCAAAAATTTTTTTTTTTTTTTTTTTTTTTTTTTTTTTTTTTTTGCGTGAGGGGTAAAATAGAATTACAGATCTGATATTTCTTCATATTTTTTTAAAATTTATATAACCTTTCACAGAATCAAGGAAAATTACTTAATTTTTAATCACAAATTAATCGAGGTATATATATATACGGAAAAAAAAAACACAAATTATTTTCTTAATGGGAACTTTTTGAGAAGGGTACCCTCAATCGAATACTTTTTTTACACACTGTACAGTGTTACAGACTTTGCATACAAATAAAATGGCGACTTGCATGGAAGTAAGGCAGTATTCTTTCCACGCAAAGTAGATGAAGCTTCCAGTCTACACTTCTCTCTGCTTGGATGAATTGCTTTATCAACGTTACCATTCGAAAATATTGCACGTATACAGAGGCTGTTCACACATTTTTTACACGATGTATATTGTATTCACAAAACTAAATTACATAAAATTCTTGTGTTTTAAATGTTCTATTTGACATCCCTTATTCTGAACTATCTTTCGACACCGCAATTTCCAGGATAATAATGCCTTTTGAAGTGTCAGAAGAGGTATTCTATCCCATTCCTCCTGAACAGTTTTCCAGAGTCCTGTAAGGATTTTGGGACGACGTTTGGATAATGCAGATTTTAACAGTCCGAAAGCACAAAAATCCATAGGTGATACATCGGGAGATTTAGTAGGGATATCAGTGAAGGGTGTGGCCTTGATACAAGTTTTTTGTTCCATTTCTTTTAGGAAATTTACAGTGGATTTTGATGTGTGACTGCTAGCTTTGTCCTGATGGAGTCTCACAGATTGATGGCACTGTGGGTAAAGCGATGGTATTTCATTCAGAAAAATTGGCGATAAAATATGTTCCTGATAGTATTTGGAGTTAATCTTGACATTTTTTTCCACTCTCTTTATTTTTAACTTGCCATTATAAGAAAAACCAGCAACAATCATGAATCCCTTAGAAAAACTTTCTTTCGATTCTCTGAACCATGTACTTAAATTTGTTTCTCCCCTTTTATGATAATAAATGGCTCTTTTTTGTTGCAATCATTTAAATACACCCATGATTCATCTATTGCGACAATTGTTTTCCATTTTTCTTTGGATAAGTGTTTCTCATATAGAATTCTGCAGCGTGTCCTGCGTTCAGCGATATGATTTGGAAGAAGACGATGCACATTGCGTTTTTTCGCTTTCTTAAGATTTAAATCAACGTTTATCATTTTGTTTAGAGTGGACACCGAGCATTTTAATGATTTTGCAACTGTCCTTTGACTAGGGGGATTTTCTTTTAACATTGAACAACGTACCTTTGCAATAGTCGAAGATGTCCGTTTTTTTCCTTGTATACTTGTTTGGAATTTTTGTCCCACTTGAGGCTCCAATTTGACGTTTTTTTCCTTTCTTGTTAACGATATTACCTATCGACGCTTTAGATATCACAAAACCATGACTCTCACATCGTTTTTGGATAACGGAGTATGCATATTTCTCTTCGGAAAGAGCATAAATGTAGCCTTCGAACCACTGCTTTGTTAAAAACGCCATTTTGAATAAAAACAAAACTTTCAAGCCGCAGAGGATAATTTTGACTTTCAAAAACGTAGTACAATTGCAATTATTTCTTTTGCAGCAAACGATTTTTTATTACCGCTTACCAAAATCGTCTAATAAATGTGCGAACAGCCTCTGTAGTTTTGCTGTAGGTCCTTTATTTTCCAGCTCTTCTAATTTCTGAGTAAATATCTGCACAATACTTTGTACAGCTGTATCTGATTCAAAAAGAGAACAGTCTACGTCACTGGTGGCATCTCGCTCTTCATCTGAAATCTCAATCTTCGAAAGAACGATCTTTGCAATTTCCAAGTGGCACATCATATGAGCCCTGTCCCAAGTAACACACACCGTTGGCCCAACCGCATATTTTCGTGGCATCGTTGGGGAATTGTTACCGTTGGCAGAAATTCCAGAAATTCAGATGGGCCAACTGCAAATGAAAGCGGTTGGGCCAACGGTTGCAAAATATGGTTGGCCCAACTGCAAATGGAAGCGGTTGGGCCAACGGTTACAAAATGTGGTTGGCCCAACTGCAAATGGATACGGTTGGGCCAACGGTTACAAAATATAGTTGGCCCAACTGCAAATGGAAGTGGTTGGGCCAACGGTTACAAAATATGGTTGGCCCAACTGCAAATTAAAGCTGTTGGGCCAACAGTTACAAAATGCATTATTCACTACGACATAAACTGGTTTGTCGAAATGTTTGCACGTGTGGAGAAGAAATGAACGGTAAAAAGAAATGGATGTCGGCCATTCCATGTTCCACGTGATTGTAATATTACGAAGAATTCCAGAGTAAGTATATTATTTTATTAGTAATATACTTTTATTTAGTAAACAAAATGATGTACTTGGCCAATTAGTAGCATCAAGTAGTTTTCTAAAATGCATATCAAAATGAAGCGTAACTTGGTAAATTTAAGTAAAATACTTTGTTAAACTTCTATAAAAACAGCCAAAGCTTTCCTCAAATAATAAATTTAACTACTGTAATTGTATTTGCTGTTTCTCTATTTTTAGAACACAATAAGTAATATGTATATTTAGAATCCTTTATAGAATGGTTGTATTTAAACTTTTTGAAATCATGGATATGTTTATGTTATTTATTTTAAATGGTTGAGTTACTTTAGTTAATCGGATCGTTCAGAAAGTTTTAAATTGAATAGTTGATCAAATTTGGTGTTTACTGATGATTCTTACCTTGTACTTTCAGTAAGATTATTTCCTACTAGAGTATTTATAATAAAAACATTATGGTAAACTTTTATTTATGCTCAAATATCTGTTATTAAAGTTTACTGAACATTTTATATAAGAAGTTGAACCTTTTATTCTGAGTGTATTTAAGTTGTTTATAAGTTTATATCTCACAGTTTACTTCATAAATTTAGAAAACCTACTCTATTAAATCGTCAAATTTATAAAGAAGCGTCAGTTAATCACTAGCTTATGAATACAAGGATAAAATACAATTAGCTATCTGCTTTGGTGAAATTTCAGTAATTTTTCTCTCCTTACTATCAACTTAGCAATTGTATTTTATTTCAGTTTAAAATAATTGTCTGTCTCAGACTTGAACAGGTATTTGATGTTAAATATTTTGTTTGAAAGTAAAATATCAATACAAAGTATTTATGAAGTATGCAGATCACTCATTAAAATAATTCATTTGTCCTTAACATCTGATTATCTGCTAGTTATTGTAATATTTACATTTTAAGCAATTTTTGACAATATACTTAATAAAGTTTGTACATAATATTAAAGACTATTTATGAAGTAAGCTGATCACTCATTAAAATAATTCACTTGTCTTTAACATTTGATTAGCTGCTACTTAATATAATATTTACATTTTTAGCAATATTTTTAACAATATATTTTATAAAGTTTGTACATAATATTAAAGACTGTATTTTGACAATCCCATGGTATATGACTTATTTTTCTATTTTTAGCTGTCTATAAGATCATGTATTCAAGGAACTGGTATGCAGAATTGGAAATTTTGGAAATTTTTATTTGACTGCCAGTCCTGATCTCCTTAGTACCATAGATGAAAGAACTGGAAGTGTGGTTATCATCTTATGAATGATTGAATCTAGGTAAAAACTTGCTTTGAATTCTTGGCCTATTTGTATAAACTGAAGTCTTGTTCCTCACTCTTTTTTATTTTCTCTTGTTTCCTACTAGTATTATTTGATTCACTTTATTAAATATGTATTTTTAAATCATTATGTTAATGTGTTTTAAATTTTTAGTTATATCTAATTAGTACAGTATTTTATGCAATAGTTTATGCAGCCTCGTGCTTAGTGAGTATCTAAAGCCAGATTTAAACTTGTCGCTGAGCATGTACAGAAAGCAATTTTAGATTATAAATTATCGCTAATTAATAGAGATTATGGTTACAAAAACCATATTTGACACATCTATAGATTAAAATCTTTTTTTTAAGACCAAAATGAAATAAATTGATGCAGTAGTTTTCTCTCCCAGACAGCCCAAAGAATCGGTCTGGCTTAGCAACTTAAATATATAGATACTGTGATGTTCAGTAGATAGAAAGGCATTAGTAGGGTTGATATTTTGTACAAACATTTGTAATTTTTTTTTATATTCGTGGAGTTATAAATATTGTCTAAAATTATTAAAGTGTTGGTTTTTTTTAAAGATATTGTGCTAATAAAAAGCTTTATGTTGACAAACATATATTTACAAACTGTTGGGCTTTTGATGCTACAGAATTAATTTGACTTTTACTGAGAAAATATTGTTTACTGTGTGGTTAAGAGAAGGAAAATTTCACCTTAATTTTTTCAATGTTGTATTGGTAAAATGTATGTGGAAATTAATCTTATCTATCATATACTACAATGTGTTATTTTTCTAATTTTAATTTGGTTCAAATATTTCAAATTATTCTTTAATTTTCTGCTCTGTTAATTTATGAAGATAAACTTTGCTAAATACATGCAAGCAGTTTAAGATGATTAGTTCCTATAATGTAAAGAAATTTCTGCCAATAGCTCTTGATATTTTAATTTTTCATGTCTAAATTTTAAATAAGTTTTCAGAGAGTTGATATATTCATGTAAATAAATATGTACTAAAATTATTAAAGATCTGTGCAGTGTCTAATTTGTCTCTGATGTTAATTTAGTTTGCAAATTTGAAATTGTTATTTTATTTTGTGCTTTGATAATTTAGCAAATAAATAAACCTTTACTGATACATGCCTGAAGTAATAGTTAAGACAAGTTCATGCAACATGAAGAAATTTTTGATTATGAAGTAAATGCTAGGGTTAGACTTCATAATAAGTTAACTTGTTTCTAAAAAATTAAAAAAACTAACTTAATCAGGCATTTTTGTTTGACTGTTTGTTGCATATATAGCTATTTTTCTTTTGACTCATTTACTGTACTAATTTATTTTTCTATTGACAGCTTCTGTCGGACTGGCTCACCAGGGAGAAGTCATAACGGAAAAATTTGTTGAAGACTTAATAAAGGGATTTTTCCTTTTTTCGAAAGACAGAGAAGGAGGGAGAGATAAAAGAACTGTGTATTTTTGACAATGTAAAATTAAATTTTATTAAATTTTTTGTTAAAATAAAAAAAATTGATGAAAAGTTGTGTTTTATTAAAATTACTATAACATGCTTTATTAAGATGCTGTTTTAAAATATTAAACAAGGTAAGTCCAAAAATTGATATAAAAGTTTTATGGAAAGTTTTAAAAAAATCAGACGTCAGTTGTATATATTGTATCAGACCTGAAGACAAATCGGAAGATAAAGTGTTTATATATATATATAAATATATATAAATATATTTATATATATATATATATATAAATATATATAAATATATATATATATATATATAAATATATATAAATATATATATATATATATATATATATATATATATATATATATATATATATAAATATATATAAATATATATATATATATATATATATATATATATATATATATATATATATATATATAAATATATATATATATATATATATATAAATATATATAAATATATATATATATATATATATATATATATATAAATATATATATATATATATATAAATAAATATATATATATATATATATATATATATATATATATATATATATATATATATATATATATATATATATATATATATAATGGAAAAAATATTTATATAACGGTAATCTTACAAAAAGTATTTGTCATATTAACTCAGCATGAGTGTGCAATTTGACACCAGTTGATTATAATGGAAAGGTGTTTATTTAAAAAAAATTATATATGTAGTAAAGTGACTGATTAAAAACAACAGGTAGCATTGATATTATAAATTGTATATATATATATAGTGACATGAGATTTATAATATCACTAAGGATATAATCTATAAGATTTATTCTCTTTAAAAAGATATAAAGTGTTTAAAACAAAACACTTTATATAAACAATGTCAAGCAAAATATAAACTGTTAAAAATAACATTACAATTAAAATGTATTGTTGCTTTTTGTACATTTTAATATTTAACTATGGAAACTTTTTGATTTCATAAAAGAGTGAATTTTGCAGTTTTCAGACTACTTTTTTGGGGAAAAGAGTTATACATTTTTCAACCCAGCCAACAACTCTTTGTTCATTGGGCCAATTTTCAAACTATTCAAGGGTCAATAGTTTGACATTTTGCTAATTTTCAGCAGACTGTTTACAATGGGGATTTCCCTTTTTGTATATTCAAAAAAGCATTTTTGAATACACTATTTTTATATAAATATACTTTAATATCCTATTTCATATATTCAAAATAGAATTTCGAATATACTATTTTTATATAAATATACTTTAATATCCTATTTTATATATTCAAATAGAATTTCGAATATACTATTTTATATAAATTATTTGTGGCTAAATACTAGAACTTAATAAACTGTTTAAAAAGGGGAAATTCTCTTTGTAAACGATCTACTGAAAAATAGCAAAATGTCAAAACTAGTGACCCTTGGATAGTTTGACTGTTGGCCTGATGAACAAAGAGTTGCTGGCTGGGTTGAAAAATGCATAATAGCCCTAAATAAATTTAATGTAGGCTTACCTACAAAGTTGACTGTTGGGCCAACTGAATGCCTACTGTTGACCAACCTCGTGCCAACGGCCAAATCATTTAAATCCAACCGTTGGGCCAACAGAACGCCAACCGTTTCCCTACAAATCAAACCGTTGGGCCAACAGAACGCCAACCGTTTCCCTACAAATCCACCGTTGGGCCAACAGAACGCCAACCGTTTCCCTACAAATCCCACCGTTGGGCCAACAGAACGCCAACGGCCAAATCCTGCAAATCCAATGGTTGGGCCAACTGAATGCCAACCGTTGGGCCAACTGAACGCCAACCATTGGGCCAACTGAACGCCAACCGTTGGGCCAACTGAACGCCAACCGTTGGGCCAACCTCGCGCCAACGGCCAAAAACCACCGTTGGCCAACCATGCCCGAAAGTGGTTGGCCAACGACTTGCCAACGGTTTTGTGTTACTTGGGGTCAGCTCTCGAATATGCATGGCCCGTCATCAGTTTCTCAATTGATGCCGGAGCATAGGCAATGCTCAATAAGTCCTGCAACCCACTGCCATCCATGATGTATCCTACTGCTCATTCATTATCATTTTTAATGTAATTTTTTGCTATTTTTGAGTAATTTTGAGCATCACTCAAACTCACGAACTGTTTTATGTCTATTTTCGCATGCTAGGGTGGTAAATAACCTTTCAAATCCTACCTTGAGTTTTGGATTAACTCAAATACAATGGCGTCCATTCTGCCAAAACTGAAGCAGCAAGAAATGGGGTAAAGGTTTGCAGGAGTCATGGGGTAAAGGTTTGCAGTGCAAACCTTTGCCCCTCATACTAGTAACATTTGTTTCATGTCCTCTTTTCATTAGGAATCCTTATTCACAACGTCTTTTAGTTCTTGGTTTCAGTTTACGGCAAACATTCATCTTGAAACATGGCGTCTAGCGTGCGCAGGGCCCGATTATGAACGCTAGGGGCCCCTGGGCAGATGCTATTTTGGGGCCCCCCTTACGGACATTTATAAAAATACATACTATTAGAAGTACTAGGTGCATACAACAAGGGGGTTTTGTGGCCCCCTAGCATCAGGGGGCACTGGGAAAAGTCCCGATTTGCCCATGCGATAAAAAGGCCCTGAGCGTGCGGGAATTATATGGGAGATTTTGTCGTCGGGAAAAATGCGCGAATTATACGGGAATTTAGCATTTTGACCTACAAATGCGAGAATTTTATTCAACCTTTTCCTTATAATATTTTCAAATAAACGAAAATTACTACAAAATAAACGAGAATAAAATGCTCTAATACTCGTATGTGCGGCAGAGGGGAAACGTTCCGAAATCCTTTTTCTTTTTTTAATTTATTTTTATTTTTTATTATCTATATATATAAAACAGTTCCGTAACTGACTCATTCATTCACTGACTGACTGACTGACTGACTGACATACAACGCACAGACCAAACCGCTGGACCTAAAGGGCTGAAATTTTGCATGGCGATTCTTCTAATAGTGTAGGGGTGCACTAAGAAAGATTTTTCAAAAATTCTTCTTAGATTTTTTAAAATTAAATTTTTAAGCTGTTTTTTAAACTTTTTTTACGTTTGCATTTTAAATAATACATTGAGGGTTATAAAATTTATATCAAGAGAAAGATCATAAAAATTCCTTCAAAATGAAATTTTTTGCGAATTTTTACCTTCATTTCCTGATTTTTGGTGAATTTTTAAAGATTAATTTTTAGAATTTAATTTATTAAATGCTGAGCACGTGATTTTTTTTTCTGGTACTTTCAATAAATTTATCGTCACGTGCGTAACAACTAAATAGACAAAAAAAATATTTTTTTCTCTTTCTAATGCAGCAGACGATTGGATATTATCCAAAAAAAATGCATATCCCTTACGATTTTTTTTATAAATATATATATATATATATATATAGATAGATATATATTTTACATCAATTGTATACATTGATCATCGCATTTATTATAAATATATACATTTATTTTTGGCATAAATTGCATACGTTGACCGTTGTATTTAATTTGAATGTACTCCGTAGCGAAGCGCTGGTTTTCAGCTAGTAGCCAATATATATTGGAGAAAGCTGTTCTACTATTATTTTAAAGTCAAGTTTGTTTCCATTGTTCCAGTCATCCAACTTTCATTTACAACCCATTTTACCTGGAATTAAAAAATTCAATAGAAATAGTTGACTAAGTTTTCAATGCTTAAAGGAAACTTCAAATTTCACTTGGCAATTATTAATGGGCATTCACATTTTTGTAATTTGAAAATAAATTAAGGTTTTTGATAAAACTGTTTGTTTTTAATTATAATTTTTTTTTATAAAATGCTTGAAAATCCATAAATTAAAAATAAAATAAAATAGTACAACACAAAAAATAAAACAGTTCTGAACAAAGACTTATTTTACAAGATAAAATAATTAAATGTTGTTACAAGACATTATAGGCTTGGAAGGTCTGGTCAGGGAAATTAGCTCTCCCTCATTAAATAACGAGTTTCGGATAATTTGCTACCTAGATAGCAAAGGAAAAAGAGAGGTGGGGGGGGGGGGGATTTTACAAGCCAGTACTGCTAGACACCCTGTTTCTTTACCTACGCTAAAATATTTTTTTTCTTTTTTGGAGTTTGAATAATAATAAGATAAGTGATATTTAATAATATTTTATTCACAGAATCAAAAATCAATCAGTAAATAGGATTAATGCATCTAGTCCAGTGTACTAAGTCAATTTATTGCCTACATTAATTTGCTTAATTTTTACGGTTTTAAAAGACTGAGTAAAGCCTAAGATATGATATAACGATAGTGTTAATAGTTGATATTTGAATTGGAAGTTCTTTAGTTTAAGAAAAAAATTATTGAGATTAACCCCGTTCAATTTGTGATTTTCTATATGTATAACACCCTTACAAAGATTACAAAATGTGAAATAAAATTATTTAGACAACTCTATTTGTGATATTCTATGACCTTATGTGACTTTTTATACCCTTCGAAAGATTACAAAATGTGAAATAAAATTATTTAGACAACTCTATTCAGGGTTGGCAAGTTTCTTCCAAAGTGGAAAAAACCATAGAAAAAACCGGCTGGAAGAAATAGGTTTCTTCCACTAGTGGAAAAAATGGAAGAAACTGTTTTTATTTAAGAATTTACTATATAAGTTGCAACTTTGAAGGTACAATAAATGCATTTTTCTTATAGATAACCTTAAGTAAATTCAATTAGACCTATAAAAATTTAATTAATTATATATGCTAAATTAATAATTACATCAGTTTTTTTAGCCAAGATCAAATCAGACACCTGAACAAAAGAAATTTTATCCAAAATACACAAAATCCATTAAAAGTTATCCATTTCAATTTAACCAGCTAATTTTTTATTATTTAAACTAATATACAATAATTATTGTATTAAAAAATGTCATCAACTTCCTCATTTTCCATTACTACAGTGCAACATGGTATAACAAAACAAAAGTTTTTTAGCAATAGGATGCTGCAATTGGTTTCTCAACTTAGAATGGATGAATGCAAAAGAAGAAAAAATTCTTTCAAGTCCTGAAGAACATAAGGAGAGTTTAAAGCATTTTGACATACCCATAGAGCTCATTGGGTATGTCACTGCAGTTGCAAATATTTTAAAATTTATTTGGTGTGTCCACCTCATTTCCTGTTATATTGGTAATGTAAACAAACTTCAAAGAAAAATGACTTGTTCTTACTCTCCTTTACATGTCCAGCACACATTATGGCACACAGGTGTGCCATAGTCAGAGACACAATCAATGGGTGCCTATGACTGACTACATTCTTTCTAGCCTTATAGGGCCAGACTTGAACAATAGGAGAGAATAAAACATTGCAGGTGTGTAAGGTAAGGTGCAAATGAAATGGGGAAGAGGGAAATAAACTTGTCAGTATCAGCTCATACAAAGGATTGCATTTAAAAAAATAATATCTTTAATATTAATTAAGTTATGCACTTTAGATTTGATATATTATGTTTTGAGTTTAATTCCTTTATATAGTTAATATATTTTAATTTTGATTTTGAGCATCTGTTTTGTTTTCTGTTCGGTTTTTCCATTTCTTCCAGTTTCTTCCACTGTCCTGGAAGAAACCCAACCCTGACTCTATTTGTGATTTTCTATTCCTATCCAGTTAGAAACCAACGAGTGGGGTAAAGGTTTGCAGTGCAAACCTTTGCTCCACCGATTGGGGCAAAGGTTCGCAAACATGTGTTTTGGTAAAATTAATTCGGTGCCTAAACATTTCGGGAAAAAATTCATTATTTTATAGAAGGTAGAGGAGATACCCAACTACAATACAAGTGACTTTTTCGGGCGATAAGATCTAATGGAGGCCCGTAAAAAACCAAAAACTGAAAACTGCAAACCTTTGCCCCCACATACAGTATTTTAAAACAGAAGAGTAAATCACTCTGACTTCGAGGTAACATAAAATGTATGTCACAAACAGTGTACGACGATAGTGGGATGGAATTTTTTTTTCATTTTGTCTTATTTTTAGAAGTTAGAAAAGCTTTGTTATTTTTCTTTTAATTGTTGTACCAACATCTGATGAGACACACACATAGATCAATTAACACTAATTTTAAGATATCTTTGTAAGAAAGGAGATGTAAAAGACATAGTGTCTTTTCACATATTGTGTCCTCTGTTATTAAAAACATAGAACACCAGAAAATGTGAAAATGCATATTGTTCATAACCAGTATTAAACTGTACAAATAAAGCTCACACACATTGGTTCTGCAAATACATTCAAACTCAGTTGCCCAAATGCAATGTGATAATAAAATTCTCTCTTTCTCAAGCAGGAATTTATGGAACTTTATTCTTTCTGTGAAGGTTACTTTGTGATCACTCTTGGTTTGAGAATAAAGGTAAACTAAATTTAAGCACTCTAAATATATAAATTCTGAATAAATACAAAAATATTAAAATCAACAGAGGAGGGTTTAACATTCAAATGAAGCTATTAAGTTACATTTGGTGAAAACAGTGATGTGAGCAAAAAGGGACTTGCAAAACCTTATTACATCATGTAAGCAATATGCTTTGAATATTTAATGTAAGGTTTCATTAGAATAGTCTCTTTTGCTTAAATATACAAACTTAATAAACAACACTCGATTTCTATTTAGTAATTTATATTGGAAAGCTATTTATAACCAGTTTACCTCAAATGGCAATAACTGATATGTGACATAATATACAGGATTCTTTAAAAAAAAACTCTAATGGCTATTCTGAAAAATAAATTGAAATTTAATAAGAAAATTAAAGAAAATCAAGTATATTACCTTATATACATAAAACTAGATAAAAAGCTATATGATACAAAATTAAAAATTGGATCCTCATTTGATTTAAATAATTTAAAAATGTAAAACATTGCATAAGAAAAAATCCTTATATCCAAAGTAAAAACATTAATAGTATTTTAGAATGCCTTTTACAGATATTACATTTAACATTTTATCATAACTTTCAATCCTTGTATACAATTGTAGCTAGCAAGTTTTTTTCTTGAAACAGAATATTACATAAATTCTGCTCCAGAGAAAATTACCAGCTGGCTTTTAAAATGATGGATTTCCTGTAAGGAAGGAAAATTTTAAAATATTGAACATAAAAGCACGATTATCCTAAATTAACAAAAACAAAATTTAGGAAATAAAATTCATATCATTGATAACATTTATCACAATTTTATGATCATTGAAATTATGAAATATACTTTTACTTCTGTAATGTCTAGCACTTTCAGTTAACTGCTTAACGTTTTAAGAATCAATTATACCATATATAACAGGGATGTCACCGAATACATTTGACATTAATATATCATAGAAACAAATTTTTACTAACGTTACAGTGCTTTATATTTCCACAGCTGTTCAGATAAGTTTCAGGAAAACGTCGTAAAAGCATAAGCTGAACGTGAAATTTGGACACATCTTTAGTGATTCTTTTAAAGCTAAATGGGTCGATAATTCTGAAATGAAAAAGGAAAATGATTAACTAGTGACAAATTCACCAAAGATTGGTAAATTTAGCTCTAAACTTACCGAATGCATTTAATCCCAAAGCATAATGTTTTCAGACAATTCATTTACACATGAAAGCAAATTTGAATAACTGTAAAATGCCCTTAGTAAGCTATACAGATGATCCCTTATTAATACCGATTTCAGTTTAAGCATTTATATGAACAAAGGTAGCATTCAAACTTTCGATTTAGCTCTACCATTTCTTACGAAAATGATACAAATATACTAAGAAAAAGTAAAATGGTTAACAAACTATTGAATTACGATAAATTTCATTGAATTACGTAAATTTTACGAGCAGAATTTACGATAAATTTCATGTTCAACTCAGTCGCTATTCGACTGGTATTAAATATGACATAATCATAATATCTTTAAATATAATGACATAAGACGTAAAATTTTTACTAACCTTGCAATACTCACAATAGGATGAGGATATAAAGTATTTTCAAAATTATTCCATCCTGAGCATTTTTCCGAATCAGGCATGGAAGTTGCACCAATCGAACTTTCTTATGCCTGTATTTCCATGGCAAAATGTTACGACAGGTCTGAAATGAAAATATAAAATTATTAATGAGCATTAGAATAATAGACAATCGGTTTATTTGGCTCAAACGAATAGTCTCGCATTTTTCAAGCAAATTTAGTCCTGCTACGCCTAATCAGGGCCCGACTTAGCCTAATTGGGGCCCGGGGCAAAAACTTCTTTGGGGCCCCCCCTCTGCTTCACTACTTCAGTAATGAAGAACTTAATACTTAATACTAAACTTTCTATTCGATTTGGGGGCCCCCCTCTGATGTGGGGGCCCGGGGCAACTGCCCCGTATGCCCCTGCCTTAGTCAGGCCCTGCGCCTAATCCCCATATGGATAATACACAAAAAAAAGACTGCTATTACTTATTAAAAAATCACATCACATACCTGAACATCAAGAACATGAATAGTTTTTGCTCCTTAATCGACTTTATTTCGTGTTGTGAGTAAATCTGCATATTTTTTTTCTTTAGTAAACCCGACGAAATGACAAGCAATATACGTCGTAATATCAGACGCTCGTGCCGTAAAATGGCGGTAGTTACTAAATGGTGGCGCTGCGATCAGTGATTGGCAAAAGCGCATGCGCAGCCAGCCGGTTACTTAGTCTCCGAAACTACGGAACCGGCCACTGGCCGGTTGCTTAGACACTGCCGTTGGAGGGCGTGACCCACGGAGCGTATTTACTCCCAGTATTCTGTTGGCCTGTTGTTAGTTGTTATTGCCTAAGCTCTAGTTTATGTTGCTAATTGCATTCAATTCTCTGAAATCTTAGTAATTAAATGAAAGAAATGATGCCCTTGGCTACAAACTTTCACAGCGTTTAGAATGGATCTCGGACTGAAATAACATTCATCTAGATCCTCGAAAAACAAACAATTATTCAAGTAAGTTTAATTTATAGGTTATATTTTCTGTATTGTTAAGAAGTTGAAAATGATATATATATATAGTGAAGATGGGACATATTTGTTCAGTCATGGTATGTTGTTTTTACCAAATTAGTAGATCATTATTTTCTGGTAGATGTTGGCATACGATTAAAATATACGCTCCACGATTTCAAGAGATTTCTAATAGTTGCCAGTCAGTTTTCTCTGATGATTTTATTTTCAATTTTAATCCAAAATTTAAAAACATATAATCATACAAGTCAGACATAACGTGTTTAGCAACTTTGCTGCTCATGATTCGTACAAACGTTTTTGAACTGTTAATAATTGCGGTAAAAATAAATAATTATAATAAAAAAAGATATACGGGGAACAGTACCATATCCTGTGTCGTTCGGCGTTAAGTTGTAAAATTCCACCGAGTGGAGTTCTCCTGATGAGAAATTTAGGAAAATACTATTTATTGTTGTTTCAAAACTTTAAGCCTCACAATCGACATTTTGTATGAAAGTTTAGCAAGTAGCTAATAAACAACAGTAGTATACTTTAATGGGAATCGACCGGTTTAAAAAAGTAGGTCAAAATTTAAAATTTTTCAATATACATTGTAGGATAGCGTGTAGAAAATGTAGGGAAACAATATATTCAAAACACAAGAGTTTTATTTCTATAAAATTTTAGAAACTATAAATTAACATGTAAATACCTCAAGATAAACATAAAAAAATAAATTGTAAAAAAATAAAGTACATAAAATTAAAAAAATTGTAGCAAAATAATTTTAATGTATATAGAAGAATGAAAAGCAAAAAATTATGACAATAGTATTATGGGTGAATTTTTAAAACTAAAATTAAAATTAAAATATTTCTAAAGAATTAAAATCAGTTTATAAAAATAAGAACAAAATTTAAATATTTTAGGAGAGGGTCTAAAATTAACTGAAAACAAAGGTACTTACATATTAACACCACCGCAGCTACAGATTTGGCGGTTTATATATATATATATATATTGATATATATATATATATATATTGATATATATATATATATATATATATTGATATATATATATATATATATATTGATATATATATATATATATATATTGATATATATATATATATATATATATTGATATATATATATATATATTGATATATATATATATATATATATATTGATATATATATATATACAGGGCTAGATTTGAGGCAGAATGCTCCAGAACAGTGTTCCGGTATCTCTCTTTAGGTACCTCTCTTTATCAATAATTTGGAATACCCCCCCTCCCCCCCGGAAGGTTTCCGTTCCGGTACCTCTATTTCTAGAAATCTAGCTATATATATATTTATATATATATATATTGGCACATTAGCGCAACTTCAGCTGCAGTGGCATTAATACTGCCAAACAAAAATTATGAATCTTTATTTGAAAAAATTAGAATTCAAAATCTGAGTACCAGTGTTTTTGAATGTGACCACAAGGTGATTTACGAGATGCACTAGACCACAATCTAGATATGAATAACTGTAAGCTAATAATGGTAAGCTCTGATCTTTCGGACTGTATTCCTTGAAAAAGAGGAAAATAAAAATACAATGAAAAGAAATCAAAATATTTTTCATTCACTGAACGTATAATTTGTTATCTGAAGGTAATTTCAAACTTCATTGGCTAAAAACTAGATGTTTTTAGCCAATGAAGTTTGAAATTACCTTAATGATCATTGCTTTAAATGATCATCATTCAAATTCAGTAAGCTGAAACTGAAAAAATAAACCAAGTGAACTTTCTGAGATATAATTACTAACCTTTGATGATGTAAGAGCTTATCTTCGATGAATTAGTTTTGCAGTGTATTAAGCCATTGAACTGAATAATGAAAACATTTATTAAAAGGATTACAACCTAATTGTAGCAGAACAAAAATGAAGGAACCACTTGTGTAATCACTAAATTTGAGGCCATAAAAAATCCAGTACTTTTCCTAACATTCATATGTTTATTTTTTAAATTTAATTCTATCCTTAAATGATATTAAAATTATTAAAACATCTAAAGCTTGTCAAAGTTAATTAACCATCATTTATATGCTTTAAATTTTTAAAAATTATTATGAAATCAATATACACTGTTAATTTCATGCAAAACTTATAGATAGAACTAATTAAATAAATAAATTTTCCACTTGAATGATGACCTGGCACCAAATTTGGTGAATTTTTACAGCTTGACACCTTGAGCTGTAATCTGCAGTTTAGATGTTGCTTTCTCATATCATTCTTCTATCAGGGAACTTTTTCTCTATCTTTTTTTTTTCTTTGTTATTTGTTTTTGTATTCATTTAGTGTTAAAATTTTTTATGACAAGATTTAATAAGTGACATTCTTGCCTACCTTTCACTGCAACAAAGATAACAGCAACAGCATTAAATGTACGAATAATGCCCCTAAATATTCATCATTTTAGGTACATCATTCATTATAATATGCTTGTTTAAAGTTTCAAATCAATGTATTTCAAAGAGGATGATTCAAAAGTAATACTTGATAGTTAAAACAGAAATTCTTATTAAAGGAAAAATACATTTTTTAACACTTCAAAACTGTAGACAGTTATTAATATATTAAACATAAAAATGTTTAATTTTCTCTGCACCATGCAATCTGGAGATTTCTTCATAAGAAACATTTCAAGATTAACAAAATTTGTATTAACTGATATTTATGACAGCCTTGATATGATTTTTAAAAAAATGTTATTATAAAAATTGTACTCGGATCAGTTTTGGAACTAGATTTTAATTATCTGCCCTCTTACCTGCATATTTTTTATACTTAATAGATTATTTTGTACTGGCAAAATTTATAACTGCTTTCTTGTTCTTCATGTCTTGGGTAATTTTTTTTATTTATGTAGTTTCTGTCCTTAAGGTCAGTGTTAATAAAATTGATGTTTCTTGTTTTAGGATTTATGTGTCTGTATCCAAGCCCCCCCCCCCCCCTCCTCCTAGGGTAAAAATATTTAATGAGTAGAAAGTAACTGCTGTAAAAGTGTCAAAAATATAGTTTTGACAATTCTCTATTTTCCTTGGTGCTCCAGAAATGTGTTGTATAATTTGGCTGTAATGGAATATGCATGAAAATAATTACATTTCTAGATGGAAAAAAAGTTAAAACAGGCATTTAGAGGATTATATTAAACCATTTATATAAACCCGAAACATGAAAATATAGGCTGGTAAGTTTTCATTTTGCATGAGGGAAATATGCGTATTCTAGAGTTACTTCTCAGTAAGTCGCAAGCTCTGTGGCTCTGACTAAAACTTATTCAAAAGCAGAGGGGCTATATTTTATCAGGCATTCTAGAAGGTTGCTAAGTGATCACAGTACTTCCTTTCACACATACTTAAAATTTTTCTTCATGTGGGGCTCTGTACTAACACAGGGCCCAGTTGCATCCAGTAAGTCCAGGCGGATTAAAGCCAGCCGTGCCTTTGATAATTAATTCTCTACATATTTTCTATCCTTTTATTCATAGTGTTCCTATGGCTAATTAATTATCAGCCCTGCCTTTGATAATTAATTCTCTACATATTTTCTATCCTTTTATGAATAGTGTTTCTAAGGCTGTCTTATGACTATTCATATTTTAATCCTGTGGTAAGTTCGGTTTCACAGACTTTTTAAAATTTTATAAAGGGAATACTGACTAGTAGCCAAAATTTGTCATCTCGATATAGAAGTGTAAATCTACTGAGGGTAGAAAAATTGTGTATATTTTGTTTCTTTAAGATTTCATGTTATCTTATTGAATCATCATTTGGTGAAATTTCAGTAGATATTTAGCTCTATTTAACCCTTGAACTATTTAAAGGAGGTTTTCAGAAACTTTCAAAATTTGTAGGCCTCTTTTCGCTAGAGAATCTCTGTAGCAGATCTATTACAAAATCTGGTTTTAATTGCTCTTAACTTGCTACAAGAATAAGGAAGAACTTTTTGTCCTGGATAAACTTTATGACCTAACCTTCACATTTCTTTGTACTCTGAATACAGTGATTTCTGATTCACCAAGTCTGTTGTTAAAAAATATTCCTGAAGTACATTATTCGTACTGTTGTAGTGAGATTTCACTCCAAAATGCCAATTTTGGCATTTTTCTCCCTTTGATTCTTCAGTTTGTTCTGTAAAGAAGCTATACACTGTGGGCGGGCAAGATGCTTTACATACATAACATTGAAAGCACCCAATGATCTTTTAGTGGATTTCTACTTTTAGATTTTTGTGAATATCATATATTTCCTCTTGCTTCTCTCTAATATGTAAGAATTATTTCTCGCTTTACTTCCTTAGGAATAAATTAGATGACAGAAGGCTTCCAATATGTAAAAAACCAAGGGAAAACAAAACATAATAAGTAGTCGTTTGTCAGGAAATCAGATAATTCCAAATTATATCAGGTACCTTCTTAAAAATCTAACATGTTCTGAGCATTATAATTAAAAATGGTCAGAATGTGATATTTGTATCTATAGGTGTATATGCAGTTGTGTTCACAAATTAACTAATGCAAATTTATGTTAGCATATTCATGTGTTGTATGGCATTTTCTTGCATCATTTTACCACTTTTATATCTCCTTATCTACTTTTATGTGATGATTTTGTTGACCTTAAAGTGGCTCTGAATTTTATCAAAATCTTTTAAAGAATGAAGTTTGAATAAAATTGTTTTAAATTCTCTGAAGAAATGCATGAACGAGTTTATCAATTTGTGCCTCAAAGTTATAGTTGACAAATAGCCACCTCCTCCTCTGGCAACTGTTATTAATTTGGCCTCTCCTGAACTTCTCATAAATTAACTTCCAGTGAAGGCAGATAATAATCAGCCTCTTGTACTCTCTAATCCAATCACAAATATTATTGATATCTCTACCTCTGGAAATGGATAGTTTTGTTTTAAAAGTTCCAAATGCTCCTAATCTAAACCCTACACCTCAGATATCTTGAGATTTATGATTTTTTTTGCATTCTGGTATAAGCTCACCAATCCATTATTGTTATCTGCCTTGTACCAGTCTAAATATTTTATACTCCTATGAGAGAATTTTGCTGTACAATTTATTTTGAAAGTAACAATAACTTGTTTGTCAGGCAATATATTTTTCTTTTTGTTACATTTTCTCGAAATAAAGACAATAAATGTTTTGCCAGTACCCTCAGCTGAACTTATATGTACAAAATAGAGAAAAATTACTCTTTCTTATTTCTGTCAAGTGTATTACTTCTAATGATTTAAATTTATTATTATATATAATTTGTGTGAAATTTCCATCATTTGAAAGGAGGAGGGAAAGGAAAAATAGTTTATGGGAAATAATTTATAAAAAGATCATAATATGTTTGTATATGAACTAAACAGTTTTAATTTCATCTAGGGAATTTTATATGACTGTATATTTTGTATTTAACTTACTTATCCTTTAAAAAATTAAATTCATGTTAGTATTACTATTTTGTATACTCTGTATATATGTTTCTTTAATCACTATTTTGTTAAATATGGTATTCAAATTTTGCAGTTCCTCTCAGTGCATACATTTATGACTGAAGAATAAAATATTTCACACTCTATCATGAAAGTTTATTTAAATTGATAATCGCTTTTCTATCTCAATGTTTATAAAGAGAAAGGTGGGATTTTTCCAACCAAGAAGTGTTTTAAAAGGTATAGCTTAATCTTCATCTGATTTCTTGTAGCACTGAACTGAAGTGTGTAGAGTTCTGACCCAAAGAGTTCCAGTCTATGTGGATATCTTGATATCATTTGACTTGATACACAAAGTGAAAAATGTTATGAGATTTCCTTCCTTATCTTGTAAGAACAAAATGGTTTTCCAATATTCTCTGAATCACACAATCATTTAATTTATTTTATTATCCAGTATAAAGATAGCTCAAGATAGTCAATGTAATTCGAATTATTCTTAATTCATCTAATTTTTCTAATTTTAACTCTTTACATTGCTAGATTTATAGCAAATCTATTTATTGTTATCAACAACAAATTTGAAAAGTGTATAAGAGATAATATAAGTCAATTAATATTTTTGGAATCAGTGTATATTTTTATAGGAGTGCATATTTATATAAAGGAATTCTGCCTTACAATTTATTTTGGACGTAAAAATAGCTCGTTTGTTAAGCAATATCTAGAAATAGATCATTTAATACTAGTACATTTATTATGTAGTTGTCGCCTTTGTGCTTATATAACTCGCTGAGTGAATGTATGCAAATCAAAATTGGAAAAACGTTTACAGTTCCAATTACTCAATCTTAAAGAATGTCATAAATCGCTAGCATTTCTCTTTAGTCGTAGACTTTGTTAAGGACTCTTTGGCCCAACATCCACTGTGAATTCACTAGAAAATAAAGATATTTTATCCATTGAAATGCATAAAGGAGCATTTATAAGAATAAACTTCAATTTAGAAGCTTACGTAACCTTGAATATCCATCCCGGAAAATAGAGAAAATTTTAAAAATTAATGACAAATGAGAAAGACGTGCTTAATCATGATATTTAAAATTGTTTGCAAAATTTTGTAGAAATACAAAAATGCAAAAACATTTTTTAGAAAAATTGAACTTTAATTGGAAATTTTACATAAATTTAAACAACTCTCCGTCCAACACCCACTGCCCCCCCCCAAAAAAAATAAATTAAAAAAAAATATATAATAAAAGGAAAAATATGAGAAAATTAGAATATACCAATATTTTATTATTATTATTATTATTATTTAATTTCCAGTGGCGGGTTACAAGACTACATAAAAATAAACACAAGAACAAACAAACAAAAGAGAACTAAAACGTCCGGGAACCCAAAAGTCTCCTAGCTATCCAATATCTCTCCCAGACTGGAGCTGGGGGTAGAGCGGGGCAAGTCAGTATATGGGTAAGTCCATGTCCTCTGGTCGATAACAGAGCTTGCAACAGGGTTCTGAAACGATATTTATATGGCAGAGATGTTTCAGTAGACAATCGTGGCCCGTCACTAGTTGAAACAAGGCGACTGCTTTCTGCCTTGGCCATTCTGGGTCTTCAGCAATTTTGCTCCACCATATCTTATTTGAACCCCTCGACAACAGTTCTTGTGAGAGGAAGTTCCTAAAAGTATCTCCTACAAGAAACTTTAGCGAGTTGTAAGAGACTTCATTATTGGATGATACAATAATGTAAACAATTCTACACGAACTAAAAATTATAAAGAGGGCATAGACTGCCGAACAAATTAACTGAAAACTTACCTTAGCGTTGAAAATTTTAACTTTTCAATAAAAGATTGCGCAGTTGCAACAAATCCTCATATTGAAAGCGGACAAATATAACTAAAATTAAATTATTCAACCGAGCAAGACAATTGTTATCAGACAAATACAAGCAGAAATCACGCACTTAGGACTCAACGCACCATAAGTGCCGGTGCACACTTGGTGCCGGTGCACACTTGCGGCAAAAGACCTCTGGACGCTGCGTTATTTTCACTCCGATAAGAAGAGATGCAGAGAAACTGCTGTTGGGATTCACACGTGCCGCCGGCGGCGAGGAACTTGCGGCACATTCCTGTAACGCGGTAGCTGGTAGTACTCATTTGTCTGCTGGGCAGTGCACATCTGTCGCGCGTTTTATCTCCTATCCAACTCGTGAAGTCTCTTTACACGATGTCTGATGAAAATGTGGGTGTCGAACTTTTCATCGACGAAGTAAAATCTCGCCCGATAATTTGGGATGTTAGTCATAAGGACTATAAAGACCGAATACAGAAACAGTCTGTTTGGGAAAATATTTGTGAAACCATTATTGAGAACTTAAGCCAAAAAACGGAGAATGAAAAAAATACAACCAGTAAGTATAATTTTTTACAACTTTTATTAAAATAAGTACATTAGATTAAAAAAAAAAAAAAACTTTTAGATGGTCAAGTATTTAAGTTTATTTTAAGTGGGTCGTCCGAAAATAATTAAAAAACTTTTCACCATCTTCCCTGAGATCCACCAAGCATACATTAAACGCTCCCTTCAAGTACCTCTCGCCAGGGCCCGGTTTAGAAAATTCTGGACTATAGGCACAACTCGGGATGGGGGCCCCCTAACACTGATATGGGCGTAAAATTTCCAAAATTGACACACAAAAGAAATAATCATAAATCATTATGAAAGTACCATTTTACCAAGAATAGGCTATTTGAAGCGTAAAAGCCTAGAACATTATCAAATAACAAAAAGTAATAGAACATATTAACTTCATCATTAAAACACCAATACAATGCAATCAGAAAAACTTATTAATTCCTTATATACACTACTAGGTGAAAACCCGCGCTTCGCTACGGAGTACATTCAAATTAAATACAACGGTTAACGTATTCAATTTATGCCAAAAAATAAATATATATATTTATAATAAATGCGATGATCAATGTATACAATTGATGTAAAATATATATCTATGTATATATATATATATATATATATATTTATAAAAAATCGTAAGGGATATGCATTTTTTTTAATAATATCCAATCGTCTGCTGCATTAGAAAGAGAAAAATTTTTTTTTTTGTCTATTTAGTTGTTACGCACGTGACGATAAATTTATTGAAAGTACCAGAAAAAGAAATCACGTGATCAGCATTTAATAAATTAAATTCTAAAAATTAATCTTTAAAAATTCACCAAAAATCAGGAAATGGAGGTAAAAATTTGAAAAAAATTTCATTTTGAAGGAATTTTTATGATCTTTCTCGTGATATAAATTTTATAACCCTCAATGTATTATTTTAAATGCAAACGTAAAAAAAGTTTAAAAAACAGCTTAAAAATTTAATTTAAAAAAATCTAAGAAGAATTTTTGAAAAATCTTTCTTAGTGCACCCCTACACTATTAGAAGAATCGCCATGCAAAATTTCAGCCCTTTAGGTCCAGCGGTTTGGTCTGTCCGTTGTATGTCAGTCAGTCAGTCAGTCAGTGAATGAATGAGTCAGTTACGGAACTGTTTTATATATATAGATAGATATAGATTAAACGTTTGTCACTTGGAGAAACGTTTAATTGACAAAACGTTTACAATATAGACGTTTACAATATAAACGTTTACAATTGACAAACGTTTATAGATACACATTGGTATCTCAAAATTAGAGTAAGAGATGAAATAAAAATACAAAAATAAAAAAAGGATTTTAAGTAAAGAATGTTTTTTTAATTATTTTAAGCACCTAAAATAATATTCAAATTAATATTACGTTACTTAATAATTGTGTGCACAGCCGCCATCTTGGATTTTTTTGCGCCAACTTGGCGATTTTACCGTGTTTTGAGGAGTGGAAAAATTCTCGCCAATGTGTTTTAGCGGTGTTTTCAAAACGCTAGACTTTGAATTTTTTTTAGCTTTTTTAATAAAAAAGACCTGTTTAAATTATGAAACTTAGAAAATTTTTTGAAAAATCATTTAAACGTTGGACTTAGATTTATTTTTGGGTTTTTGATAAAAAACCCTTTTTCTGAAAAAATCATTCTCAAATATTGGAAATTTTGGGTTTTTCTTTTAGCTTTTTTAATAAAAACGACCTTTTTAAATTGTGAAACTTAGAAATATTTTTGAAAAATCCTTTAATCGTTGGACTGAGATTTTTTTTTGTCATTTTTAATTAAAAACTACCTTTTCAAATTATGATCCATATGAAAAATTTGGTCAAATGAATTTTACTTACAGATAAAATTTCAATACCATCTATTCAGTTTGCCCTAACTCTTTGGCTAATAGCAATGAATCACCAAAATATTATGCCAATATATTGTTAATTAGAAAAAAATACAGCATTTTCGTACCACCTAAATAACTTGCAATTTAAAAATTATCTAAACTAACTAAGCAGAATTTGGTTTTGGTAGTGGAGTACCTTGGCCTGACGGCTTTATCTCCTGTAAGTAAGATAATTGTTATCACGGTGGAAGTGCTCATTAGTTAAAGTTTAAAAGATAAAATTAAAATAATTAAGGGTAAGAATACGCGAAAAAGTAAAAAAAAAAGTTAATTTACTAGAGTAATAATTAACAATTAATTTAAGTAAAGTAAAAAATTATCTAAAGTTCAGCTTTGAAAAATGTAAAATAATTATGAACCCATAAATTTATGGTGAGTAACCAGATCCTTTTTTTTTTAAATTATTATTATTATTATTATTATTATTATTATTATTATTATAAGGGCATTGTGGTAATGAAATTTTACTTCAGATTTGACCTTAACCAAATATTTGGTGCATACAATAAAATCGGGACAAGGATTATTTGACCATTTATCCTGCTGTGTTGGAAATAAGAAAAAAAAACCATTTTCCTAAACCAATAACTTAACCTTAACTAACTTTTTAACTTAGGTTCCTGGGGAGAGAGAAGTTGAACTTCAGTTATTTAAATTTATTTGTAATTCACTACAACTTGGAATTATAAAATATTTAAAAATATATTGTATTTAAAATGTATACTGTATTTTACATTTTACGAAAAAATGATGGCAGACAATTTTTACTTCAAATAAATGAAATGGTGTATCATTATAGTATACTAATTGACAATCGATAAACAAAATTAAAAGCAACTTAAATTTAATAAGTTAACGAAAAACTGATAGTGGATTCAAAAATTTTCAACAAAAAGACTCATAGTTTTAAAAATAATTTACTCTTTTGAGTATAGTCAATTTGACTCAGATTTCCAGGTCAAGGCCAAGATCTGACCTAAAATTATTATACTGTAATTAAAAGATCACATCAGAAATAACTGTTTTATCTTAAAATTAGAGAATTTGACATTGGGTTATTTTTACCAGAACGCAATAATTATCGCCATGCGAAATGCGCCAAACCCTGGCGGAAAAATCCAAGATGGCGGCCGTGCACACAAATCTAGAGTATCCCCCCTAACTTTATTTCTACTGATCAGATATACATAATATATAGCCTATGTCCATCTGGAATAATGTACCTGTCAAACAGTGAAAGAATTTTTCAAATAGGTGCAGTGGTTCCGGAGATTACCCTCCACGTACAAAATCTGCTCTCTCTTTATATATTAGTATAGATAACATACATATGATGAACTATACATATAATGAACCAATCAATAAAATTTCAAAGGATGTATAAAAAAAAATTGCTATTAAAAAAGGTAAAATAAAAAAATTTTGAATTGGGAGTTTTTTCTTTCTTTTCTTTTAAAATAAAAATTTTGGGGCTCGACCTATCTGGCCTAATGGAAAATCAGGGCCTGTCTCTCGCTGTTGTATGGATGGATCCAGTGCTTCTTTTTTCTAATTCTATTTTCACGACGAACATGCTTGTAGACTAAGTAAGAAAATACAACTTTTTTTTAAAAATAATTGGGCGCGCGTACGATCCATCTCGGTTGGTGGCAAACGAGAGACTACCGCTGACGCCTATCACCGCGAAAGTGTGCACTGGAACGGCGTTCCACGCAGAGTGAAAATAACGCAGCGTCCAGAGTACTTTTGCCGCAAGTGTGCACCGGCACTTGTGGCAAAAGTACTCTGGACGCTGCGTTATTTTCACTCCGATAAGAAGAAATGCAGAGAAACTGCTGTTGGGATTCACACGTGCCGCCGGCGGCAGATGGACGCCGGCGCCACTCCCAGGTCGCCGCAAGTTCCTGTGGAACGCGCGGCACATTCCTGTAATGCCCGTATCACACTAAAGATTTAGCACAAGCTTTTAGCGCAACTGTTTCACTAAACCTGTTCTACCTGCAACTGTTGCACTAAAATACTGTGTGATAGAGTGTTTTTCTATCAATCTTTATCTGCAACTTTTCCCATTCTACATGGGAAAAGTTTCACGAAAAGCTTGTGTTGCACATAATTGTCCAATAGCAGGGCAGGTTTTTGGCTCACGTGACTCGCGATCGAGCTAGGAATAAAATATGGCCGCCAACACGGATCCGTGGACTAAAGAAGAAATTTTAAATTATTTCATCGACGAAGTTACAATGCGTGAAATCTGTGGAACCACAGTCATTACAGTTACAAGAACAGGACGTTAAAGCGGTTGACTTGTAAAGAGATAGGGGAGATAATGAGTGAGAAATGGCCTCATTACCAATCTTCTTTTACTAGCGGTAAGTACGATTTTGCATGTCTTTTATACATTTCTTATCCGTAACAACTTAATAATTATTTATAGTATTGCCACGTTTGATATAATTTCAAAATAATTCTATTTAATTGTGGATCTTTCGGAACTTTTCGGATCATTGATATGGATTCATATCAATTGTCATTTTTATCGCCAAACTTCGCCAATGTTTGTCAACAGAAATAATCTTCGTGCATAGGATATTGCACTGAAACAAGTTACAATTTTTTTTTCTGTATTCGGAAAACAATCAATCAGAATTTTTAATCATGTAGTAATAACTTCTTATTTAACAAAGTTAATTGTATTGAAAGCCATTAATAGTCTACCCTGCTTTATCATTATTGTTCAATAATGCAAGAGATATTTTTAATGCTAAGATTTTAAGTATTGTGGTTGCATTGATTTACTGTACTGACACTAGTATTTATGGTAAGCTAAATTTACGAACTTATGGATCACTTATGATAGTAAACATTCAGTTTACATGCAACTGAATAACAACAATAATAACACTTACATTTTTGTTTAAATTTTTGAACAAAAATAAATAAATTTCATTTTGTGTTTAAAGTTTTCTTAAAGAAATAAAACATTCTTAAAATTTGAGTTTTATAATTTGTGTTTTGAAAGAGAAAAATGTTTAACTTGAAATTTTGTTACGAGTGCTTTAAAAAAAAGAAAAAAAAAATTTTATTTATAATTATATATATAAAATTAAGTACTATTTTATATTAGAATAATGTTTTATATTAGTTTATATATAATGTGTAATATGTATTGGTGTTTAAGTTGTATTAAATCTGTAAATATTTATCATCAGCAATAAGTTGACAATTTTGAAAATATTGGATATATATCAAAATATCGGATATTTTCGATATTTTGGAACCCTGATCACAGCTCTCATTTTTAAATTTATTATTACATTTCAATATTCCATTTTAATGTCTATTTTTTACAGGATACAGAAAGTGAATTTGGGGAATTTACCCAAGAATCGGTTACTGCAGTCAATGAAAATGCAGTAATGAATAGCCCCCAGACCAATAAAAGGAAAGTGATGGAAACTTCATTAATTCCCCCTAAAAAAAAAGGGGGAAAGTGTGGATAAGCAAATATCCAGCACGTTGGAGCAAGTCAAGAAATTAATGGCATCTATAAATGAGGATAAAGACAATGTCGATGATGCCTTTTTTAATTATCTGAGATGTACATTTAAAAGTTTAAAAGATGTAAACTTAAAAGAAAAGGCAAGAGTTGAAATCCAAGGTGTTATCAATAAATATTGCATAGCAGACTTGAATAATAAATAATTTTTTAATAATAATAAATAATTTTTTAAATAAATTTTTTACTTCATGTTTCATTTCATTGATTTCGTTGACCATAATTTAATTTTACAAATAGCTGGTATGTTGCATATAACTGGTATTTATAGGTATTTTGGCATTTGAAAAATATATAGCAGTAGCATACAGCTCAGATTAAAAAAATTATAATATCTGAGAAAAAGTAATAAGAAATTATTTTCCATTTATTTATTTATGATACTATTCCAAAATTTATTGATATATCTGAGAGTTAACCTCTTCGTAGATGTCCATTTTTTTAATATTGTGTTAGTATTTTATGTAATGTAATTATTCTAATATTTTGAATATGAGCTGTACTAAAATATGAATGTAATTTATCTGAATTTTTTTTATTTCACACTTTTTTGTGCTAAGAATGTTGCTAGAAACTAATCTTTCGATTTGTACCACAAAAGATCAGATCCATATGGGTAACCCAATTTATATGGGTACAGAAAAAAGAAATCAAATTATTTTGGTACTTGGCAAAGTTATGTTCTAACATAAAATAATAATGGTCGTTCTAACCCCTCTTTTGAGACTAAGTTTTCGTATGCTGTTTTCATAATTGAAACCAGTGTAGTTATTATTTACAAGTTATATAGAACAAAAAATTTTCAATCTTAACTTTGAACAAGGTACATTTATTAAAAATTAAATTCAATGTAAATTGCACATTTGCTCTTGCCATGGAACAGGTTCCACATTCTATTGAAGTCAGCAGCTAATGCTTTCCATTCAGTTTCATTACTGGGGCAATTTAGATAATCATCTTTTAAAACTGTAAAAATTGCCTTGCATACTAGTGGCAAGATTCCAGAAATGGTGTTTTGAGCAATGCGAAAGTGAAAACTTAATGATTGCCACGTTTCACCTGAAAAATAAAGATAAATACTGTCAGTAAAGAATCAGACACAGGTAATGCTTAAAAGAAAAACATTTTAGCAGTTCTCTTTTAATGATCCATAGGTGTATTTTTTCATCTAAAGATCTGTCATAGTAATTTTGTTCAAAACAGAATAGTACAGAAAACATAAACAATAAAACATCTGTTTCTAATGTGCCTAACATGCCAAATCTAACATCTAATTACAGTAGGCTCTCTGTAATCGACACAGCTTGGGACCAATGCTAGTGTGGATTATAGGTCATTCTATTGTTTATGTTTTGAAAATTGTAAGTAAAACCAATCAACAGTTTTTTTTACAATTAATGACAAATTAAAATAACAGAAATATTATAATAAATATTGTACAATGATTTTATTTGAATTTATTTAAATATACAATTAATGATTTTTAAAAAAATGTCACAATATATATTTTTACATGCTAGCTATTGAATTGTCAATGATTGGCATTGAAACTTAACATCAAATTTCAATGTTTACATCTGTTATGATGTGTGGATTATAGGTGCTTGCGAATTAAAGAGAGTCTACTATATTATATTAATTAACTATCAAATATAATATTTTCAATTTTTGCACAGTAAGCACCCACATAATAAAATGTTTATTTTAATGCAAATGCATTTGTCAATTTCATGATTATAGATTTTGTGTGACCAACTTGGTCACTTCTGGGGTAATTATCGATCAGCAACAAATTTGATTAAAATAGATTGCCATAATATATATTATATAAATCAAAGTATTAAAACCGAAATACACTAGAATATGTAAAAGTACATGTGTATGTTAGTATCGACCATATTTATACTACCTAAAATAATTAATCCTACTTATACTTTATTGTATGCGACTGTGTTTATATTCTACAGTCCTGCCCATCATATTCATTAAATCATGATAATGATAATCTTGTACTAGTCTTTAATATCAATATTAAGATTTTAAAAAAAAGCAATGTTTATAAAAAGTCTATATCTTTACCTGTAGCTAAATATCTGAGAGTGAGTGCCAAACGTTCACCAGGAGGAATACTGTGTCTCATTTGTGTATTTCTTTTTTGTATCAAAGGTAATACTTTTTCAAGCAAATACTCAAAAGATGCTGTATCCATCCTAATCCACCTTCTATAGCCTTCAGTATCCTAGTATTAAAAAAATAAGATATGTTTAATTTTTCATAATTGTATTTCATGTATAGAAAATTTCTATGAGCAAGATATTACAGCAACCTTTTCAAACATTTCACTAAAACCAAACAGTTGGGGGAAAAAGAAATAATCCTCTTTTAGGGGACTTAAAGAAGGGTCAAATATTCTGCATAATAATTCTATAAATATTATTTCTATAATAATTTATTAATTCTAGCAAAATTTGAAAGAAAATATCTTACCTAAAGTGCCAGTTCCCTCATCAAATTCTCATAACATCCTAGTTTATTTCTTTTTTTTAACCATTCCCTTGTCCAAATTTTTCTTTCAGATTTTTTTCTTCTTGCAATTAATGCTGCTGTAAGGCAAATTATTTTAGCACATATCGTTTTTTTTAGATGATATGCTCATAAAATTGGATGGAGCCATGATTTGAATAGGTTATGTCCGAGTGAGCAATCGATTCGTAATACATGCGCTAAGAAATTTGTATGCTATGCCTAAAGCCTAATGGTCGATAACAGGATTGGTACGGTAACCCGTCCGCTTCGGTTTGCGAATCCGTTTGTCAAACTCCAGCAACCCTTCACAGACACTCCGCGAGGAGAAATGCTTGACGAAAAGCTTAAAGTTTCACCAAATTCTTCAGTGTGATACGGGTTTAACGCGATAGCTGGTAGTACTCATTTGTCTGCCGGGCAGTGCACATCTGCCGCGCGTTTTATCTCCTATCGAGCTCGTGAAGTCTCTTTACATGATGTCTGATGAAAATGTGGGTGTCGAACTTTTCATCGACGAAGTAAAATCTCGCCCGATAATTTGGGATGTTAGTCATGAGGACTATAAAGACCGAATACAGAAACAGTCTGCTTGGGAAAATCTTTGTGAAACCATTATTGAGAACTTAAGCCAAAAAACGGAGAATGAAAAAAATACAACCAGTAAGTATAATTTTTTACAACTTTTATTAAAATAAGTACATTAGATAAAAAAACTTTTAGATGGTCAAGTATTTAAGTTTATTTTAAGTGGGTCGTCCGAAAATAATTTAAAAACTTTTCACCATCTTTCCTGAGATCCATCAAGCATACTTTAAACGCTCCCTTCAAGTACCTCTCGCCAGGGCCCGATTTAGAAAATTCTGGACTATAGGCACAACTCGGGATGGGGGCCCCCAAACACTGATATGGGCGTAAAATTTCCAAAATTGACAAACAAAAGAAATAATCATAAATCATTATGAAAGTACCATTTTACCAAGAATAGGCTATTTGAAGCGTAGAAGCCTAGAACATTATCAAATAACAAAAAGTAATACAACATATTAACTTCTCCATTAAAACACCAATACAATGCAATCAGAAAAATTCCTTATATACACTATAACATACATATGATGAACTAAACATATAACTTTACATATAATGAACCAATCAATCAAATTTGAAAGGATGTATAAAAAAATTTCTATTAAAAAAGGTAAAAAAAAAAAAATTGAATTGGGAATTTTTTCTTTCTTTTCTTTTAAAATAAAAATTTTGGGGCTGGGACTACCGAGCCTAATGGAAAATCAGGGCTTGTCTCTCGCTGTTGTATGGATGGATTCAGAGCTTCTTTTTTCTAATTCTATTTTCACGATGAACATGCTTGTAGACTAAGTAAGAAAAAACAACTTTTTTAAAAATAATTGGGCACGCGTACGATCCATCTCGGTTGGTGGCAATCGAGAGACTGTCGCTGACGCCTATCACCGCGAAAGTGTGCACTGGAACGGCGTTCCACGCAGAGTGAAAATAACAGCGTCCAGAGTACTTTTGCCGCAAGTGTGCACCGGCACTAGGCAAGATTCTGCTGCAGTACCGGAACTAAACCAAATATCTATCCAAAGAAATTAACTTTAAAGAGAACTAATGAAGATAATCATTATGCGGTTTATCTGGATATCAAAATTAAAATTCAAAATAGCGAATTAAAAATCGGGATATATGATAAAAGATTAGATTTTAACTTTGAGGTTATTACGTTTACTAATTTCCATAGCAACTTGAACTATAAAATTTATTATATCTTTCACTCACAACTAAACAGAATAAAAAATTTTTTATAATAACGCTGATGATTTTTTGGAGACGTATAGCAATTTCGAGGAAAACCTTCGCAAGAACAATTTCCCTAATAATTTCGGCAATTTAAAAGTTTTCAAGAAATCGCATTTTGACTCTGGTATATTTTAAGGACTTTTAAGACAGGGTTTTCTGGTTTCACACTTTCTTGAAATTTTTGTGGTTTAAAAATTTCAATGGGGTGTGGCGCTGTGGTTTTGTTACAGTGACGTAACCCCTAGGGTAAATCGGCTGCTGTTTGATTATAACCGTTACTCACTGAATAAAAGTAAGTGCACTTGTTTGCATTTCTGCCTTTGTATTTCTGTCTTTTCATTTGTGTTCTTTAGGATTGTATGTGTACTTGCATTTATGGTGCGTTGAGTCCTAAATGCAAGATGTCCATGTACTTTCATTTGATTTGACTATCTGTTTCACTGGGGATCTCAAGGCCTTGGAATGTTTTTGGTTAGACCTGCATCCTATTCAGAAAGTTCCCCCTTGAGGTAACTGATTTGGTTAGGCCTCCTGATGACGAGACCAGTCGGTTACCTCGATATTTGGTTTAGTTCCGGTACTGCTCCAGAATCTTGCCTTATGGTGCGTTCAGTCCTAAGTGCGTGATTTCTGTTTGTATTTGTCTGCATTCTTACTGATATTAATTGTCTTGCTCTGTTGAATTATTTAATTTTAGTTATATTTCATTATTGGATGTTTGTAGTACAGAAGCACCCTTTTTAGCCAGGGCGTCGGCCAGTTCGTTGCCCCGGATGCTGCAGTGGCCTTGTATCCACTGCAGGGCAATCTCCCTACCGTTATTGTGGAGTCGGTCCAATAGTAATAGGCACCTATATATTTCAGATGACTTGGGGACCCGCAGAAGCCGATAGCTTGAAGAGCTGTCCTAGAGTCGCCAAGGATGACCACTTTAGAGAAATTATTCATCCGGCATAAAATTTGGTCCAGGGCAATGCGAATTGCTACAATCTCTCCATGAAAGGCAGTTGTATGTGTCCCTACAGGTGCATAAAATGATAAAAGATCACAGTGAACTCCTGCACCTACATTAATATTGTCTTCATATTTTGAGCCGTCAGTAAATACCCGAGGCCAGTCCTACTCGGGGTATCGTGATTTGACTGTTTCGAAGAACAAAGATCTTAGAACGTCTTCGCTAGTATCATCCTTAATTGCCCTTTTGGCAAGGTCGATACATACACAATAATCAGTTAAATCTAATGGATTCCGAGGGGACGGCAAAAATTGCCGCCCCTCAGGCTTTTTTATGATAGAAATTTCAAATAATTATTGTTTTTTTTATCATAGAAATATAAAAAAATACCAATTTTTTTTTCAAATTAAAAAAAAAATTCTATTACACTTAAATTAGCCGCAATCACCCAGCACTCCCACTTGAAAACTTGTTTTAATTCTGAAAAATACAGATTTACAATAGCAATAGATCTTTGAAATGTGCAAATAAAGCGTTGAAACTATTGTTTTGGATTCATTACGAAAAAAATCCCATTCATTAACAAATATGCTTCTGTACGTCATGAAACGAGCGAGTACGGTTACCGAGGTGAAATTTATAATGCCACTCTTCACGCATCGGTATGAGTATTGTATTTCAGCCAAAATTTTAATTAGAAAGGTATGTAATGTAATAATTTTTCTGGTGAAGTGTATATAACTGAAGTCCCACTGAATTAGGGATACCTACCTAGTAACGAGTTGGGCCTCCTCTGGCCTTGATAACGGCTGCCACACGACGAGGCATAGATTCAACAAGTTTCTGGAAACGCTCCACGGGAATGGCTTGCCAAATATTGGCTATAGCTGTCCACAATTCAGTAAGGTTCTTTGGTGCTGTGTGATGGCCTTTCACGCCTTGTTCCAAAACATCCCAAAGATGCTCAATAGGATTTAAGTCTGGGCTTCTAGGTGGATAATTCATGACAGAGAAGTCAGAGGAATGCTCATCCAACCAGCCACTAGCCAACCGGGACTTGTGAGAGGTACAGTTGTCTTGCTGGAAAACTCCATTACCGTGCGGATAACAGAACAGCATAAACGGATGGAGGTGATCACCCAGCAACTCTACGTACCGAATTGCATTGAGGGAGGTTGGTACACGCACCAAAGATCCCAAACTGTGCCACAAAAAAACACCCCAGACCATGATTGAGCCACCATGCCCTTGTACAGTTCCAGCCAGGCATGCAGGATCCATGGCTTCATGAGCCTGACGCCATATTATCAGCCTCCCGTCGGCGTTAAGTAGTCGGATACGAGACTCATCACTCCATGCTACTCGTTTCCAGTCCTCTACACTCCAGTCTCTGTGCTCTCTTGCCCAGGCAAGACGTGCAGCCCGATGGCGAGTATAGAGCAATGGTACTCTCGTAGGTCGACGGCTCCCGAAACCCATACGGTGAAGCGAGCGTTGCACAGTCCGCTTACTGACTGTACGACTAGCACCGTCATTATACTGGGTGGTAATTTGAGCTAATGTTTGGCTTCGCTGGCTACGTACAATACGCCTGAGCCGTCTCTCACCACGCACTGTCAAGGCTAATTGTCCTTTGCAGTTTGCCCGATCGCTAGTTTTTTTCCACCATCCATGTATTCTTGGTATACTCTTGACACTGTCGACCTTGAAAATCCTAGCTGTCTGACGATTTCGGAAATTGAATGGCCCATGCGTCGCGCACCTACGATTTGTCCGCGATCGAAGGCTTCTAAATCAGGCAGTTTACCCATACTGGCAATTCCAACAACTAATTCAGAACAACCACAGTACGCGCTATATATTCAGTTACCACAGCGCCCTCACTTGCGCATACATGATGCGCAGCGCTACACAATTTGCATAGGCTTTGCTATCCCTAATTCAGTGGCACTTCAGTGTATTTAATTTTTTTCTCTCTTTCGGCTGTGAAATTGTTTCCTTACTATAATACCGAGCTGTGTCAAATCAGTATGTGACTGGTTGAAATTCAAGTGTCACCCCCATTCATTCGGCATATATTATTTACAATCCGGAGAGTCTAAAAAAATTCTAAAAATTCGCGAGAGTTAACAGTTTTAAGCAGTTCTGAATTAATGTTTCTGACTATGAAAATTTTAAATTATCAGAAGTAATTTTTAAGGAGCTTCGCATCATAACCGTGTAGATTTATTTTGTTTAGAATTTTTATTACGTGTTTATAATCTCGTAATACAATATTTAAAAGGTGTTGATCTTAAAAACACCTTATCAGCCGTGTATTGGTGACGTATGCGAGGTTAAGGGCCTGTTCACATAGGAGTCCGTTGCGTTGCGTTAAGGAAAAGATGACATTGAGACAAAATTAAACCAATCATAGGTCTCCAAACGATTAGCAATGAAATTTTTAACGCCTATGATTGGTCTATTTTCGTCTCAACGTCATCTTTTCCTTAACGCTACGCAACGGACTCCTATGTGAACAGGCCCTAACACTGAAATTTTTAAGACAGGAGCAAAGAATATGCGAAAATAAACAACCTCCCCCCCCCCAAAAAAAAAAGAAAAGAAAAGAAAAGTCGGATATTTAGATTTCAACTCTTTTATGTCTGCAGACGATAATTGGCGGCAACAATTGCAATTTAGCTATCGTAGAATAAATTTTAAAAAAGAGAAAATGGAGTTGACGCGAGAGCATTATCTAGCTATGATTTTCTGACTTTAAAGTGGGGCTAAATGAAGAAGAATGCCTTCAAGGTCTACAGTTAGCGTATGGAAATGAAGCTGCATCCCGTGCCACTGTATTCAGATGGTTTACAGAATGTAAAAGTGGTCGAAGTGCTCTTCTGGAGGAAGAACACGCAGGAAGACCTTTGTTAGCTGTAGTTCCAGAAAATGTGTTGGCCGTACGAAAAATGATAATCGCTGTACCTATCAAATGATACAGATGGAACTTAACTTTGGATCCGCAGTTATACATAAAATTATTTAGGAAGAACTGCATAAGAAAAAATAGTTTGTCGTTGGGTCCGTCATAATTTAACAAAACAACAAAAAGCGGCGCGTGTCAGAATCAGTAAATAAACCCTAAGATTACTTAATGATGCTGGGCACCGCATTATTTCTAGAATCATAACTGGTGATAAGATGTTCCAACACGCCAAGAAAGTAAAGCATGGGTCTGAAGATGACCCTAAACCAACAATGGTGAAAAAACAACGATCAATGAAAAAAGTTGTTATTTCGTGATCTTCAGAAGTACAAGGCTGATCAAGCCATAAAGTTAGAGAGACAGAAGACATATACTTCTAACTGGTACACCACTGTCTTCCAGAAATTCTTCAGGTGAATGTTAGGGGACTCGTGCTTCACCATGACAATGCATCTTCTCATACAGCAAGGATTGCCGTCGAATTTCTTGACCCAAAAACGTAAAAGTGATAGAACATCCACCCTATTTTCCTGATCTTGCTATGTGTGACATTTGACTATTTTTTAATTTAAAATTTATATACGTGGGCGTCGTTTTTTAAAAGCAGATGAGATTGATGAGGCTAAAAAAGCATATTTTTCATGTATCCCAAGAAATTAATGGCTTGAGGCATTTAATCTTTGGAAAATTCGCCTACAAAAGTGCATCGATCTTGGAGGGAACTGCTTTGAACACTCCCAAGAGTTGGTAAGTTTAACTTGTACCATTTAGCCGTATCTCAAAAATTTCAGCGTTACTTTCGTATCTCAGATTACAAGAGGTCTAGATAACTTTTGAAATGTTTGATTCCCGTTATGTGAAGAATTGCATAAAAGTACTATTGTACAGAAGATGAACGAAAAGAAATTTGAAGAGTTTATATACTATTGTCAATTATATACACAATATACAGATTAAAATGTGGAGACAATGGGGTAAAAAAGCCACTGTATGAGCCAAATGTCATACGTTGCACTGGTCCTAAATTTGTTGTATTCGAATGGACTGTAGACTAATTATATTAAAACCATTGTCGACCATACGACACACGAATTAATAGTTTTATTTACTTAAACGAATTACTAATGTATGAACAAAATCAATACATGAAACATCGACCATACGATGTTCGAGCGAAACAAACTTTTTTACAACAAACGATTTCAAACAAATTCTAATATCTTTTAGTTTACGATGCCAACATAAGAATTAAAAACTATGATACCTATATTTGTATTATTTCAAGGGCGCGTTTGGCGATTGCCAACATAGCTATTGGCGCCAACATTCTCCCCAGGTTGAAATATTATATTTCAAAATACATTAAAATACAGTTATTACAATTGAATACATAAATGAACAATATATTACAAAACAATTTTGCCTCATATTTTGACTTAAACAAGTTCTAAATGAATACAGATAACTTAAAATGTAAATAATGTTATCAATAATACACGAATATACAAATTAAATATAAACTCAAAACATAAACCAACTAAAAATTTACATATTTTGATTAGGTAATACACATAACTTTCTAATACTACGTTTATATATACCGTGGTTTGTTTTCACCACAGCTACTCTAATTCTATTATCGGATCCTGGTATCACTTCTTGAATACGTCCAATCAACCATTTACATGGTGGCAAGTGATCTTCTTTAACTAAAACCATTAGACCAGGTTGTAAATTTTGTCTTTCAACATGCCATTTGGTGCGATTTTGTAAATGATTTAAATAACTAATCTGCCATTTTTTCCATATGGCTTGAACAATTTTGGTGGTTTTTTGCCAATTTGTTAATAAATTGTCTGGTTTGTTCACTATTAGTGGTTCAGGGATTGTATTCAAAATGCGTCCTATCAAAAAAATGTGATGGAGTTAAAACATCTAAATTATCCACATCTGAGCTCATCGGAATTAACGGTCTGCTGTTTAAGATGCCTTCGATCTGAATTGTAATAGTCTGGAATTCTTCCAGGGTCAGCTTTCGATCACCAATAGTTCGTCTAAGATGGTATTTAAATGATTTGACACTGGCTTCCCAAAGTCCACCAAAATTCGGGGCTTTGGGAGGAATAAAATTCCAGGCGATGCCTTCTGAGGCTAAATAACAAACTAAATTTTCCTCTTGCTTTTTAACAAGTTTGTACAATCGTTTTAATTCTAAATGCGCGCCTACGAAATTGGTGGTATTATCCGTGAACAGAGATGAACTTTTACCACGTCTAGAGAAAAATCTTTTTAGCGCCGCGATTAGCGCTTCTGAGGTTAAATCTGTGACAGTCTCTAAATGTACCGCCTTTGTCACAAAGCAGACAAATATAGCTATGTATACTTTGTGGTATACACCCTTTCTTTGTCCTTTAAACTTTACATAAAAGGGTCCACAAAAATCTATTCCTGTGGCATTAAAGGGGGAACTCGGGTTTATTCTTTCCGGAGGGAGATTGCCCATAAGCTGACTTTCCGTAACAGGTTTTTGTTTAAAACATGTAACACAATTGTGGACAATTTGTCGAGCGATACTTCTGCCGTTTAATGGCCAGTATTCTTGGCGTACTAAATGCAATAAATTCTGTGCTCCTACATGCAGATATTTCCTATGGTAGTAATTCATCAAAATTTTTGTAAATTTGTGGTTCGCAGGAAGTAAAATGGGATGTTTTGCATTAAAATTTAAATTCGATTTTTCTAACCGTCCTCCAACTCTTAGAATTCCATTGGAATCTAAAAACGGTTGGAGGTCCTTTACCTTCCCTTTTATAACCCTTTTACCAGCTAAGAGAGGAGATATCTCCATTTTAAATTCATTTGCCTGTATTTGCCGAATGATAAATTCTGTCGCTGTTTTCTGCTCCTGGGGTAACAGGGGGCCTCTGTACCTGTCCTCTGGTTTGCTTCTAGTATTTTTCAAAAATCTGAAAATAAAACTAAAAATATATACAATTTTAGAAAAACTATTTGATCTGTCTAAAACTCTATTTAACAAATCACTTTCTAAAGTCAATACAAAAGTCAATGAAGGGACCGGCAATTTCTGCAATTCTGGAACCTCCACAGCTGTTGGGCAGGGATTATCCTTTAACGACGAAAAGTCATTCAAAAGGAAAGTGGGACCATCCCACCACAGTTTGCTATCTCGAAGAGTTTCAGGATCAACACCTCTAGAAATTATGTCAGCTGGATTTTCTTCTGAAGTTACATGGTGCCATTGATGAGTCGAAGACAGTTCTTGAATAACTGCGACCCGATTCGCTACAAATGTTTTCAAAGTATGTGGTTCGTGTTGAATCCACGCAAGTACTATTGTCGAATCGGTCCAGAAATGAACGCTATTCACAGATATTTTTAACGATGATAGCACTCGGTTCACTAATTTTACTAGTAATACTGCTGCACAAAGTTCTAGTCTTGGAATTGTTGTACGCTTCAGAGGCGAGACTCTTGACTTGCTGCAGAGTAACTTCACTGAGACTTCCGATGATGTGCCAGTGGCTTTGATATAAACTACCGCTCCATAGGCCTTTTCGGAGGCGTCCGAAAATCCGTGTATTTCTAGCTGACAAATACTATCATTCAAAATATAGCGATCGACATCAATACTTTCAACTACTTTGAGGTTTTTTACAAAATTTTTCCATTCTTGAGCTTCTTTAGCTGAGAGTGGCTCGTCCCAGTCAATCTTTAAAAGCCATAATTTTTGAATAAATATCTTTGCTCGAACTATAATTGGTCCTAAAAGTCCTAAAGGGTCGAATAATCTAGAAATATGAGATAATATCGATCTCTTAGTGCACTTTGATGAATATATTGAGGGAGAAACAAAAAATTTAAATTTATCAATTTTTGGATTCCAAATGAGACCTAGTGTCTTTACTGTTTCTCTTGATTGATCAAAATGATATTCTTGATCTTCGAACGGCACTGATTTTAACAGTTCTCTTTCGTTAGAGGACCATTTACAAAGTTTCATTCCACCAGCTTGTAACATTTGTATCAACTGGTTTTGTAACTCCTTAGCACTACTTAAATCATTGCTACCTGTGACTAAGTCATCCATGAAGAAATCAGAGAGAGTCACAGCTGAAGCAAGAGGAAAATTATCTTTCTCTTCTACTGCAAGTTGTCTCAAAGCTCTTACTGCTAGAAATGGAGCTGAGGCTGTGCCATATGTCACAGTTTTAAGTCTATATTCTTGAAAAGACTCTTCAGGAGAATTACGCCAAACTATTCTTTGTAAATCTGAATCATTATTCGTAACTAAAATTTGTCTATACATTTTAGAAATATCAGCTGTCAGAGCATATTTATGTAATCTAAATCTTGATGTTATGTCGAAAATATCATCTTGCAACTTTGGGCCTACCATTAGTGTTTGATTTAGAGAAATGCCTGTTGATGTCTTAGCCGAGGCATCAAATACTACCCTCAATGCAGTTGTCGAACTATCCTTCAAAACAAAATGATGCGGAAGGTAGTTTGTTTTACCCAACACTTCATTTCTCTCGTAATGTGGAACAAGCTCCATATGACCTAATTTTAAATAAGCGTCCATGAATTCCTTATACATGGTTCTACAATTAGGCAAGCGTTCTAATCGTTTTTCTGTACTTAGAAAACGCTTAATAGCCATATCCTTTGAATATCCCAAAGATTTAGTACACTCTTTGAAAGGTAATTTTACACAAAATCTACCCGATACTCTAGTATAATGTTTTACAAAATGATTGTCGTGTTGCCTGTCTTAAAATTATTTATTTTTTTGGGCGAGATCCGTATATTATTTGGGTTAGTACAAATTATTTATAATTTATAGGTATTTGGGTGCGTTGTGTTTTTTTATTTATTTTCTTGAATACAACCCAAAATTCTAGACAGGTTTGCAACCGAACAGGCCAAATAAACTTTGCTTCTAAAACCTTCCTTTAGGTCAACTACACAAAACATTGATGACTGACTCCAATGTAACAAAATAAAATTGATTTATTTACAACCTTATCTATTTACAAAAAAAACTGAATTACCAAATCTTCGCACACAGTTTACACATTTTACTAATCTTTTAGCATTTTCTCCTCGATTCATATCGAATGACATGTATTTAATTAAATCTACACCTTTTGGATTTAGGGAGCATATAATTATTAAACTAACTCATAGCCAAGAACTCCTATTCATCAAAATTATCTTTACAAAAAACACTGTTCCCGCACTAATCTTTCATTTAGCTCGGTGGGGTCTGAACAAAACAAAATGATTTTCACTCACTCAGTTTGATGATGTCGCACTGGGACTCGGGTGTCGAAGCTCTGCTTATGCTTGGGGTATCGCTCCTTCCTTCTAGGTAGTGGAAACGCTGCGTCTCTAGGCTGTCGTGGGTATTCTTCTACTCTTTTCAAAATGATGGGGCACTCATCAGGAAAATGATGACATCGACTTCTCTTGATCCAAAGTCACGCTCAATTCCAGGAAGACTCGACCGGATCTCCAATATTTAAAACTGCCAATCTTTTTATCACTTTCGATGCTAAGGCACTAGGAAAGATCAACCGGTCTCCGGAAAACGAAACCTCTTTCTCGTACTGTCGGACAACTCCCGGGAATGCTCAACCGGTCTCCGACGTTTTGAAATTCCAATCTCTTCATCCCCCTGCAATGCTAAAGCACCGGGAAAAGTCAACCGGGCCCGCACGCAGAAGAGAATCCTCGAAAAAAACTCTAAGTCTTCTATTTATTTATTTTTTTATAACAAAGTCCACGCCTTCTCGTGACTCCTAATCCATTCAGGAAAGCTTTCAAAAATCCACCACTTAGCCTCCATTTTCATTTCTCGGATTGGATAATCCCATAACCCATGCACGCCTTAATTACGTCATACAGAGACCACCCAAAGTCCAGTCCACGTGTTTTGCGGTCTACAGGTCCAATAAATCCTTTACAATGGGGTATTTTACTTTAATGTCAAACCCTGGTGCCATCTCCTTATCTGCGTCTGGAATCACCTACCCCCTATCGCGCACCGCCGCTTTTAAATTGGCTAAGGCGTAAAAGACTACTGTTCCGTCCTCTAATCAAAGGCGGCTTCCTAGCATTCTAACCGAAATGTGATGAAAACAGCCTTCGATCACTTTAAAAATTTTAATTTTTCTTTAAAATCGAAAGCGCTTCATCACAATGATCTTCACATTGAATTTCTTCCGGTGTTAAAGAACTAACTGAATTCACTTCTTCCAGTTCCCAAAATTTTTTTAAGTTTTCTTCAATATATTCTGAAGGCTTCAATAATCCACAGAATTGCGTGTTTACAGAACTAACTACTGTTCCACTAGCTACATAACCGAATACAGTTTCTTGCAATAAAATACCATGTGAAGGTAAACGAAATTGTCCTGACCTTAAAATTTCAAAAAAATACTCTGCTCCGATAAGCAAGTCAATTTTGGCTGGATTTGTGAATCCTTCATGTGCCAGTTCAATATGCGACGGTAAATTCAAGTCATTTATGTTTATTGGGATAGTCGTAGTAATGTCTGTAATATTAGGTACAATTAAACATTCCATACTGGCAGAAAAATTCCTGTTCTTATTTGCAACTTCTATAACTACACTTTTATTTACAGTGACTGATGTATTATTTAATGTTGATACGGGAGCGTATATTCTTTCAGCTCTTAAACCCAATTTTTGCAAAAATCTATAAGATAAAAATTGAGCACTTGATCCATTATCCAAAAGGCAAATGGCAGGAATAAATTCCCCTAACATATTTTTCACATAAACCCGTGCTGTTTGAAGAAGAATATTTTTCCTTTGAGAGATTAAACAGCTTGAAACTGCTTTAGCTTCGACTGCTAAATTATGTTGTGGTTTCTCATTTTCGTTTGGGATAAATAAATTTGACGACTCAATTGGCGTGTCAATTGGCGCGTCAATTGGCGCCGTCGACAGACTGTCTACTCTTTCTCTATGAAGTAGTGTGTTGTGCTTAGCTTTGCATACATTGCACACGTACTTCGAATTGCAATTTACAACTTTATGTTGCGCACTGAAGCAATTAATACACAAATTATGTTTTTTTACAAAGTCAAATCTTTGCAACGAATTTAGTTTTAAAAATGCAGAACACTTAAATATGTAATGATTAAGAGATTTACAGCAAGCACATACTTTATTGTATGATTTCACCATAAGTGATTTCGGTTTTTGGTATTTATCAAAAACTTTCAATTTTGAAGAGACACTACGTGATAAATTATCCAACATTTGGCATCTTTTTTCCAAAAATGCAATTAAATCATCCAACTTCGGAACTTCCCTGGAAGTTATATTTAGCTCGTATTGCTTTCTTGATTCTTTATCAAGTTTAGCCAAAATTATATTTAATAACACAACATCAGATAATTTATTTCTTTCAAGATCCATTGTATTTAGTGCTCTTAAATTTTTGTTAACTATATCTATCAAACTTCGCAGTTCCTTAGAAGATTCATAAGTTATTTTATCAAATTCTAGTATTTGCTTAACATATACATCAACTAACACGCGTTCGTTTGAATATCTTTCATTTAAAGCTGCGAAAAGCGTTTTAAATGTATCATTAACAGTTTGTAAATTCTTGGCTTCGCCGACTAAAGCCGAATGTAAATACTGCAATTTTTGAGTTTCATCTAAATGAGAATTATTGGTAATAATATTATCAAATTGCAGCTTAAAACAACTATATTCTTCTATTTTTCCCGAAAATTTAGGAATTACAATTTCGGGAAGTCGAATATTAACGCTATTATTTACATCTTTATTACCATTTGAAATAAATGAGCTATTTTGACAGGTAATCAAACTATTAATTTTTACCTGTAATGCTTCGATGCGAAATTCCATATCCAAAAATTCTTCTTCAATATCCGATATACCTTCTTCGGGATCAACTTTCTCGAAAAACTGTATTCGAATGTAATCCAAACTTGATTGATATTTCAATAAATTTTCTAATTTTATTTTTAACTCAGCAGCTAAAATATCCGATGGGGCTTTTACCTCCTTTTCTTTTAAGTATGTCTCTATTTTAGTAATCTGAGCCTTCAATGTCGATTTTTGTCGATTTAGCGCAATGAGTGCCATTTTTTTTCTCCGGCTACGTGGACCAACTATATGAGCCAAATGTCATACGTTGCACTGGTCCTAAATTTGTTGTATTCGAATGGACTGTAGACTAATTATATTAAAACCATTGTCGACCATACGACACACGAATTAATAGTTTTATTTACTTAAACGAATTACTAATGTATGAACAAAATCAATACATGAAACATCGACCATACGATGTTCGAGCGAAACAAACTTTTTTACAACAAACGATTTCAAACAAATTCTAATATCTTTTAGTTTACGATGCCAACATAAGAATTAAAAACTATGATACCTATATTTGTATTATTTCAAGGGCGCGTTTGGCGATTGCCAACATAGCTATTGGCGCCAACAGCCACTAAACTATAATTCAAGCAAATATACCTCAACAAACCCATAAGCCACATATTCTTTGTTATTTCCTGTAACAATTTTATATATTTTATTAGATTTATAAGCTTTCTAATCTGATGGTAACCGAGATTTTTCATTAGATTTTAATCTCTGGAATTTCTCCGAGCATTAAACTTAAAAATGATGAAATTATTTTGATTTACGGACAACTAAAATGAATATAAAGGGGGAAAATATTAATATTGCTTATTCATTATTGATCGGGCAGTAGTTTAGTGGAGATCCCCACAATACGAAACATATCAAATCTCTGCATGTCCTTATGATCTACCAGGAAAAAAGAGTAAGGATAGCTAAGGAAACTTATGACCTAATTGCATTAAATTTAAAATGCTCTGTAGTTTAATTTATCTTGAAAGTAATTTATAACAACTTAGTTTATAGATATCTCATTTCCTAGCGTAAACAGACTTTTGTATATTTCAATTGATTTCGCGTGAAAAGCGTGATGGTACAGTGTTAATATACAGTAACCACCGCTTATAGTGATCAGTGGTTATAAGAATCAACCGTTTATAAGAATCAATATCGTGAAAACAAAAATAAATGCATTATTTCCATGTTAAAATTTTTGCTTTTAAGAATCAATCCACCAGTTTTAAGAATCAGTTTACACTCTTCGCTTTCCTTTCATTTTTCCATAAAAGCCACTTAAACCCTCAAAAGGCACGAAGTTCTTTCTTTTTTTAAAGAAAGATTGATAAGATGGGATGGAATATAGTCATAAAATTCATCCCTTTCTTTGTTGGACATAACATAATAGTTTCCCCTTAAACGTTTTAGCACAACACTGTCCTATTTGCCTGTCCCGGGGGCATCTTTACCCGTCCGGGTCCGATCTCACGTTTCTCCACTGACAAACAAAAATAGGGTCCCTTTTTTTCCCACCTCCCACATCCTCTTTGCGATTTCCTGGACCCTGAAACACATAAATCTTCGGCGAAGTGGCCACTATCACTTAGGCAAACGTGACAGTAGATTCAGCACGTTATCGAACCGTGAAACGTAAGCTAGAAGGTGAATCTTCGTCTGAGACTATTAGTATTTAAAGAGGTATAAACAACCTCCTGAAAACTTCATTCCGTCAAACTACCATAGAAAACTTTTTCTTGCTCCCTTCCTGTAGTTGAAATGTTAAAACTGTTAAGCAGGCATGTTGTAACAAATATTGGATTTTTTCTTCTCTTACTATAATCATGTGTATCTACTTATAGGTCTAAAAATTAAGTTGTATTTTTAAAATTATAAAAAATAATTTTAATAAAAGATAATTAACGTAAATTAAAGAGTATTTTATGGTAAATTATCTAATATATGTATATATATATAGGTGTGTGTGTGTGTGCCTGTCCAAAATCCTAAATTTCGGCTATAAGAATCAAAAACAGTAATAACAAGCGTGATTCTTATAAGCGGAAATCACTGTATCTCATTCAAATTGACTTCTCCTCTCTTTGCAGGTACTAAGTACAGATTGTTAGATGCGAAAGTAAAATGTTTGTGGTGTCCACAAATTTAGAAGTTCAACGTATTGCTAGCAGTTAGTTTTCTGATCGTCGTATAAGGAAACGTCGGCATGCCAGAAGAGCAAAGGTGTATTTCCAGTTTAAATGAACTTTCCAATGAATGCCATTCCTGTGAGCAAATCTCTATTGGAGCCGAAGGAGAATGCACTCCCAACGAGACGTGTAGAATTAGTCTAAATGTAAGTTCCAGCGCACAGATTCCCCCTTGCACCGCAGAAGAAAATTTCAAAAGTAAATTATGTGATGGAACATTTTCACAGTTGGTCGCCTTAAATGTGCATAATTCATACCACATTAATGATAATCCTCTCGGTACCCATACAGAAAAACCTTTCTCCTGCACTATATGTGAGAAAAAATTTCCTGTACAGAGTGCTTTAAAAAGACATCTCCGCACCCACACGGGAGAGAAACCTTTCGCCTGCACTGTATGTAAGAAAAGGTTTTCTCGAGATGATCATTTAAAAGCACATCTCCGCACCCACACAGGAGAGAAACCTTTCGCCTGCACTGTATGTGAAAAAAGATTTTCTCATCAGAGTGATTTAAAAGTACATCTTCGCTCCTACACGGGAGAGAAACCTTTCGCCTGCACTGTATGTGAGAAAAGATTTTCTCGAGAGTGTCATATAAAAACACATCTCCGTACCCACACGGGAGAAAAACCTTTCGCCTGCACTGTATGTAAGAAAAGGTTTTCTCGAAAGTATCATATAAAAACACATCTCCGCACCCACACGGGAGAGAAACCTTTCGACTGCACTGTATGCGAGAAAAAGTTTTCTGAACAGGGTGATTTAAAAAGACATCTCCGCACCCACACAGGAGAAAAACCTTTCGCATGCACTGTATGCGAGAAAAGATTTTCTCGACATGGTGATTTAAAAACACATTTTCGGACCCACACAGGAGAGAAACCTTTCGTCTGCATTGTATGTGAGAAGAAATTTTCTCAACAGGGTTATTTAAAAGCACATCTCCGCACCCACACAGGAGAGAAACCTTTCGCCTGCACTGAATGTGAGAAAAGGTTTTCTGAACAGGATTATTTAAAAAGACATCTCCGCACCCACACAGGAGAGAAACCTTTCGCCTGCACTGTATGCGAGAAAAGGTTTTCTCGACAGGTTTATTTAAAAAAACATCTCCGCACCCACACAGGATAGAAAACTTTTGCATACACTGTAAGCGAGAAAAGATTTTCTTTGCAGGAAAATTTGAAAAAGCATCTCCTTATCCATGGAGAAAAGACTTATGTGAAAAGGTTTTATGACTCGATCAGTAGAAAAAGATGTTCGTATCCACATGGAAAAGAAATCTTTCGTCCTCACTGTATTAGAGAAAAGTTTTTATTCCAGTGTGCTGTAAGGACTTTGCCTAAATTAAAGACTGTCAGCCTTTTAGTATTTAAATGCTTTAATGACAATCTGGATTAAATACAGGCTATAATATATGATATAAAATTTTAATATTAAGTGAGTGGGTTCTTGGATGCGGTGAGGCAGGTCTGTCGATTCAGAAGCATTCCGCTGTCCGGCATCTCTCGGCATAGGCGTTATCGAAGTATATTCATTCCCTGTCTCTAAGTCACTGCTAACTACCCGAGTACTTTTTATATCCTTCCTCGCATGGAATTTCCGGGAGCGGCCTGGCTACGCCTTCCTTTGAAACGGGTTCACTGCCGCGTGCACGTCTTCATCACCCGGGGGGCACCAGTCGGCCTGGACTCCAACAATAGTCTAATGAATCCATTCTGATGCGATAAGGGTGGTCTCTCTTACAATTTCCATAGGCTGAACTATTCATTAGCGCCTATCTAGTATGTTGTTGACAAGCAGCACGCCGTCCCCTGTCGACAGGTGAAATAAATCCATTATAGGCGTGAACGCTCCCTGGGGTGGCCTTTTCCCAAGTGCTAGGAGTCAACGTCGCTACAATGCTTTAATCTCTGTACTTATACAGAAGATAAACCTGTCGGTTGCACTATATGCGAGAAAAGATTTTCTGCAGAGGGAATTTGAAAAGAAAAACCCTTTACCTGCAAGGTATGAGAGTTAGGTTTATGGCTTGAGAACAGATGAAAAACGCACCTCCTTACCCATTCGGGTATGAAACCAACTCTACTGTCGCCCCCTCCCCCAAAGATTAATTTTATCTCGATACCAGATCACGTTTTCCAGCTGTCCCTCAAGTAAATCCTGGGTGCGCTGTTTCAGGCCCCCGGTTAACCTACTACTTCAACGTTAATTTGAAGTGTTAGTTAAAAGATTGCCCTAGGTTCTTAATTCAAGCGAAAGCACTGCCAATGGAGCTCATTCAGATATGAACAACTTGGAAAATAACATCACTCTCAGTGGCCATGTATCGTAAGCAAGTACTAGGTCTAGCTACAGACAAAAGGGCAACGAGCTGTACGTTGAAGAGATCGTAGGCACGGTCTACAGTTCGTGAAGAACGTTTGCTGTTCTGGTGTACATATTCGTATTGGATTAGTAGGTTAAAACGGACCTAAATGTGGTCACTGTCATTTTGTTTGCTTCTATATGAATAATCGATAACCATACGCATGGCATGGCCGATGGCAATTTGTCTCGATACCAGATCACATTTTCCAGCTGTCACTCAAATAAATACGTCAGGAAATTTAGACAATGACAGTACAGAAAATACACTTTGCTGTGAGCACATGAAAAATGTGTGATTTTAGAAAACAGAAGAAATGCTCTTGACTCTCAAAATTACAAGTAAATGACAGTGAAATTTTATTATATGGACCGAACATGCGAAAACGAAGGAATTTCATCAATAGAGAATTTATATAAATTAAAACAGATTAATTAAACAAGTAATTACTCGTTGATAACAGTTTAATATATAAATACAAACAATTCATTGTCGAATCATTAATTTAATATTATTTATTCAGACTGTTTTGGAGTTGATTTTTGATCACTAAAGTTTTGTTGATAGTTGACTTAACCTCGGACTTCATAAGTGGATATGCTGGAAAATATATTGCTTACCGGATATATTTTATAAAATCATAAAGAACTGTAGAATATCTGCTAAAAATTATCGGCTTGATGTAATAGCATATGTGAACAGCATGGAAGTTTTCTTCGAATTCCTGAAAGACTGACATAATTGCGATTTCTTCTTGAATACATCAGGGTTTTTCCGCTGACATGAGTATTTTATGAAACACCCTTATAAACGTATTTGCATTTGACTACATACTCTTAACAAACTTTACCTTGTCATGCTCATGGTAGCAAATATGTAACCAAGAAGTTTTATTAATTGTATTTTCTACAAAATACAAGTGTTTCTTGCTCAGATGTTGAAGTTAATATGTTTTTTAATTATTGTAATAGATATCCCTGTGTACGAAAATGTTTAAATGTGATAGTAGTATTGTGCTACAAAGTAAAAATCGAGGAAAGTTGTAATTTTTAAAATGATTAAAAAATTATTGATCAAAATTCATGAAAAGAAATGATCCAATAAACGGAAGTAAAAATTGGTAGCACATTGCATGATCAGGAAGTTTATTTTTTGATTATGTCAAAATATATTATACAAGGCAACACAGGCATATTTTAATCAGAGGAACACCTTCCTGGTAGTAGTGACATGTATGTTACATTAACTTTTTGTAACAACTGCAGATATGATGAATTGAGATTTTTTAATTAATTTTGAATTATAATATATTTTTCTGCATCTTAAATTTTCGGGGTAGTAAATTCCGAACTTTTTTTTCCTTTATATAATCGTAAACAGCAAAAAGGAGCACAAAATTTCTTTAATTAATTGCATGACCTACACAATTGGCTATTAAAATAAATAGGCTTGAAATAAATCATGAACTTTGTATTATCCCGCATCACTCAGAAGTACACATCTAGCACGAAGAGTAAAAATTGACTGCTTTAGAACATCGGTGCAACACAAGACTAAAACTTAATAGTTTTGCAGCGAAAAACAATAAAACAAAAATTAAATGCAAAGAATTTCATTTATTACCATGTTTTTATTAACTTGCTTTCTTGTTTGTGTGTGTGTTTGTCTGGTACAAATCTTGCAATCGATTTTTAACTAACTTCCCGACTAGCTAGACATTTGAAACTTATAGAATAGCTCAGAACACGATGACAGTGCATTACTTTTTAATACTTTTAGCCATCTTTAGTCCATATTTTAAAATAAATTACGTAAAAATACGAGTAGCGTCTGGAGCCAAAAGTAACTGCGCTACAGGCGCCATCTATTAACGTAATAGTGAACCAAGCATATTACATTTTCATTACAATGGGATAATTTTTATTTATGCCCACATGCTATTTGCGATATTTTCTCTGCGAAATTCATTGAATTTTTTTTCCTTCAAATTATAGATTATAATTTATAATTTTGAAATCCATAATTAACTATGGAAGATGCGAATTTGTTTGCAGCTCATGAAGAAGCTGCATGTAAATTAATTTTTAAAATTTTTAATTTTGCTTTATTTGTAGAATGTTTTATTTCTTGTACTTAGAATTAGTCATATATCTTAAATTTTTAAATATTCAAAATTTGAGTGATTTATGTGTTTAGCAGCAAAAGAATAATAAAGTATAATAAAAAAATAAAAAGATTAATGTATTACATTAAAGATATTTGTATCATTGATTTTGTTTCCGAGTTGGCTAGAAGTATTTCTTATTGATGGTTATTAAAAACTTATTTTTTCTTAAAAATTTAACAAAAAATTATTCAAACACTTTGCACTAAGAAAAATATTTTATTTCTACCCTATTATCAGAAATTGGTCATTTTGTAAACTCTATAAAAATAGATAGGCATAAATTAAAATTATCCCATTGTAATGAAAATGTAATATGCTTGGTTCAGTATTTTTAATAGATGGCGCCTATAGCGCAGTTGCTTTTGGCTGGAAAATAGCACAAAACGATTGTAGTGCTTGACGAAATAAGAGAGGGAGAAAAGGAAGCATTATCTCGCTTAACATTTGATGAATTTCATCGCAGTTTTCACTATTATTTGTAGAATTGTCTCATAATTATTGACACATGATGGCCAACGAAACCGCAACGCAGAGCAAACGCCGATTAGAAAAGGAGAAGAAGCGACAGGAAAAGCAACAAGAGGATGAGGTGAGTCATTCTTTACGTTTAGCTAAGCGGCGAAAGCGCCAGAAGAGCAGCGAATGGCGCAGCGCGCAATGCATAAAGAGCAAAAGAAAGAATGAAAGAGCGATTGAGACAGCTTCCGAGCGTGCCTCTCGACTCGAAGATAAAAAGAGCAAGAACAGCTGAAGCAAGAGCGATTGAGACAGCTTCCGAGCGCGACTCTCGACTCGATAGCCAAAGAGAAAGAACAGCTGAAGCAAGAGCGATTGAGACAGCTTCCGAGCGTGACTCTCGACTCGAAGATAAAAGAGCAAGAACAGCTGAAGCAAGAGCGATTGAGACAGCTTCCGAGCGTGACTCTCGACTTGAAGATAAAAGAGCAAGAACAGCTGAAGCAAGAGCGATTGAGACAGCTTCCGAGCGTGACTCTCGACTTGAAGATAAAAGAGCAAGAACAGCTGAAGCAAGAGCGATTGAGACAGCTTCCGAGCGTGACTCTCGACTCGATAGCCAAAGAGCAAGGACAGCTCAATCACGAGTCATTGACTCGAGAAGAGCATGAAGCTAGACTTCAGCGTCTTCGCGATGCATATGCTCAACGTTCAGCGCAGGCAGCAGATTTTCACAAGACGATAAACACCTTCTGTGATAAGACTTGTGATATCTGCCAAAAGATATGTTACCCTAACCAAGTAGCAAAGTATAAGCAGTTGACTGAAAAGTCATACCTGCCTGCTGAACTAGCCAACAAAACTGAACTTCTCGTTTGCCATCACTACCATACGCACTTGAAGAGTAGTAAAACTCAATGTCCATCCAATGCGTATTGGAATAACTTACTTCCGGGTGAAATTCCCGATAAAATTAAAGTCCTTACTGAGCCAGAACAGCGACTTTTACAGCGCGTGATCCCTTATGTCAGGGTGATCAAGTTTCCTGGCCGATTTGGTCAGTTCGGCTTTAAAGGCCACGCCACTTTGTTTGCTCTCGACATTTTTGAAGTTACCGAAAAGTTACCCAAAATGCTTCCTCGATCGAGCACTGATGCAGGTATTGTTGTAGTCCCTGAGACTCTTGAGAACTTGACCATTTCTCGGGACTACAGTATTTCACCTGAGCGTGTTTATAAGGCATTCGATTGGCTCATTGCTAATAATCCACTGTACAAAGACGTACGAGTGGATCATAATGCACGACTAGACAAGCAGGATGTTATTCGCGTAATTCTGCAGAGTCACAACAGCCAAATAATGTCAGTGCTGCTCAGCCTCATAGCGCCTACATGCCAATAAACGATTTGTCTCGAATCGTTCGCGCTTCCTGGCATCAAGGCGATAAGAGTGTCTTTAATGAATTATCTGTCGGTCATCAATGCTTTGCCATGGTTGTAGCCAATTTGATTCGCGCTTCAATCCTCCCACCTAGCCAATGGGATACTAACGTTCTAAATAAGAACATGATTGAAGCAGATGGCCTACATCTACAAATTTCCTTTGAAACTGAAAATCGACCTGCCGCATTTTCTATTGACGATCGTGGCTACTTGGAGATAAAAAATCTCGATATTGTAAAGAATGACATCTTGATGTACGACAATGCCTTTGCTCTCGATTACGAGGATCAGGCATATCATGGTAGTCTATGCGATCAGCAAAATAATGGAGAAAGTACTTTTACTCTCCGAGCTGCCATCAACATGCTGTTTGTAAATTATTATGCAGGCGTACTCGTCACCGATGGCAAATCCCTTGGTCTTATGTACTTTGATGGCAAGTACTATTTTACCGATTCGCACTCGTGCGGTAAAAAAGGAACATCTGGTAATGCTAATGGAAAGGCTTGCATTATTGAGTGCGAAACTTTTGAAGAGTTTCTTCGCGTTGTACGTCGCACAGTAAAATCAAAGCGCGACACGCTCGATTCATGGCATTCGTGTTGTTGTCAAGTATAATGCTCTTTCGCTTCAAGAGTATTTGAGACAACATCCTACAATGCGAATGGAAGAAATTGCTACTCAATTTGAGCCAGAGCCAGAAACCGCCGATCAAATTGCCTTAAGCATTATTGTTTGTTATTATATTGTTGTAATTATTCGGGTAATGTGTTTATATATGTTGTTCAATAAATAAATGTTTGAAAATTTCTTATAATTGCTCTCTTTATTACGCATTTCATCATTTTCTTTCAGGTTGATGGGATAATTCATCAAAAAAATTTTAAAAAAGTATTTATTAATACATAGAATTGTCAAGTTTATATGATTCAACAGAAAATTTAAAACATGGTATATAAAAAGTCTTTTTATCTTGTAATTATTTATATATAAGCCGGTCTGTTTAGGGACCCGCTGCCTTCAGCAATGTATTGTCAGAGAATGGAAATGCTAGAAAACAACGAATAAAGGTATTTAAATTTTGTGGATACGGATCCGACGTCCTGCAAACAGTGGCAAGCAGAAGAAAATTCTCCTGCCCCCCGGCGTTGCCCGGGATTTTAAGAACGTTTGTTAACCCAAATCAATTTAAAAACTAAACACAGTATAAATTACATAGTAAAAAAAGGCATGTGAAATGTCATACACATGAATAAAAAGGAAACCCAATATAAAAATATATAAATTTATAATAAACTCCTCAGAATTCAGCAAGATTTTGCCTTTTATCATTGGAGCAAAAAAAAAGCTGAAAAGTAAAACATTGAATGCATACATTTATAATAAACCACGATAAAAAATGGGTGAAATCATTTTCTCGCACCATCAACCTATAAGTAATAAAAGATAGTAATAATTTATAAATAAATAAATTTATAATAAATGAATAAATAAATAAATTTATAAGGGAAGAGTTCCGTATCCTGTGCCGCTTGGCGCGGTTTCTGAGTTTTCCGCCAAACGCAGAAAACTCAGATGAATGCAACCCTACCTAAGCGACGCCATTTTTTCGGCGTCACTTAGGCTTAAGGTATCCGACTACCTTCTGTCTTATTTTTCGAAGGGATATAACACCAAAACACGAAAATGATGGAAAAATAGACCATCACTATGCAACTATTAACAAAATTTATGAATTTGGGTTGAAATTTAGCAAATTTTTACAAAAACGGCTCTAGCTCTAAAAAAATTTATGCATATAACATTAATTTCTTTTTGTCATATGTACATAAGTACCCCATGAACTAAAAGCTAATCGATATCGCGAAATCTAAAAAAATTGCAGATCCTTATATGCAACTACATGTAAAATTTTAGTAATTTTTCATGAGATTTTCTAAAAATGCAGCTATAAATCAACAAATAAAATACCCAAAACCAAATCTGTAGTTCATTACAATCTAAATAGTAAGAAAACATACAGGAAAAATTTCATAGACATATCATAATATTTGTTTGCATTTTTGATGAACAATGAGTTCGTCAGAAAACATAATTAAAGTTTTCAACTTGTGTTGAAATTTATAGCTGCTGCTGACCTTTAAATCGCTCTCATTTCATTTCTAATGATCGTACAGAAAAAATAAAAGCAGATTTAGAAATAGAAATTTGCAATCTTTAAGAAAAAGGATTAAAAACACTTTCGGTATGTTTGTCAAAATCGACGTTTTAAAGATAGTCGAATACCTTAAAACAAGACAAATAAAATTTTATAACTTACCGTAAAGCCACGTTTTGAAGAAACAATCTTGGAAAGGATTTTGGGTAGTCTCAATTGCATCTGCCATTTTTTTTAAAAGGATATTCCAAAAATACAATACATAAAATTTCTTGTAGTGAAAATATCCACAAGAACCATTATTTTCCTATTTTTAAATAATCGCATTGCTGTGATAAACTTTTAATATCACTTTTAAAAATGGAAAAATTAAAAAGTAAGGGATGCATAGCGAAAAAAAATACAGAAATTGGCCGAAGCAAAGAGATTTACCTGCAATACCTCCATACGCGGTCGAAATGGCCGTTTAAAAATAAAACTATAGAATTGATAACGTTTGAAATTACCACGTCATTAAAATTAAATTGATCGGACTTTAGATATACCACTTGAAAAACATCGCAACAGAAACGAATGAGAATACACCATATTGAAATATTTATCGCCCCAAAAATATTGCCAAATATTCCGGTTCAGGATATGGGACTTCTTCCATTTATAATATATAAATAAATAAATAAATTAAATAAATTATAAACATTAGGTGATAATAATGAGGTAAATAATAATTAGGTGATATAACCTTCGGATGTGATACTTAAGAATCAAAAATGGAAAACAAAGGCGAAAACAAAAGCGAAGCTTCGCCATCGATAGCTAGAGTTAGGGCCTGTTCACATAGGAGTCCGTTGCGTTGCGTTAAGGAAAAGATGATGTTGAGACGAAAATAAACCAATCATAGGCCTCCAAACGATTAGCAATGAAATTTTTAACACCTATGATTGGTTTATTTTCGTCTCAACGTCATCTTTTCCTTAACGCAACGCTACGGACTCCTATGTGAACAGGCCCTTAGCGTTAAAATTCCAGCATTTTGGAAACCGGACCCAAAGATATGGTTTCTCCAATTGGAAGCTCAATTTCGAAATGCTGCAATTACGACAGATCAAACGAAATACGATTATGTCGTGAGTTCCATTGACGCTGAGATATTATCACAAGTGTCTGACATTCTGATCAATTCCCCAAGGGACGACGAGTACGTGGCTATTAAAAACAGACTAATTTCCATTTTCGCTGAAACCGAAACGCAAAAAACACAAAAATTATTAACTGAAGTGGAATTGGGAGATAGAATACCTTCACAGTTGTTACGTGAAATGAAGAATTTAGCTTCCGATAAGGTAAGTGAAGTTTTTCTTAAAACTCTCTGGCTTCAAACATTACCCACAAAATTAAGACTTATGGGCAAAAGTTGCTAAAATTGGATTTAGGACTGAGAAGAGCATTTGATTGGCCTTTTGTGATAGCTGATGTTAATAAATCAATAATAGGTATTGACTTTTTGTCTCCCTTTCACCTTTTGGTTGACAGCAAAAATCGTAAATTAATTGATGGCATCACTTCATTGTCCTCTATTGGTTATCCTTCCTATGGTGTCGTTTCACAAATGGTTCATGCAATACAGAATAAGTACAAAGTAATCCTCAAACAATATGCCATCGGAGTGAGGCGGCCATCTTGGAGACGGAGAACGAAACTAAGAAACCCTATGGAGATTAACATGGCCACTATTTTGCGGAGACTTTTATTCGTAATCTATTCATACTTGGCTGAATTCTTACTATGTAAACCTTTAAATATTGAAGATCTATGATTTTTGAAAAGATTACGCCTGGAAATGCCGTTTTTAACGAGAAAAACAATAAATATTATTCAGTTTCGAATGTTGCTATGCCAAAATCTGGCAAGAAGGCGATATCCGTATTCAAATAGAATATTATGATAACCCTTGTATGGTAACCTTGCATATCAAAACTGTACGAAAAAGATGCCAAATCATTTTGGATTATTAGAAAAGTTTGTTTTCTTGTGAGAGTGATGAGTTGTGTGCCCACGTAAGATATTGGTACTTTTTTGTGCAAAAATTTCAACTTAATCAAACGAGAGGATTAAGATGCAATTAAGCCTTCTCAATTACAGACATTCTATTACGACTTGTCTGGATTAATACATGCTTGTGTTCATGCATCAATGAAAAATTAAAACTTACCATATTGTGTTTAATTTTGTTGTTAATTCTTTTTTCTCAAATCTTGGTTTGCATTTTTAAAAACTCAACATGCTCTGCTAGAGATCAGTAAGTATTTAAATATATTTTAAAATTTCACTGTTTTGATTTGAAGCATTTTAAATTCTCTCACTCACGATAACTTTCGAAGAACTTTTCTGAAGGTTTTCGAAATCAATAAATAATCATCGTTTAATTAAGTGCGAAATATGACGTTTATATACTATAGGTCATAATTAAAAAAAATTAAAATGCTTTATTGCATAAAACGAAATTGTTTGTTATTATTAACTGCTTATGCAACTTGTCTCTCATACCAAGCTAGCTGGCGCTACACTTTTCAAATAGATTAAATTATATCTGTTTTTAAGTGTAAGTCTTGTTGGCTGATCAATTAAAAATGTATATTTATTGAGATAATCCACAGGATTCTTGAAATCTAACTATCAAGATATAAATGTGTTGTTTATATTATTTTTGTCTTTTCTATCATGAAAATTCTTTAATTGTAAAATTTTAGTATTTCATCAGTTTCATACTGGATAATTTCATGTGGGATATTTTGTCAATAAAACACTCATTATACAGTAGTAATTTATTCAGGTTTTACCCCAAGATACTATTTCCTGTGGTAGTTAGATGAGGTTATAAACTGTTAATGATAAAATTTTACCCATGACTCACCCAGTTACTCTTGTCTACAAAGAATTACACTATTTATAAATTAATTATGAACACAAAACGGAAAAAGTGAGTTTTATACACAAAACAGAATTACTTTAGTCTGTCTTACAATATGATATGTACTAATACACAGGATTAAGTATCAAATTTACTAATGATCACCGAAAAATAAATTTTAATTTTTACAAATTTATATTGGAGGTCTGAAATAAGTGAGATGGAATTTGAGAGAAATAAAATCATAGCAAATAATCTGTTGATACCAATGATTAAAATTCTAAATAATACAGAGGCTGTTCGCACATTTTTTAGACGATTTTGGTAAGCGGTAATAAAAAAACGTTTGCTGCAAAAGAAATAATTGCAATTGTACTATGTTTTTAAAAGTCAAAATTATCATCTGCGACTTGAAAGTTTTGTTTTTATTCAAAATGGCATTTTTAACAAAGCAGTGGTTCGAAGGCTACATTTATGCTCTTTCCGAAGAGAAATATGCATACTCCGTTATCCAAAAACGATGTGAGAGTCATGGTTTTGTGATAACTAAAGCGTCGATAGGTAATATCGTCAACAAGAAAGGGAAAAAACGTCAAATTGGAGTCTCAAGTGGGACAAAAATTCCAAACAAGTATCCAAGGAAAAAACGGACATCTTCGACTATTGCAAAGGTACGTTGTTTAATGTTAAAAGAAAATCCCCCTAGTCAAAGGACAGTTGCAAAATGATTAAAATGCTCGGTGTCCACTGTAAACAAAATGATAAACGTTGATTTAAATCTTAAGAAAGCGAAAAAAACGCAATGTGCATCGTCTTCTTCCAAATCATATCGCTGAACGCAGGACACGCTGCAGAATTCTATATGAGATACACTTATCCAAATAAAAATGGAAAACAATTGTCACAATAGATGAATCATGGGTCTATTTAAACGATTGCAACAAAAAAAGAGCCATTTATTATAATAAAAGGGGAGAAAAAAATTTAAGTACATGGTTCAAAGAATCGAAAGAAAGTTTTTCTAAGGGATTCATGATTGTTGCTGGTTTTGGTACTTACGGAAAATCCAGTCGACCTTTTCGCCAAATGAAGGCAATAGCGCCAAGAGGCGATTTTTAGCCAATAATGGTAAAACCTGCCACTAGAGATTCACTGGGACCTTCAGAAGATTTTCTAGCTCTTGGATTAAAGCTGTCGCTGTTTTAGGTCTCGTTGTAGCTCTGCATTGTAAAAAATGTTTAAAATTTGGGATTTACCAACTACAGATCAAGAAGCAGTAGAATTCTTTCAAAGGTAAAGAATCTTACCGTCATCCAAAAATGCGTTAATGCCCACGATATGGCGCTTTATTTAAAAACACAAATTCAATGGCGTTGTAATATTAACACTTGTCAGAAGCGAATATCCATTCGGAAAGATACATGGTTCGAGAGTTCAACCATTTAATTTGTGACTGCACTAAGATTTATTTATAGCTGGCGCAGAGAATTGACTACTATTTACTATTGAATGGGGAAAGGAAGAATTAGAGTTGAGTGACAAGACTCTTATCGATTGGAATGATTACTTAAGAGAAGTTAGTACACAAGGCCAAAGAAAAAAATCGGAGGGGCCAAAGCCAACCTCATTATCGAAATTGATGAGAGCCTTTTCTCAAAGCGTAAAAACCATGCAGGGAGAATAACCCCCGAGCAATGGTTGTTTGAAGGCATTTGCAAGGAGACCAGCGAGTGTTTTATCGTAAAAGTTCCAGATAGGAAGGCAATAACGCTTATGCCAGAGATAAAAGATAACATCGAAGAAGGTTCTACAATATACTCGGACTCATGGAAAGCTTATAAAACCGACGAAATAAGAGCTGCTAATTTCGAACATTTCAAAGTGAATCATAAGTATAACTTTGTAGATCCGGATACCAGAGTACATACACATAACATTGAGCGATTGTGGGGTTCGGGCAAGTGGCGGAACAAAAGACAACGTGGAACAGAGCAACACCACTTAGATTCTTATATAGCTGAATTCATGTAACGTCGTCATCACACAGAAGAGGACATATTTGTTTCTATTTTGCATGCAATTGTAGATTTTATGCCGCCAAAATTATTGGCGGCGAAAGCGGTCGGGAGGTTTGGCGGATTTGCGCCAACTTTTTTGGTCGACTGGATTTTCCGTAAGTACCCTGGTGGTTCTTATAATGGAAAGTTAAAAATAAAGAGAGTGGAAAAAATGCAAGATTAACTCCAAATACTATCAGGAACATATTTTATCGCCAATTTTTCTGAATGAAATACCATCGCTTTACCCACAGTGCCATCAATCTGTGAGACTCCATCAGGACAAAGCTAGCAGTCTCACATCAAAATCCACTGTAAATTTCCTAAAAGAAATGGAACAAAAAACTGGTATCAAGGCCATACCCTTCACTGATATCCCTACTAAATCTCCCGATGTATCACCTATGGATTTTTGTGCTTTCGGACTTTTAAAATTTGCATTATCCAAACGTCGTCTCAAAACCCTTACAGGACTCTGGAAAGCTGTTCAGGAGGAATGGGATAGAATACCTCTTCTGACACTTCAAAAGGCATTATTATCCTGGAAATTGCGGTGTCGAAAGATAGTTCAGAATAAGGGATGTCAAATAGAACATTTAAAACACAAGAATTTTATGTAATTTAGTTTTGTGAATACAATATACATCGTCTAAAAAATGTGTGAACAGCCTCTGTATAAGTTTTAAATTATATTAACTTTTAAATGATATAAATTTAATGGTTAATTTTAAAATATATTTTATTCATGTAGTTGTCAGAAATGTATGATAGCGACTGAAAATTATTTTTATTATAAACATAGATTTTCAAAGGTAATTGCAGTATATTAAAATTCCAGAACTGTTTAGAAAATGTAAAGCCTTTTGATGAAGTTCTTGACTTTTTAGATATCAGATGAAGTCAATTCAAACTTTTGAAAATTGCATCACAATTCTGACTTCATGGCTAAATCTTCCAGAAAGAGCAAGAAGCATAATTACATAGATTTTGATTTTTGATGCTTATGTCAGAATGAGGAAATGGCGTAATTATATATTTTAGTCATGAAATATAGAACATACTATTGAGTTTACTAATGTTTGAGAAATGTTAACAACAAATAAAATACGAAAAATCTAACTTTTAAATTGCTTATCAAGTTTCAAACAGATCAAGCTAAATAATTTCAGCAATCAATAAATTAATTATCGATATAAAATTTAAAAAGTTAATTGGTACTTTTCCGTTATAAGTACTACACTTGACGCATTTTTAATCTTGGCGACGCACAGATACAACACATCGTATTGGCGAATGAAATAACTCAAAATAACTCCGGATGTTACTCGAACGTTGCCTGCTCATCTTTAGGCAAATTCCATATTTTAAAATCCATTACGTAAAAATATGGTCCGATTTTCTGACGGATTCTAAATTCATTATAAACTAAAATAAGCGTATTAAATTACGGCATTCCATGAAGTCTCGTTATCTCCATGACCACGAAAATAATCTTCCTCATATTGTCTCGTGATCCTTGATTCTCGAGATATGTATACTTCAATATTGTACTTTACCAATCATTAGTGTGATTATATCGCGTTACCTTTCTCTCGTTGCAGCGATTTTTGAAAATGCGCCAAATTGGTGTGAAAACGATTGTAGTACTTATAACGGAAAAGTACCAGTTAATTTTATACACAACACAGAATTACCAGAATATAGTAAAGAAATATTGGTACAATTCAGCCCACTTTTTTCTTTACAATAAAACATTCAAGGGAAATGGATAAGTTAGTTGCTGTGCTTCTAATTCTGATGACTGCAGTCAACAGTAAAACAGATCTTATTTAAATAAAGTATGATGTAACAAATTCAGTTTTGTACTGAACGTAAACTAGTTTTACTATAAATTGTATTTAGTTTTTGTGGAAATATAAAATACTTTTGAAACAAATACTTTGGTTGTACAATAATACTTCTAGATATACGTTGCATAAAAATATGATAAGTACATCATTAAATGAAATACTTTCGATAATCACGACGGGAGAAATCTAACCCATAAACATAAATAACCCATGAAAATTATAGCTTCCGCCCATTCATTGCCTAGCGAGATATTGATTGCCAATACAGAGATAAATTTGAGATGTACAAAAGCATTCGCACTTGGCGACAAACAGCCAACTTTGTGCCAAATGTTTGCGCACAAAGCGTAAAACAGCCGATTTCCAAAGAAACCTTTCAATTTTCTTTAAATATTGCGTTTGGAACAAGATTAATTGTATTTTTAAAATTAAGTTGACGTTCTTCGCTATACATTTCAAGAGGTTTCACGAATTTAAAAATATCGGCTTTGAAGTAAAAAATCGTCGAAATTTTCCTCTATGGACGTTAACATGGGAACAGTTAGTTCTGGTCTCCAAAGCTAAAAATGGCGTCGCACTCCGATGGCGTATTTCCAGATCTTTTGCGGCCAACACTCGTCAATAATAAATTCAAAAGTCACAACATTGAACATTTCATTGAAACTAAGGGGGCACCTGTACTGCTAGGGTCAGAAGACTCTCAGCCGAAAAATTGAAAGCAGCAAAAGCCGAATTTCAGTTTATGTTGCAACAAAGTCTTTGCAGGATTGAAACTTTCAAATGCAATGATCCTTGCAATTGGCCTAACAAAACCAATGTTCACCACATGTTAATTTATGTACTGATAGTTCTAACCAATGTTCACCACATTTCAATTAATCCATTTCAATGCGACGTTTCGCCAATGACATCATTGTCCTTGTATATTTTTTTCAGGGCAGTGTCTCGCAGCATGTCACATCTCAACTCTTGCAGATTTTACTTCTTGTTTGGCGAGGAGTGGCAAAACATTGCATAATTTGACTTGGCGTTCAATGAGCATTCTTACAGCTTGTTGAATAAAATGCTCTCAGATTACGCAAAGTCTTTAGATAAGGTATCTAAACAAAGGTATATCACTAAATTAAACATTCAGGTACAGCCCGGAAAGGTTTATTCAGTATGTGACCCGTATTTATTGACAAAGGAAGACTGGAGTTACGATACAAGACGCTGGCCTGAAGTAAATTATCGGTACTTACGGAAACTTACAAGTTGGCGCAAATCCGCCAAACCTCCCGGCCGCTTCCGCCGCCAATCATTTTGTATGCATAAAATCTGCAATTGCGCCGCAAAATAGAAACAAATATGTCTTCTTCTTTGTGAATACGAAGCCACATGAATTCAGCCCTGTAAGAATCTAAGTGGTGTTGCTCTGTCCCATGTTGTCTTTTGTTCCACCGCTTAACCGAATCCTACAATCACTCAATGTTTTGTGTATGTACGCCGGTATCCGGTTCTACAAAGTTATACTTATGATTAACTTTGAAATGTTCGAAATTAGCAGCTCTTATTTCGTTGGTTTTATAAGTTTTCCACGAGTCCGAGTCTATTGTAGAACCTTCTTAGATGTTATCTTTTATAGCTTGAATAAGCGTTATCGCCTTCCTATCTGGAACTATTACGATAAAACATTCGTTGGTCTCTTTGCAAATGCCTCCAAACAACCATTGCTCGAGGGTTATTCTCCCTGCATGTTTTTTAAGCCTTGAGAAAAGGCTATCATCAATTTCGACAATGTACAACTTCTCATAAGTAATTATTCCAATTAATAACAGTCTTGTCACTCAACTCTAATTCTTCTTTTCCCCATTCAATAGTAATCAGTTCTCTGCGCCAGCTGTAAATAAATCTTAGTGCAGTCACAAATGAAATGCTTGAACTCTCGAACCATGTTTTTTTCCGAATGGATATTCGCTTCTGACAAATCTTAATATTACAACGCCATTGAATCTGTGCTTTTAAATAGAGCGCCATATCGTGGCCATTAACGCATTTTTTGGATGACGGTAAGATTCCATACCTTTGAAAGAATTCTGCTGCTGCTTGTTCTGTAGTTGGTAAATCCCAAATTTTAAATATTTTTTACAACGCAGAGCTACAATAAAACTTAAAACAGCGACAACTTTATTGCTAGAGCTAGAAACTCTTATCAAGGTAACTTTGAATCACGTGTGGTAGGTTTTACCATTGTTGGCTAAAAATCGCCTCTTGGTGCCATTGCCTTCATTTGGCGAAAATGGTCGACTGGATTTTCCGTAAGTACCAAATTATCCTAATATCTATATATATCTCAACATAATAATAATCATTCTCAACGAAAGAATGATTATATTCTCTTAAACCTTGCGAAATATTGAAAAAAAGTGTTAAAATACCTGTTATATACAACTAATATGAGGAATTTTATAAATAAACTTAAATTATTTAAACTCAAAAAGAAGATATCGTCCAAAAACACATGCAAACGCATAGGAACGTCTCTGTTTACTGCCACCCGCTAATCACGTGATCTATAGTAGACGAAAACTGACGTAGCCAGTGACGTTGCGACATTTCACCTTATATAAAGATATGTATTATAAATATAATATAAATTTCAAACGATTTGTGAAGTGAGGTAACTTTCAAGAACAGCAAAACACTGTTTCAGTGTTTTAACTTTTGTTGCCAATCTGCTTCTCTTTAGAGCAAAAAAAAATTAAAATTTCAAGAATTCAGTATGAAAATAACGCTCGTGCATAAAGTATTTATTTTGATAAAGATACATTTCCCTTTTGAAAAAAAAAAAAAGCATTTACTGAACAAATGAACTTCTAAAATGAAAGTGGCAACGAAGATCGTTTGTGTACAATTGTGAATTTGAGTTTTGGTATGATTAATGACTTTACTAATTATTGACCGATTTTAATTATTTTAGGCTTTTTGTGACCGACTGAGGGTGGGTAAGAAGAATTTTGAATTTGATTTTACTTTCTTTTAAATTTTTTGGACCTCTATTCTCTGTTAAGGCTAATTTTTGTGAATGGATCACAAATCACAAAACTGTACTTAAAGTTTAGACTGATTCTTTTTAGTTAGGATATACTAATTTTTATACTTTAAAAAGTACATCGTGAATTATAAAATTAAGAACAATATAAATTACATTATACTAAGCATTCTGAAGTACAAACACAATATGTAATATATTAAATTACCAATTTCAGAAAGTAAACAATCGCAAGCTAGCGAGAAACATAGGGGGGATTCCCGGAAATGCAACAGCTTCCATTTACTGTTGTCACCCTTCAAAATTGTTGGGTTTTTATTAATTAAAAATTATTATAATTATTTTAAAGCTTCCAAACTTATCTTAGAATTATCCTAAGGCTTCAAAACATAAGTATACGAAGTTTTAACCAGATTCGTCAAGAAATGTAGATTTGTATACGATATATATACATACATACATACATAGAGACACTTTGCTTTATATATATATATATATATATATATATATATATATATATATATATATATATATATATATATATATATATATATATATATATATATATTGGTGCCTCGACTTACGAGTTTAATTCGTTCCATGACGGAGCTCGTAACTCGAAATGCTCGTATCTCGAATCAATTTTCCACATTAAAATGAATGGAGAAGCCATTAATTCGTTCCGGGCTCCCCCAAAACACCACAATATTTTGTTACATGGTTTTAAATAAGAGAAATGTGCTTATAAATGATGAACATTGTATAAAAACGCAATACAATAGAATGTACTGCAATAAACTTTTATTATTAAGTGTAATGTACAACATTTACCTTGCAGATCAGACTTGAAGATGCTGATGTAAGAGGAGGAGAAAGGCGGAACTGAATAATTAAATCTTTGATTTTTAACCAAGGTCATCTCATCCCCTACACCCCATGGGGATTCCAGTGTGGGGTAAGGAATTGAAGCTATTTCTCTGTGGGAGAGGTTTGACGCTGTTCGGTTTCGGATGGCGACTCAAGTGTGGGCAGAGCAAGCTACACGGGTGATAATTGTTGAGTGTTAATTTCTCGGTTTAAGAATGTAGAGTAGTCTTAGAACAATATTATACAATTGTAAAATAATTGTACATAAAGGTTGTAAATATTATATGCTTCACGGGTTCTCATTTGATGAGCACTTAACATGGCGTTCGCTGCGCAAACTAGCGGTGGGGTATCTGAAGCTTGCTCGTAACCCGAATTATAGCTCGTAACTCGAAGCAAAAATTCTGCCAAGAAAATGCTCGTACCTCGAAAAACTCGTAAGTCGAGGTACCACGGTATATGTATATATATATATATACAAATAACTAATCCGACAGAGATAGATAGAAATAATACGAATACAGACAAAAAAACAAACAGAAATCAAGCACTCCGGGCATCCACGCACCAAAGGCAAGATTCTGTATAAGTGCCGGAACTGAACCATAAAACAACATAGAGGTAACCGAAAGGTCTCTTCGTCAGGGAGCCTAACCAAATCAGTTACCTCAAGGGGAACTTTCTGAATAGGATGCAGGTAAGACCAACAGACATTCCAAGTCCCCGAGTCCCCCAAGGAAGCAATTAGTCAAAAGAAAAGGAAAAGACAAAAAACAACTTACAGTATGGGCTTAATGGTATGGGCTTACAGTATGGGCTTACATGCAAGCACACAAATAATTTCACAAGAAACTTCTTTTGATTATGAACTTCTACACTTTCAAGTACATAACTTCGAGGAGGCTAAATTATATATTATTGATGAGATTAATGATTTAAATAAAAGTTTGGATTTTGAAAATTTATATATTTGTAAGCTTAAAACACTATTTCCGTACGGTTTAAACAGTAAACTTAACGGGGAAGGACCGGTGGATTTAGATACTAAATGCGTTTATAAAAAATTCATGGTTATTGATAGATTTAATTATATACATTCTAATTATAGGGGTAAAAGAGGAAAAGGTAGCAATAGTTTAAAAACAAAATTGAAACTGGATGATCTGCAAAAAAATTTGTAATTTATTTATTGATTTTAAGAACATTAAAATAATTAAACATTATTTGTTCAACCAAAAAAATTCTGGTTTAAGGTGGGTAATTAAACATCATTTATCTTCAATTAAATTTGTTTCGAGGTTTACAAAACTAATAATTTTTGATTTAATTAAATACAAGCTTAACCTGACTAATTTGGATGCTAAGAGGGGAAGGGATGTAGGGATAGAGTACTGTACTATTAACTTTCTAGATAAAGATTTCGAGCATTTAAAAATACCTACTATTCTACATAATAATTCTAAATTATTACCGATCAAGGATTGTGGGAAAATCGCTATCGCTTTTAAATATCAAAAAACGTTAAGGGACCTAATCTGTAACTTTAACTTTTATAGTCATAACTTAGGCAAAATTTCTAATGCTGATTGTAATTGTCATATTGAGGAGTTTAAAAACTTTGTTAATCCAACTTCGGGGCATATTGTAACAGGGGATCTTAATATTGTTAAAGATGTTAGGTTGAGGGAACTTCTACGTAAGGGCTCAAAATTTAGGGTAAGAAATAAGGTAAATTTAAAGCAAATTATAAGTTCGATCACTAAAGATTTGGATTATTGTATTGTAAAATTAGCAAGGAAGTACAATTGGCCTATCGAAGGTTTTATGGAGTGGAAGGTGCATATTTTACAGGATATAAAAAGGAATTATGAAGAGTATGGTATGGAGGACAAGAGGTTTTTTTTTCTAAACAAAGATCTATACAGTAAAATTAAAGGATTAAAAAATAAGTTTATAATTACGGTTGTTGATAAGGCTGCCAATAACTTCGGTTTTATGTGTAAAGATTATTTTAAGCAGTTAATTACTAGGGAATACAACTCAAATAATACCTATCAAAAAATTAACCTTACCAAAAAAGAAATAGATAATAGGATTTTAGCCTTTAGCAAAAAATTTAAGTTGGAGATTAATAGTATAAAATACCCTTACCTGTTTCCTACCATAAAATTCCATAAAGTTCCTACTAAATTTAGGTTTGTTACATGTAGTACAAATTGTTATAACACTTTGTTCAGTAAAAAGTTCTTTAGCTATTTAAAAATCATTCTAAATAAAATTAAGGTTACCGAAAATAGCTTTATTATAAATAATAACCAGGATGTTCTACATTTTTAAAAAAGTAAGAATATAGATAGCATATACACGTTTGATTTTGAAAACCTTTTTACCAGTATTCCGCATGACAATTTAATGATTATCTGTTCAGAAATTTATGATGCTTATCTAGATAGTACTTTAATCTTAAAATGTGATTGGATTGATTTATGTAAATTTAATATCCTTGAAAACTACCTCTTTAATGGCTTATGTTTCTTTAAACAGATAAAGGGTATACCTATGGGAAATACCTATTCTAGTGCATTTGCAAACCTATTCTTACATTTTTACGAAACTAAATTTCTTAACTCAAATAATGTTACCGGATTCAGATATATTGATGATCTCATAATTTTTAACTGCAACGATTTGGAATTTCTTAATCACATCTACCCAAAGGAACTAACTTTAAACCGGACTAACGATAATAATCTTTGTGCGACTTATCTGGATTTAAAAATTAAAATTCAAAATAGAGAAATAAAAATAGGGATATATGATAAAAGGTTAGATTTTAACTTTGAGGTTATTACGTTTACCAATTACCATAGCAACTTGAACTATAAAATTTATTATAATATTTTTTACTCACAACTTTACAGAATAAAAAACATATGTAACAACGCTGGGGATTTTTTGGAGGCTTGTAACATTTTCGAGGAAAACTTAAGTAAAATCAATTTTCCTAAAAATTTCGGCAATTTAAAAGTTTTAAAAAAATGGCATTTAGACTCAGGAATTTTTAAAGATGTTTAGAATAGTATTTATGTTTTCATTTGGTTAAGTTCTAATGGGGGGGGGGGCTAGCGCTGTAGTAATGTTACAATGACGTAACTTCTAGGATAGAATTGGCTGCTGTTTCGCCATAACAGTCACTTACAGAATCGGGGTGTGTATGCATCTTTTACTTTGCATTAGGATTATTTGTGTGCTTGCACGTACGGTGCGTTGAGCCCATACTGTAAGTTGTTTTTTGTCTTTTCATTTTCTTTTGACTAATTGCTTCCTTGGGGGACTCGGGGCCTTGGGATGTCTGTTGGTCTTACTTGCATCCTATTCAGAAAGTTCCCCTTTAGGTAACTGATTTGGTTAGGCTCCCTGACGAAGAGACCTTTCGGTTACCTCTATGTTGTTTTATGGTTCAGTTCCGGCACTTATACAGAATCTTGCTTTTGGTGCGTGGATGCCCGGAGTGCTTGGTTTCTGTTTGTTTTTGTCTGTATTCGTATTATTTCTATCTATCTCTGTTGGATTAGTTATTTGTATTTTTTCATTATGGGGATATGAAGCTTCTGCGCTATCCTCTATTGAAAATGTTTTATGTTTTCTTTGCAGGATATGTTTTATGTTGAAGTGATTTAGCAGTCTATGCTTGCTTTTCAATTTTTGTTTATTTGATTTGTTTATTTTTTACTTTACATATATATACACATGCATACATACATACATACATACATACTATATATATATATGTCGGACTTAAGCGGGAACGAAATAATTATTCTAAATTTAAAGGGGGCTTAGTAATTAATTTATTGTCGTGGCGTAATTCGCCACTATTCTCATATCTTGGTTCGAAATACATCGAGAGATATCGGGGAATTTCCCTTTGGATTGATTGACATCTGTAGCTCCACCCATGGTTCATCGCCGGTGTATGCGTCACAGAGACCATGTAGGCATGCGCGGTGGCTTTGGATGGAGAAAAACAATAGCGTGTAATCAGACGGCGGGATTTAATTCATTGCTAGTGGACGCGTGTCAGCTGGGTCCCTAATTTGAAAATGGCGAGAGCTCAAATATGCGCTACTTGGATCAGTGGTTGCCGGAAGGTGAAATAAATTGGATTGAGCTAGAACTATGTTTATTTATTGGATTTAGACTACTTACCACTCGCCACCAGTATTAACATGATGACTGCTAATGCAAACCTCACGCCTGTCATATATATATATATATGTAATGATAACAATAGGTGTAAGCTCGGGGTGTAGTCGAAGCATATACTTTGGCCGTTGAAATCATCAGTTTTGTAGTCATGGCGGAGTAGTCGTCGGATCAGGGCAGGCTAATATAGAGAATAGAAGGCTGTCGCGGCCGGTTGCTGGGGAGAACTCATAAAGATAAAATGTAGTCGAGGAACAGAGGCAGGGAGTCCAGAGTGAAAAACGTACTTCCATCGTCTTAAACTTATTTTATTCTTGGATCACTTACTGACAGCTTACAACATTGGTCGTGCCTTGCACCTAGGCACACAAAACACATCGTGCAGCGGACGGGGACGGGGATGCGATCCCGCCCGTACAAATTTGACAAGAACGAAAACTACATATTTTCTGGATGTGAGCAAACAGACAAAGAGTACTGAATCGCGCAATTTCTCTCCCGAGTACGGGTCTATGAAACTTATAATTTGTCAGAAACGAACACGTGATTAAGTCGCTTCATATGGGGTGATGGTTTTCGAATGTTCGACCCGGTTTGATCTTATATAACTGTTATGTAATGCTCCGCGCGTGGCTTTAGGGGAAAAACTAATAGATTGATATTGGTTGAATATAGGTCGCAATCCAAGGTTAAGGGACCGTATTCTGTTGCGTTATGATGAAGAAATTGGAACGGGCGTGTTATATATTAAAAAGTGGTTTGAAATTTATTTCAATCCCCCCCCCCCCTCCGGAAAAGACTTGCGTGAGGGGCCGACTCCCTCAGCAAGGCTCTCCATCGGGCGAGACCCGCGTATCAAAAACGTAATTGGGACTAAAAGTTTGAGGGGTAATTTGGAATAAAATTTTGACTCAGGGGTTGACAAATTAAATTTTGTATTACTATCATCTTTGTGTGTCTGCTCAGGTCATGGAATATACAAAATAGCATAAACTTGCATTAAACAAAAATAAAGAATATTAATACACTTAAATTACAGTTTGGAATGAGTATGGCAATATTTAACTATTCACAAAAACTCTAATTTACACTTTAAAATGGAATGATAAAATATACTTATTAAAACACAATAAATCACAACATTTGTTTAAAAAAAACTTAAAACTTTAAAAGGCAAAAATAAATCAAAATGGTCATTGTCGGGTTACATTCATGAGATCCAGAGGTTCACACATAATAGGGTTTTTCTAAGAGAAAGTTTAAAATATAGATTTTTTTTCTTTATTTGGACGACACGCAAAGTTTAACCATCTAAATGGAGTCAAGAGGTATTAGGCACGCCAAAAATAAATAAAATCAAAAAGGAAATAGATCTCTGGTTCATGAGTTTGGTCGCTGTTCAGGTTTAGGCTCCATGGTGGTTATTAAATTTAATTAGTTAAATTCTTGGTAATTAGCTTCAAAGGTTTTTCTACTATAATTTTTTCAAATGCACCATGGAAACAGATTAATAAGAAAAATTTTTGAAATACAGTTCAACACAGTAAGCAAATTGAATAAAGGTAATTTGGCAATACACTTTTCAGTTAATTTGGAATAAGCAGGTTTTAAACTAATACTTCCCAAAATAGTCTTAATTTGAATTCAACCAATAAAACATTTAATCAAAATAAAAATGGCAATAAACATTGTAAATAATTAGGAATATTGTTCAATTAGGATAAACAGGGTTTTAAAAATAATTCTCTTAAAAGTTGTGTTACAATTCTCAGTGAACCAAAACACTCAACATTAATTTTTTTTTAAGTTAGGAAGAAATGGATTTACACCACTGGAGCAATGAACTTAGCCTAGGTCTCCAAATGTGACAATCTGCGGTGTGATATTCACTAAATGTGGCTGTGTGGCACTAAATTCAGGCCCACTCAGCTACCATTGTGTTGGGTTGTTTGAGGATTATTTTGCGTTCAGGGTCGAACCGAATCACAAAGACTTATTATTATTAAATTAAATTATGGTCGGAGTCTAACCGACTCAATGGGGATTTATATTATATCATATTTGTGGTCGGGGTTGAACCGACTCACAAGGAATTAAATTTCAATTAAGTTGAGGTTAGGTTACCGGAAGAAAAAAAATTGTTTGACTTAATTCGGTGCAAATTGTTTTAAATCATTAATTTTCTTCAATATCCAAATCAAGTTAGAAGAGTGCACAATCTAGTAATTAGTATAAAAATGTCATGGCAGAGAAATCAGGATCACTTTAGCATATATCAGGAATTCACAATTACTTTCATATTTTTGACTGGGTAGTATGGTATTGTTTTAAGTCTCGAGTATCCGGATACAAAAATTATCAATATCTTAAAAAATTCAAGATTCATCAACATTCAAAATTATCAAAATTACTATTATAAAATAAAAAATATCAAAATATCCACTATAAAATAAAGAATATCAAAAACATTTCAAAAAATACACTAAATGATTTGTGGTACTTGAGAGAATTTGTTTCGTAAAATTTTTATCTGAGGTTAATAAATCTCAGTCCTTTTTCTTATATAACTCTCAACACGTATTGAAAACCAAAGCCCAAAAGCTTTGCAATAACTGCACCACATGAACACAAAACAAAATTGTAAACACACTCTCAGTTCTTAAGCTATTGAAAGTCCCATAGCTTCCAGTAAATGTGTCACAAAAATACAGAAATCACTAATAACTAAAAGTATCAAAATCACTTAATGAAACTAAATGTACACTAAATGTTATGGAATATATCAAAATTGGTAAGTAATATCGCTGCCGTCCACACCCGAAGGTTATACGGCCCTTCAATAAAAAAAACTAATCATCCCGACGGCAATCCAGCCCAGCCGGGTCCCGAAGTTTTTCTTTTTGCAATTCGTTTACGTGTCTTTTTTTTTTTTTAATCTGAGGGGCTATCCACCTTCCCCTTGTAGGAGGAAGTGTATAATCATAAGTCCCTGCATAATATTCTTGATGTACCTTCTACAATAATAATCCGTAAATAATTTAGTAGGGGCCCAATCTTGAAAGCCCAAAGGTAAGTTTTTCGTGCTTCAGCCCATTTGCTACAATTGTATATACAGTGCTTTATAGTTTGTATATTGCCACACTCACAAAGATCTGTTTTAGCAAAAAATCTGTTTTGATAGACTCCTATACAGCCATGTTCAGTTATTGCTTGATTAACAAGGAAATCTGCCGACAGTCTTTTCGTAGAAACTCTAGGGAATACCTCAAATACTTTCCTTCCTACACTGCTTCTCTCCCAATTTTCTTGCCATATATTTATGTAATAATTCTTAATTTTATTCTTAATCTGTTATTTAGTTAATTTATAATTTCCTGTGATTTCATTCAGTATTGTTGCTTGTTTAGCTGCTGCGTCTGCCATCTCATTTTCATTAATGCCACAGTGGGCTTTAACCCAGTGTAAGTTTACTGCTATCTCATGACTTTCTATTAGATTTTTTATATTTTCAATCCTATCTCCCTTAAAATAATATGCGCATATAGCTTGCAGTGTACTTCTAGAATCACTGTATATGTCGATTTCCTGTATTCCTTTACTTATAGCATCAGTGATGGCCATGTCAATGGCTTCAATTTCGGCGCTATAGGATGATACATTATTAGGTAGAAGTTTAAGTTTTGTCTGTTTTAAAACATTAAGGTTGTAACGTGTACACGTCGCACCAACCCCTTCGTTGGTTTTAATTGGTAACCTTAAACGTTAAAAATCATTCATTGAAACTGAAATGCACAATAAATTAAATGATTAAAATATATCAAAATTAGTAAATTAAATCGCAAATTATCAATACACAGTTATATTTTCAAAAATTCAATTTTCTCATTTGCACAAAAGAAATGTTGGAATTTTCTTAACTTTTATTATTGGTCATCTGTCCCTTTATCCATTATTTTATGAATTATATTTAAGAAAACATATTAAAGTTTCTCATATTTAATCAACTTATTTTAAAAACACACATCACTAAAATTTTACCTAATATTTTTAAACACACATATATTTTTTATTGAAAAATAATTTAAAATATTTTACACTGTAACTTACCTATGGAGTATCAATCACTATTTTATTTTAATTTTATTATAATATAACTCAAAATTCAAATTGGTAAGAAGAAAAAAAAATGGATTAAGAAAATAAATCAATCTAAATTATTTGATGTCCAGGAGTCACCTCGAAACTGGGTTTAATGGTAAAGTCACGCTATTTCTTTTTTCTCTTCCAGTTTAACATCATGTTGACACACACGTCGGAATCGAACATCTCACACCTAATCCTTGATTGGCACGGATCACAAAAAAATGCAACGGCGACACATCTTTTGGCACAATCTGTAATACTTCTTTAAGACACACGCGCACACAATTATTATTATTATTATTATTTTTTTCGATGAAGCTATCAAGGCATTTTTTCAAAAACGCGCACAGTATTCCGCTTGAAGATCAAGCTGAACTCCGACGCAGAAAAACAAACATGTCTCTCTCCATTGCTTAGCACACAGAAACCGAACTAAAACATCTCCTTTGATTACGAAATTTCTCCGAGGCGGAAAAAACACTTGTATATCTATTGGAGTTCTTGCCGTGGACAGGTTCACTTCCTGCCGAGCTAATAAATGTAATGATAACAATAGGTGTAAACATGGGTTGTAGTCGTACATATAATTTGGCCGTTGAAATCATCAGTTTTGTAGTCATGGCGGAGTAGTCGTCGGACCAGGGCAGGCTAATAGAGAGAATAGAAGGCTGTCGCGGCCGGTTGCTGGGGAGAACTTATAAAGATAAAATGCAGTCGAGGAACAGAGGCAGGGAGTCCAGAGTGAAAAACGTACTTCCATCGTCTTAAACTTATTTTATTCTTGGATCACTCACTGACAGCTTACAACATTGGTCGTGCCTTGCACCTAGGCACACAAAACACATCGCGCAGCGGACGAGGACGGGGACGCGACCCCGCCAGTACAAATTTGACAGGAACGAAAACTACACTGGTGTAAGAAATTAAGAAAATTTGCAGACTTTGTCGATTATCTCTAGAACTACTGTACCGATTTTAATGAAATTTCATATGTACATACATTGATACAGTACAAAACAAATAACCATTCAATAATTGTAATACACACACATGATCGTGCGTAACACTCGTTAGAGTCGGAAGGTATGAAACAGCGGTTACAGAATAAACAAAAAATTGGGTTAATAGATGGGTTAATAGGGGGTATGGTCCCCTCTTACAGATAGACAGGTCTTACAGCGTGATTTCATACTTGAAATTTGGCAATTTATCATTTCCTGTGGCAATTGGTCCCACTCGTTCAGCAACGCTGTTTTCATTCCCTGGATGGTTCTCGGAGGGGGGTTGCGAGTTGCAATTGCCCTCCCCAGAGCTTCTCAGACATGCTCTATAGGGTTAAGGTCCGGAGATCTGGCTGGCCAATCCATCCGGCGAATATCCTCACTCTCTAGAAATTCGTCGACCAGAAGAGCTCTATGTGGCCTCGCGTTATCGTCCATTAAAATGAATTCAGGGCCAACAGCACCCCTGAAAAGGCGAACATAGACCACCAAGACCTCATCCCTATACCTCACACCAGTCACAGTGCCTCTTTCAAAGACATGGAGAGGTGTGCGGCCATCCAACATGATGCCTGCCCAGACCATTAAACCTCCTTCGCCATAATGGTCGATTTCGCGGACATTGGAAGGTAGGTAGCGGATCCCTGGTTTTCTCCATATGAACGTACGGCGAGAATCGGTGTTTAGGCTGAACCGGGACTCATCAGTGAAGAGAACGGTCACCCATTGATCCATACTCCAATCTATGCTCTCTGCACCATGATAAACGGATTCTCCTGTTCGTAGAAGTGAGCGGGACGCAAACAGCATGTCTTCTTTCAAACAACCCTCTCTTATGAAGTCTTTTGGAAACAGTCACCCTTGATACACGGGTTCCCGTGGCTGCATACAAGTCACGAGAGAGCTGAGAAGCTGTAGCACTCCTGTTACGCCTCGCTATAATCGACAAATAGTGATCTTCTCTGGCCGTCGTGGCTCTTGGACGACCTTGCCCTGGCTTTCTCTCGATGGATCCGGTATCCTGGAACTGTTTCCATAAGTTACACACGACGCTGGGCGTTAAATTGAACTCTCTACAAATTTGGACTTGAGATTGGCCTGCTTCTAGCCTACCCACAATTCGCCACCTCATTCCATCATGTAAACGTTGGTGGTTACTCATTTTTACTGTTACAATTTGAAATTAACCGATTGCTGCAAAATAGCACCATCTATTAACCCATTTCTTTGTTTATTCTGCAACCGCTGTTTCATACCTTCTGACTCTAACGAGTGTTACGCACGATCATGCGTGTGTATTACAATTATTGAATGGTTATTTGTTTTGTATTGTATCAATGTATGTACATATCAAATTTCATTAAAATCGGTACAGTAGTTCTAGAGATAATCGACCAAGTCTGCAAATTCTCTTAATTTCTTACACCAGTATACATGTTTTCTGGCTGTGAGCAAACAGACAAAGAGCACTGAATCGCGCAATTTCTTTCCCGAGTACGTGTCTATGAAACTTCTAATTTGTCAGAAACGAACACGAGATTAAGTCGCGTCATATGGGGTGATGGTTTTCGAATGTTCGACCTGGTTCGATCTTATATAACTGTTATGTAATGCTCCGCGCGTGGCTTTAGGGGAAAAACTAATAGATTGATATTGGTTGAATATAGGTCACAATCCAATGTTAGGGGACCGTATTCTGTTGCGTTATGATGAAGAATTTGGAACGGGCGTGTTATATAGTAAAAAGGGGTTTGAAATTTATTTCATATATATATATATATATATATATATATATATATATATATATATATATATATATATATATATATATATATATACATATATATATACTAGCTGAATACCCGTGCTTCGCTACGGGGTACATTTTAGGATAATTACAATGAAAAAGTAGTGAAATTGCTTTTTAGAGGAATTTCTTATAAACAATATATTTTGTTTCTTCATTGGGCGGAACTAATATTACCAGGCTCGTCTGCGAACTTACGCGTGAGCAAGCTACGTAAAACTGACCGTGAGAGAAACAATTTTCTCGTAAATGTACGCCAGCATATTTTAAAGTTTTACCTTGGGATTTATTTATCGTCATGGCGAAGCATATTTTGAGAGTAAATTACAGTTTTATATATAGATTTGATTTAATATCCATAAAACATACTACTTTGAACAAAATTTTTAAAAATTTCCATCTCAATTTGTCTAGTGGTTAAATTTTATCTTTTTCTGTATTTTAATATTTTCTTTGTCAATTAATTTCATTGTTATGCACGTGACGCAAAATTAATTTTAAGTATCACAAAAAGAAAAGAAATCTCGTGATCAGCATTTAATAAATTAAACTTTCCAAACGATTACTGTTTTGGAAGCTAATGTTCTGCTAATTTCCAGTAAAAGCTAAAATCATTTGAAAACCACACACCAGTGTTCCACTCACACGCAACACTATAAACCTCTAAAAGAATGCAAGAATAAAACGTATAAAAAATATAAATCTATTAATTTAAATAATTAAACTCACACAAATGTATAAATTACACAAAAGTTTACTTAAATTCTTTAATCTGTCTACATCTCCAGTATAGAAATATTTTCGGGGCATTTACAGAACATGGTATATTTCACTTTTGAAAACACGCATTAAATGAGCATCATCTCAATGAGAAATTTCTGAAATGAGCATGGCAATGAAGATCGTGTGTTTACAAACAACAGCAGTAACCGAAATGCGTTAAAATATAAATTTTAAGAGTATTATGGTAGTGAGTTGTGTATATAAATAAAAACTTTCCAAACGATTACTGTTTTGGATGCTAATGTTCTGCTAATTTCCAGTAAAAGCTAAAATCATTTGAAAATCACACACCAGTGTTCCACTCACACGCCACACTATAAAACTGAATTACAGTACTCTACATTTATATGGGCATTGAAAATTGTGGTTAGTAGAGGGCAATACGGGAAAATCCACGCATTGTCTATAGACACTTGCTTTCTTTGGCTATTATTTGATCCGTAATATCTGCCTCATATGCCGTATGTTTCTAAACGCCATTCCCGAATGAAGAAATCGTGTAGAGGAGGCTTCTGCAACATGTGGACAGAGACAGTTGTTTTGTGACAACTGACTGAAGTGGTGTCATCTTTGGCTATTATTTGATCCGTAATATCTGCCTCATATGCCGTATGTTTCTAAACGCCATTCCCATATGAACCACAGCCTAATTCCTTTAAAATGGAACAAAATGAGTAACTCCAGTTAACCATGTAATCCACTACTGCTACAGGGGCATCAAAATGTGAGAATACAGAGTTTAAATCAGCCAAAACTGCAATTATGGTGTACATATGACACCTAACTTCTCCAAAAATCTTTGCCTTTGTGATGAGACTCATAAGTGATTTTTGTTTTTCATGAAACACTCTTGCTAACAAATCATGACCATCCTGTGGTTTTTGTCCAACTATTCTTTGCTGTTGTTGTCTGATTTCTTCCAGTCTCGCTTCTCTTTCCGGGGTAAATATTCGGAAAATAATTCGGGAAAAGCTGAAAAGTAAACAATACCAAATCAATTTAAAAACTAAATACAGTATAAATAACGTAGAAAAAATAACAGTATAAATAACACAGTATGAATAAAAAAGTACAGGCCAATAATACAAAAATTTTTTTTAAATCGTAGTAAGCAATGAAAAATATTTTACACACTTCAATAATAGCAAAACAAAACATGATGGTAAAATAGAAAGGAAAGTTAAAACAGAAGTAAGAAGTTAAATTCTAAAAATATAAATGAGGTATAAATCAGCTATCGGTTCTAATTTATGAATCATGACATGAAAAAATTACTGCATGTAAAAAAAATTAACCTTACCTCCATTAATTTCAACACTTTGTAAGGTATACACAAGATTCGATTCACAAGAATCGAACTTTTGAGTGAATGAATTAAAGAAGCTGCTTCAGATATGCTAATTTCGGCATACGCTCTTAGTATAAATACCACGCATCGTCATTAAGAAAAAGGAGAGGTTGTTAAGGTTGAAAAGGTGTTATCCTGCGCTAGTGCTTAGCGGGCCAGAAGTTTACGTGGCAGTACTGCTGGTTTGACTTACTGTTCGTGAGTATAAAAATATATTGTTCTTGAAAGCTGTGTTTATACATTCCGTACAAGTAGTACGCATGCTTATTGCTGTAAAAGCCAATTATATGTGCAACGAATTCAATAAACATTGTTTCATGTATAAAATGTGTTTGTATATAATTCAAATAGAGTGCCACTTCAAATTATATACACCCAAGTCTGGGTAGAAGTGAGCATAGAATCTCTATACTGGCGCCCGAAGATATATATACCCTGGTAGTTAGCGTTACATTTGTAACGAACAACATAATTGAAATTAAAAACTGTGTACTGTGAACTTATATTGATAAAATTGTTGCAAGTACTTATATACTATTTAAAAATGAGTGTTGTAGAACAAAATCCTGCTGGAAATTTTCCTCGGGTAATTATGGTTCAGCATTTTGCGCCATTCGAAGCCACCTTCAATGGCGGCCCCTCAAGCCAATTCCTAAAGAAAATTGAGCATTACTTTCAGCAACAATGCACCCCAGAGGGGGATAAACTTAAAATTGCTCTAGCCGCTTTAAGAGGTAGTGCATTTCAGTGGTACACATGCATGCAAAGCAGTAATCTGATTTTTGACTATTTGTCATTCAAGCAACAGTTTCTTAGTGTTTTTCCAAAGACCTTTAATCAAAGTGAAATTGAAGCGGAAATTTATTCGCTAAGGCAACGTGAAGGTCAGTCTGCATTAGATTTTGCTATGGAAAAGATTTCCAAGTGTGAGGAATATTTAGAAGGGGTGACGGAAGCGATAATCTTAAAAATAGTTATCCAACGTTTGAAGCCAAGTGTTCAAGATTTTTTAGATAATCAAACAATTACAAGCAAGGTTACCCTCCTTCAAGCTTTAGCTAAACATGACAATAGGCATTTCTTCGCTACCCCGTACCGTCATTCAGGTACGAGAAGTTTTATACAGCCGCGCCAAAATTTTTCGCGAGTTTCAAACCAGCAGCGTAAGCAGTACCGCAGGCAAAATAATAGAAGCGCACGGCGTTATAATGAAATTAGTGCTCTTAAAGTAAATAATATGCAAGCACCTTACTTGCACTGGCAAGTTGATTCATATGATATGGTTCAACCTGTTGAAACTGTTTGGTGAAATCTATTGTCAAATGTATTATTTTATCCGAGCAGTAATCATTATTTTGAGAATAGTGAAAGTCAGGGTATTTTTGTGGCTTATAAAGAAAGTGAGTCTAGCTGGAATGATGAGGTAATTCCAGTACAAATTTCTGAAAATAGTGCCGATACTAATGCTAGTGGTTTAGAAAATAAATCATCTGACACTTTTATTAATGCTATACCTGATATTTTAGATGATATTCACACATCTGTTAATGAAGGAAATTTAGTAGATGACGAAGTATGCGTTACGGAAGTTAGTGAATACTTATTAGTTGACGACAATAAAAATTCTTTAAACGATAGTAGGAACTTGCTAGGTAATGATGATATTATTTCAAGTTTCCAGCCGAATGGGGATTGTGTAGGCCAGGTTGATAATATGGTTTTAAATAAAGTACATGAAAACCAGACTGAGAATCAGGATGAAAAGTTGACACAGAGTTATACTGTAAGTAGTTTAGCCGATGCTTCGGAAGTTATAGACGTCGTTTGCATTAATACGCACCAGTACGAAAAGCTTAATCTTCCTAAAACTGAAGCAGTGTTAAAGAATTTAAATGATAGCGATTCTGAAGAAGGACGTTTTAAAGAGACTTTTTCGTCAAAAGAGGATAAAACTAAAGTTAAGGGGGATAAAAAACGTGAAAAAGCGCCTTCAGGTTCCAGCATTAAAACTGCTAATACTGAAGTAATTAAGGCGGTAAACAAGAAGTCGTATAAGCACAAATACGAAAAACAGAGTCAGGTTGTTGAAAAACATGACACAAGCAGCGAGATAAAGCCAGTTACTAAACACGTTGGTGCGGCGTATAAGTTTCAAAAAATAGAATCTGCATTAAAATCTAATGTCTATACTCTAAAAAGTACGGAGAAAAGTAAAGTGTGCACTACAAAACCTCCATCTAAGGATGAACGTGGCACACATAAGGTACACAAGGTTATGAAAAGGATAGATGACAATTTTAAAGCTCCTTTGCATAAGTACAGGAAACGCAAGATATCAGCCGCCCAGCAAGGTTGGCCTCCTCCCAAGAGACCTCCTGTCCATCGTCAAGCCGGACCAGCGCCTCAGGACCAACGACCTGCTGCACGAAGGATGCCCACACGGTCAACGAACCCCTTTACTAGGACTGCGACCATCAAGAGAGGTTCCACGGATTGGACAGACTGGTGCAAGGAAGTTGCTGCATTCATGAGGAACAAGTCTTGTATCAACTTTCTTATTCTAACTCCCACCCTTTAATAAAACCGAACCAAATTGGTTTGAAATTTCCCATTATATATACTGTGTAAACATTTTGAGGGGAAGGGGTGAGCCACTGGAAAAAAAACGGCATACTGTTGTTTTATAAATTTTTGAAGGGGGCATGTAGTGAAAAAAAATACATACTAACTACAGATAACAAACAACTAACATACTAACTTCACAAATCATAACACATGTGCATTATGATTGGGGAAGAGCAGATACAAACAGTCAAGAAATGTCATGCTGTGCAATTGTGTTGACAATTTTAACTAAAATAAGTTTTTTAGGGCGCAGTTGGCATCCCAGTATCCGCAACTCTGCAAATCCACTGTTTGATGGTGTCACCTGGACCCTTCGGGGTTAGTTTTGTAAAATGGTAGTGGCGTTTTTCCTCCACACAACGTGTGGAAGGTTTTTTTGACTTTGCCACCCATTATGTAAAAAGTCAGACCAGCACGCGTTTTCAATTAGTTAACTGAAGCCGTTCAGACCTCAGTTACCTAATTTTTTTTTCGAGGGAGGCCAGTGTAAGGTATACACAAGATTCGATTCACAAGAATCGAACTTTTGAGTGAATGAATTAAAGAAGCTGCTTCAGATATGCTAATTTCGGCATACGCTCTTAGTATAAATACCACGCAGCGTCATTAAGAAAAAGGAGAGGTTGTTAAGGTTGAAAAGGTGTTATCCTGCGCTAGTGCTTAGCGGGCCAGAAGTTTACGTGGCAGTACTGCTGGTTTGACTTACTGTTCGTGAGTATAAAAATATATTGTTCTTGAAAGCTGTGTTTATACATTCCGTACAAGTAGTACGCATGCTTATTGCTGTAAAAGCCAATTATATGTGCAACGAATTCAATAAACATTGTTTCATGTATAAACTGTGTTTGTATATAATTCAAATAGAGTGCCACTTCAAATTATATACATCCAAGTCTGGGTAGAAGTGAGCATAGATTCTCTATAACTTCTTGACCTGTGGCATGTCCAATCATGTGAAATATAATTCTTGACAATAATTGTTGTTAACCTAAACTGTTATTTGTGTTTTTTTTAATTTAAAAAAGTTATGTTATCAAAATATGACAATTAAGAAAAAGATATCATCGAGAAAAAATAAATCATGCTACTTAAGAAAGTCATACCACAAATTTCTATAAAATTAATGTGCAACTATATTTGACGTACAAAATAATGCATATTTAATAAATTGTTAACATGTTTTAACATCAAAAATTTCCACAATCAAAAGCTAAAATTAGTTTAAAATATTAGCTTTAGGATTTTGTGCAGAATGATATGTGTTTTAGCTAAATTTCCTTAAAAATTACTTCAAATTGATCAATTTATAAAAAAAGGTATGCTATTTACAGGTAAGTTTTTGTTTCTTTTTTTGATTTGTAAGTGCTATTTTAGCATAAAAGACCAAAAAAACCTTTACAAAATTATTTTTTCTCAAAGCTAAACACAAACATAATTAACAGTTGTTTTAAAACACCCCTGGTAAACATTGTTAAGTTTCGAAGTATTAGAATGATAATAAAAAATATTCCAGAGTTTCAGACAGAAGCATAAAAAGAAAGAATATGCAAAAAAAATAACTAAATTAAACAAAAATTGACAGAATACAGAAAAAGTGAACACCGGCAAAAGTAAATAAAACGTTTCCGCGCATTTCTTATGAATGATTGATTCCAACGCCTAGAGTACCGCGTTGAAAGAACCACATAAAATTTGTGTTGAAATATCGTTCTTTAAAATTCAATTAAAAATCGAAATTTTAAGATAGAGACTTGAAATGAGGTTTATATGAAAGAGAAAGCTTTCATCTTTCAGATGATGTAAATATTTTCTTTGTAAGATAAAAACACTAAGAGAATCGACCGTAGATGCTAAAAAGTGCATAAATTTATCGAAAAAGTGGATTTAATATTTTGATGAAAATATTAGTCTGTTTTAAATTATTTTTAAACAAATGAGGTCTTGTTTGAAGGAGAAATGTCTGTAGTCCTAGATTGTAAAAAGATCAAAATTCTACGATCATTTTTTGCCGAGATATCGTAATCTGAAGTTAAAAAAAAAAACATAAAATATCCCACAAAAACATAAAATACAAAATTTTCTAGAATAAAATTTAAAATTCGGGCTTCGAGGTGTACCTTCCCATAGTCTGCACTACCCGTGTGCCAAATTTGACGACTGTAAGTTTCACAGATTCGCCTGGGGGCCGCCCACACACACACACATACACACACGCGCAAACATTCGCTTTTACTAATAAGAAAACATTCGCTTTTATTAATAAGATGCAATGCTTATTACTGTAATGTTGAAGATTGGAATACGCTTCCAAGTTTAATTGTTTACTTAAAATACCTTTTTAGATGCCACAACAGAAATTACTCGTTTTACCTTCAATGAAACTTCCGAAATGAGTTTTGTTCTCTAAGAAAGGAAAAGCTGGAGGTATTCCTAATTACAGATGGCGTTGCCTGGGATTTTAAGAATGTTTGTTAACCAAAATCAATTTAAAAATTGATTAAAGTATAAATAACATAGAAAAAATTGACATTTTCTATGTTATTTATACTGTGACATAACCCATGACACGGGCTTCGCCCTTCTAGCCGGTCGGTTTAGGGACCCGCTCCCTTCAGCAATCATTGTCAGAGAATGGAAACACTAAGAAACAACGAATCAAGGTATCTAAATTTTCTGGCTACGTATTCCACTTCCTGCTAACAGTCACAGCCAGAAGAAAAATTCTCCCCCCCCCCCCCCCGGCGAGAAATTTCGTTCGGTCCAACCCTCCACGAATGGGCGAAATATTCCTTCTTCGAGCCTTCCCCCCCTCCCCCTCGCCTATGGGTGAAAAAAAGCTTTCCTCAACCAAACCGCGCTTGAAGATTCAAGCGGGGAATTTGCGTTGACGTATTGTTCTTTAAAATTCAATTAAAAATCGAAATTTTAAGATAGAGACTTGAAATGAGGTTCATATGAATGAGAAAGCTTTCATCTTCCAGATGATGTAAATATTTTCTTTGTAAGATAAAAACACGAAGAGCATCGACCGTAGATGCATAAAAGGGCGTAAAAAATCGAAAAAGTTGTTTTAATATTTTGATGAAAATATTAGTCTGTTTTAAATTATTTTTAAACAAATGAGGTCTTGTTTGAAAATTTTCATTCTTTATATACCGGGTTCGCTATAACTGGGATCGACTGTATATATATATATATATATATATATATATATATATATATATATATATATATATATATATATATATATATATATACATACATATATATATATATATATACATATATATATACACATATATATACATATATACATATATATATATATACATATATATATATATATATATATATATATATATATATATATATATATATATATATATATATATATAATGTCTGTAGTCTTAGATTGTAAAAAGATCAAAATTCTACGATCATTTTTTGCCGAGATATCGTAATCTGAAGTTAAAAAAACATAAAATATCGCACAAAACATAAAATAAAAAATTTTCTAGAATAAAATTTAAAATTCGGGCTTCGAGGTGCACCTTCCCATAGTCTGCACTACCCGTGTGCCAAATTTGACGTCTGTAAGTTTCACAGATTCGCCTGGGGGTCGCATACACACGCACACACGCACACACACACGCAAACACTCTCTTTTATTAATAAGATACGGCGATCAATGTATACAATTGATGTAAAAAAAAACATTTATAAAAAAATCGTAAGGGATATTTTTATAGACAAAATAATGTCCAATCGTCTGCCGCATTAGCAAGAAAAAAATATTTTTTTGTCTATTTAGTTTTTATGCACGTGACGATAAATTTATTTAAAGTACCAGAAAAAGAAATCACGTGATCAGCATTTAATAAATTAAATTCTAAAAAATTAATCTTTAAAAATTTACCAAAAATCAGAAAAGGGAGGTAAAGATTCGAAAAAGATCTCATTTTGAAGGAATTTTTATGATCTTTCTCGTGATATAAATTTTATAACCCTCAAATTATTATTTTAAATGCAAACTTAAAAAAAAAAATACAAAAACAGCTTAAAATCTTAATTTTAAAAAATCTAAGAAGAATTTTTCAAAAATCTTTCTTAGTTCACCCCTACACTATAAGAAGAATCGCCATGCAAAATCTCAGCCCTTTAGGTCCAGCGGTTTGGTCTGTGCGTTGTATGTCAGTCAGTGAATGAGTCAGTTACGGAACTGTTTTATATACAGTGGCTCCCAAAAGTGTTCGTACACTTACGATTTTCAATGAAATAGGGGTCTATCCATTGATTAAAATGAATATTTCAGAATGTGTATTTAATAATAAGATCTATAATCTATTCTTAACAAAACTACATGAAATATTTTGAAAACATAGTAAAACTTTATTTTTAAGAAACCAATAATCCAAAAGTAACAAAAACTTTATCTTACAAAAGTCATCGTACACTTGTAAAAAATCTCTACATATTAGTAAATATTCTAATTTTTCGTTAAATTAATATTTAGTAGGATATCCTTTAGCATCCACAACAGCTTTTAAACGTCTGGGAATAGATTGCTTTAGTTCTTTTGTAATTTTTGCATCAATGTTCATCCATTCTTCCATCATAATTGTTTTTAGTTCGCTTTTCATGTGAATGTCGTGTTTTCGTACTCGAACCTCCAGTTCTCTCCAAATATGTTCTATTGGGTTTAAATCTGGCGATTGAGGTGGTGTTTTCAAAACTTGTGGACAATTATAGAGAAACCAGATGCGAACGTTGAGAGCCGTGTGCTTAGGATCGTTATCTTGATAAAAAACAAAGTTGTTTCCAATACCCAAATTTTGAGCTGATAATTTTATATTGTCTCTTAAAATATTTATAAAAACAGCATGATTCATTATGCCATCACTAAATACCAAATTTCCTAGCCGTGATGCTGACATGCACCCCCACACAAGGATACCTCCACCGGCATGCTTAACTGTTCCTACTAAGTTCTTGGGATTAAGTTCCTCATTTTTTTCTTCTCCATACAATTATACGCCCATCCGCACTAAAAATGTTCATCGGTAAATAAGACATTATTCCAATAGGTTTGGGGCTTATTTATCATTGATAGTGCGAAGGGAAACCTAAACTTTCTGTTTTTCTAACTCACAAAAAATTTTCTATGGGCAGAACCGCCCACGTATTCCAGCTGTTCAGAGAACTCGTCAACAAATTTCAGGTGAAATTGAAGTAGAAAATCTTTCATTGAATTCTGCAGAAACTTTTACAGCACTCAAACGTGAATTTTTCACAAATTTTCTAATTATAAATCTCTGATCACGTTTTGTTAACTTTGCCGGATGGCCTTTTCTTACCTTGTTTTCGATCCAATTTTCATCTTTAAAGCGTTTTTTCACATACTGCACAGTAGAATGGGATAAATTAAGTAATTTAGCAATATTCCGAACTGATTTACCACTACTATGATGAAAAATAATAAATTTTTGAATGCTGTTTGTTGTTTCTTTACGACTACGAGCCATTTTTAAATAATAAATAGAACATTACGGAGTAGGCAAGCAAAAATTAAAGCCAAACGATATTTTAAATGCCACCACAATTCAAAAATAAAAATAAAGCGTCAGACGGTAATTTTAATTATGAATTTATCCGAAAATATTTAAGTGTACGATGACTTTTGTGAGATAAAGTTTTTGTTACTTTTTGATTACTGGTTTCTTAAAAATAAAGTTTTACTATGTTTTCAATATATTTCATGTAGTTTTGTTAAGAATAGATTATAGATCTTATTATTAAATACCCATTTAATTAATGGATAGACCCCTATTTCACTGAAATTCGTAAGTGTACGAACACTTTTGGGAGCCACTGTATATAGATTACCTGGATTATCAGTGATGTAAATTAACGCACCAATGGTCACAACTGAAAACTCTTCACAGTCCGATTTTAAATAACATTTATTTTTTTCTCTCACAACATATACATGTAAAGTTTGACGATGCCAAGTACATTGAAATTTGAACTAATCAAACTGAAGAAACAAACGTTTGATTGAAACGTTCTATTGAATATTTTAGTCTATGACATGCAGGTGTTTTGTAAATAGTATTAAAAAAATCAATGCAGACCATCGAAAAATCGATGAGTATGTATATAAAAGCCAAACACGACTCACTGATCACCCTGGAACCCTAAGGCCCAGGAAGCTAAAATTTTGTTTGGTTGTTCCTATTAGGCTCTAGGTCAGTGATTCTGAACCTTCCTTTTTGTCACGATACACTTTTAATAATTTAAAAATTTGGCGGCACACTAACAATAAGATAAATTTAAAAGAATTTTACTTGGATACTTGATTGATGTACCTATAATATATTTTGTAAAAAATAGCATACGAAATAATTTCCATTGAAATATAAAATGAAATTACATTACAAAGTAAACAAAATGTTTATTTAACTACAAATTACATTTAATGCGAAATTTGTGCTTGTTGTTTATTGATATCGTCATTTATATTTGGGTATAAAAATGATAACGCTACTCGCATTTCGTAATCCAGATTAAAAAGTCCAGAACTGTAATAGTCCAGAGTTACCAGTTACCAGTCCAGAACTGTAATAGTCATGTGCACTGGCTCCGCCAGTCTCTGCGAGGAAGGTAGAACTGATTGAAATACTTGTCTGACGTCGCTTATGCAGTGGTGGCACACTACAGTGCCTCGGCACAGTTGTTGAGATTCACTGCTCTAGGTGATCACTAAGAAATCATTTTTAAAACATTTGAAATTTAAGGGGGTTACAAAGGGCTTAAACTCCTCTCCTCTCCCAAAAAATTTCTAAAGCCAGTATTTAATATTGGATTTCAAACAGATTATTTTAAGTGAAAGTACGGCTCAAAAAACATACATACAGAGTTTCATTAAAATCGGCCCAAAATAGACGAAGCTAAAAAAAATTAAAATTAAATTTTTAATGTGTTCCAATGTTATACGCTTTTCCTTTTTGAATTTGTTTGTATAAAAGAACCACTTACTAACTGACCACTGACTAACTAATCACTCGCTCTGAATCATAAAGTTTGGGAAACTGAAATTTTGCACTGGTTATTCTAATGCCATAGGTGCTCACTAGGATATTTTTTAAATCCAATATTTAACCCTGTATGGGTCTCACAGACGCCAATAGCACTTTGTTCACATTTTGCGCATTGATAGATTGCTGTGTATGCCCAGCAGATGTCAGTACCTTCGAAGTGTTTATGTATGAATCATAGCTAACAAACAAAACTCCTGCAGTTGCTATCATTCTTTTGTAATAAACGGATATGTACCAAAACACCTGATTGGCATTTCACCAAATTTTTAAAGACTGCTAATAGAATTAAAAAAAAAAAATTCCTTTATTTTTATCTTTCCTATAGTAAAAAGTTGCTTATAAAGATAAGTTTTTCCCATTTGATTGGTTTACATTTTCGAAAATTGCTTATAGAAATACTTTTTTTTCATTTGCTTTAATTCGTTTTATTGTAAAAAGTACATAAAATTACATTTTTCAAAAAGTTTGATTGGTTTTTATTTACAGCCATCATGTCTTTAACTTACTGTATCAATAAATATTTATTTTTACAAATAGAATAACTAAAATCTAAATGAGATAGTGTGGCGTCTATTATACTCCCCGCGACCATACCTGCAATTTTTAAATACACGACCAGTGCAGGGTTAAAAGGGTTCAAATAGGAGCTTTAATTCCCAAAACAAAACAAAAATTTTAAATTTAGGTTTAATGCCCGATCACGGTCGTTAAATTACATAGTGAACTCCTCTGGAGAATAACAAAACTTCATTGTCAATTTAACCTTCAATAGTCAATTAAATTAACCAAATGACGTAATTGGTGGTTCTCATGTATTCATCTAGTACATATATATATACACATACACACATGGAGCAGAAATTTAGAAGATGAGGTAATAGTGAACTTTGTTCATTGGGGACAAGAATAATTAAAAATAACAAAACTGCTTAGTCTTTAATAACTTTCCATGTGTGTACTTTGCAATCTGTCATCACTATAATGCAAAAATTTGGATCATTAGTGACTAAATTTAACGCATGAATGGGTCACAACGAAAGGAACTTCAAAGTCCAGTTTTAGAAAACATTTATTTTTTTTTTTTTTTTTTTTTTTTTTTTTTGCACAAGAGAAATACATAGAAAGTTTGACAGAGCAACTGCTCCAGCAATGGCCGAGTGGATTAACAACCACCTGAAATTTTTCCCAAAGGTCCTTCATCCAACGATGAAAATTCAAACACTGAAGCATTGAGACAATTAACATTTGTATCTTGGAACACACTGGCCGCTAGAATTCCTGAGACGGCCACCCATGCAATAACAACCGGGTTGGCAATTTAGCATGCACACGGCTTTTGGTCCCAGCTCTCCACAATGTCTGGGACACTTGGGGCAAGAACGATATTCTTCACCTGGCGGACATTTCTGCTTTTCTGGAAAGTAATATTTGAGTGGGAATTTAAAACAGCCATGATATATATATTTATATATATATATATATATATATATATATATATATATATATATATATATATATATATATATATATATATATATATATATATATGTGTGTGTGTGTGTGTGTGATAATATTATTAACTACCTATAATCGTCCATTCTGTACTTCATCTCTGTCCTGGTAACCCCTCTTTCTTGTCTTGGCGTAAACGCTTCGCCTTCCCGCATACTAACTTCCTCCGCCAATTATGGCAACCTCTCTGACCTAATTCTATTTTGGCGCTCTTTGCGGGAGACGCTGGACTGGCTCGAAGCGAGTAAGATGTGTTGCTTTACTGTATAATAAATTAGTTTGTTCCTGAAGCTGATTTTATTATTTTCCGGCCACGATGTAAGCTACTATTTCATGAGATGTCCATCCGTACATTTCAGAGAGCTCGACAGGATCTGGACTTTAAAAATGCGACTGCAAATTGAACAAGTTAAAAAGTCTTTGTTCTACACGAGTTTCGCTTTAGATTAACGTCATTGTTCTACAGGACTTTTGCTTTATTTTCCGCATGCGTTCCTGAAGTCACCAGCTTGAAATGACCAAAGCTAAAGCATTCCTCATCCAACACCATGAAAGTGCTACAGAAATTGCGACTGCGTCGAAGCAAGTGAAGATGCCATTGTTCAAAAATTACAGTTTCGTTTCCGCCTGACCTCACCATTTTTTCTTCCCGTTTTGGACTGCGCCATCGTAAAGTCAAGTACCAGGTCTGCAGCATCCGATTCAACTAGGCCTTCAAGAAGTGATTCAACTTTTAATATACACTCATGGACAAAAAAATTAGCGCACCAAGAAATAATTGCGGGATTGTAACGAAACTTGCAATGAAGGTACATGTCGGGGAGATATGCAAATGATTAGAAATGCAGCGTGATTGCGCATTACATATAGCCGGTAGAGGGCGTTGAACATCGCACTCTGTGGAGTATAAAACAGGTAACCAAAGCTTGTTTTAGTGTGCTGAATCATTTACAAAGGAAGAGCTGAGATAGACATGCCATTACGCCGTGTTCGAAGACAATATAAGCAGTTGTCGCAGTTTGAGAGGGGGAGAATCGTCGGGATGATGGAAGCTGGGTGGTCAGCTAGGCGAGTAGTTCGTCAATTAGGCCGCTCTGATTGTGTTGTGAGGAGGTGTTGGGACCAGTGGACCCGAGAGATGTCATGTACACGAAGACCAGGCTCAGGACGCCCTCGAAAGACCAGTCGTCGAGAAGACCGCCACATTGTAAGAAATGCACGCGTACAGCCAACTGCTTCATCGGCTGCCATCCAGGCACAGGTAGCACCTTCACTAGGGGCCTCTGTGTCTTCTCGAACCATACGAAGGCGCCTAGCTGAAGGACAGGTGGTATCGCGGCGCCCATTACGTGTGCTGCCCTTGACGCCCACCCATCGACGCCTCCGTTTGGAGTTTTGCCGCGCACGAGGAAACTGGACTGCAGCGGAATGGAACCAGGTCGTCTTTAGCGACGAATCCACATTCAATCTCGGCAGTGATGACAATCGCGTTCGTGTGTGGAGAGCCCGTGGTGAACGCTTCAATCCTGCCTTTGCTGTACAGCGACACATCGATCCCACAGCTGGTGTGATGGTATGGGGTGCCATTGCCTACAATACACGGTCACCCCTAGTATTGTTCCGTGGCACCATGACAGCCCAGCGGTATGTTCATGAAATCCTGCAACCACATGGGTTGCCACTCATGCAACGGCTCCCAGAAGCCATTTTTCAGCAAGACAATGCTCGGCCTCATACGGCAAGGGTGTCACAAGACTGCCTCCGCACTGTTACTACCCTTCCTTGGCCTGCCCGATCCCCAGATTTGTCTCCAATCGAGCATATCTGGGATCATTTGGGACGACGAGTTGGGCATCCCACGAGTTTGAACGAACTAGAGGCAAGGTTACAGCAAATATAGAACGAAATGTCTGAAGACATCATACAGAACTTGTATGACTCAATGCCCGATCGTATCGCATCGTGCATTCGCGCTAGAGGGGTCCAACGGAGTATTAACTCCTCCGTTCTTTTGCCTTTTTCTCTGAAATAAATTATTCTTTTTCTTTGATTTTCTTATCATTTATTTATATCAAAGTAGTCGTTACGCATGTAAAATTTCGTTTCATTGTGACGGCTCCTTCTTGGTGCGCTAATTTTTTTGTCCATGAGTGTATGTGAGCGACAGTCATCAAAAAAATTCAATTTCAAGAAAATAATTACGATTTCCGGGTGAACGCCGAACGCTGCTCGGAAATCAAAGAAGCAAATATAAGCAAATTTTCAAGTTCACCATCAGAGTGCTTTGCACTTAAAAAAGCTCTTATTTAGTATTGTAATTTACAGTACAAAAATTGGTGTTGTAAGCAGGTCAGTTATTATATTATTTTTGTTATTTTTAGCATTGTAAAAGTAAAAGCAAAATGAAAACTGCCAAAATAAATGTCGAATATGATGATAATTACGAAATATTTCAGGAGAAAATTAAAAATTGGAAAAAAAAGAAGTTAAATTTAAGTAGTGAAATGATGAAATAAGTCACCAATATGTAAATCATTCAGCTATCCTTAATCTTTCTATTTTAGCATTCCTGTCCTATCGCCATCCTAGTTAATTTTGAAAAAAACCCGTGAGTGTAAGGGAAACTCACATATATTTTTTAAAACTTTTTGAAGCTTACTACATTTTATATGAAAAATACTATGTACTAGACAAATATTATTGATTTTTTATACTGGGGTTTCCACTCACTGTCCTCCTTGTCTCTTCGCACTTTTCAAATGTTCTCTTTGAACAGTTGCTTTTCCCTCTCATGTTTGAGAAACTTGCCTGCCCCTTTTCATTTGTGCAGTTTGCTCAACTTGAGTTTCAGGTTGGAAGCACCTTCCCTTTGGTAAACGCTCACGAGGATGTACTCATAACAGGTCACATACCTCAAATTTATGTTTGCATTGCTTTTTTTATTTCTTCACTATAATTGAATGTTAGTGTCAATTGTTAGAATTTGTATTTTGTTCGAATTTTGCAACATCAGGTACCAGACCTTTGGTATTGATGTTGAAAGTTAATTTTGACAGCATTTGGTAAATTTATTCTACTAATTGCTGAAAGAATAATTTTAATATTTTTGTGTACATGATCTAGAGAAACACTTTAAATTGAAAACCAATGATAAAAAAAAAAAATAAAATAAAATACAGAAAGTGTTTTGCGTAAAGAAAAGTCAATAACTAATGTCAAACGTAATAATAATAAACAACAAAGAACATTATTTTTCAAAAAAAGTGACTACAACCCAGGAGATCTCCAAAAGAACTAAACATTATTCAACGACTAAGACTGTGAATAATTACTTTGTGTTTCTCAACTAGTTGAACTGTACCCGTCCAGGACTCTGAAAACTTTCAGACTGTGACACATGTCAGGGGCTGAGACATGCACAATTTTTTTTTTACTTGTATTTGTATTTGGAACATCTTTACATCTTTTGTTGTTAGTGTTTTCATTTAAGTGTACCATTCCATTTTTATTTTACTCCAGCTATTTGTTTTTAAAATTATGCCATTTTTCATACTATTATGTCTTTCAATTGTACATTTTAACATAAGAATTTGTGATTTTCGAGCCAGATTCAACCTAATATTCAAACTACTAATTTTCATGTTCTCACTATCTGGAGTGTCTTGGAGTCGACGACCTCGGCTTTAATCCATTTTAGATGGGAGGATATTCTGTGATAATATTACTAACTACCTATAATCGCCCATTCTGTATTTCATCTCTGCCCTGGTAACCCCTCCTTCTTGTCTTGGCGTAAACGCTTCGCCTTCCCACATACTAACTTCCTCCGCCAATTTTGGCAACCTCTCTGACCTAATTCTATTTTGGCGCTCTTTGCGGGAGACGCTGGACTGGCTCGAAGCGAGTAAGATGTGTTGCTTTACTGTATAATAAATTAGTTTGTTCCTGAAGCTGATTTTATTATTTTCCGGCCACGATGTAAGCTACTATTTCATGAGATGTCCATCCGGAAATTTCATATATATATATATATATATATATATATATATATATATATATATATATATATATATATATATTTATATATATATATTTATATGTATTTGCCCTGACTCTGAAAGAACAGCATACAGTTATAAAAAATCAGGAATTGCTCAAGTTAGCACTGTCTAGAGCAGTGGTGCGCAAACTGTGAGTGTCGAAAAAAATATTTGAGGTGTCGCGGAGAGTTTGAAGTAAATTTATACATCTTCAATTATTTAATTGAAAATATGCTTTAAATTTTCTATTATATATCTTAAAGATATATGATTTGATATTGGTAAATAAGTTGTTAATAAGTCTTTCAAGACTAAAGATTGATTCCATTCTCCCTTTATTAATCTGTGGGAGAATAAGTTTCAAAATGAGTAGCTGTAACACCAAACAACGATCAAGCCTTGAGGCTGCTGTGTACTACCCCTATTGGATTCGCTCGCCTCAGTGTTAACCTATGGAGAAAATGCGTCCAAGGATTTCCGACTTCGTTTGAAAGATTTTTTTTTTAAATCGTACTCCGTAATAGAGAAAGAAATTTTAAACCTTCGGTCATTTTTCATTTAGGAATAAAAAAAATACAAAGAATATTTTAAAATTTAAATTATTCGGGGGAAAAATCTCGTATAGCGTGTTTTAAACACTCGTCAATTCGTTTGGTGGAAGAAATTCATAAAATGAATCCTGTTTCAAGGTGCATAAAAGTTCAGGGTCCCTCAAAATACCCTTTTACTTGATTACCAGCATTTATGTAGCTGTAAATAGTAGACACATTTTATCCACAGGTTAACATTGAGGTGAGCAAATCAGGTATACTTGATGATAACGGTCAATCGTTTAGTGTTGTTTCATCACATAAAAAAGTAAAATAAGTTATCCAGTTGCAGTCTAACTGCTGCAGAAGTAAGTACTTGTGGATTATGAAGCAATTATTCAATTTTTTTTTCTGTAGTAAAAAAATAATTTGAAGACTGAATTGGATGTTATTACTTTTTTTCGTTTGCTAAATCGGTTAAGTCCCTTAGTCACGCAAAAACCGGGATAATAATAACGATTACTCCAAGGATATTCTATCTTATAGATTTCATATATCGTCAGATAAAAGCTACATCTGCAGTAATACATTCTACAATGTTTATTATTTGAATTTCTATTTTCAGAGTAATTTAAATAAAACAATGTATATCATTTTATCCACTTTTTGTGTTATGGAATTTACCGATTTGGCAAGTGAGCGATTCAATTCATCCATGACACATTTCGTCCAATGCATTTAACTAAAATAGGTAGATGACGGGCGAAATTTACCCTTTCTACCATGTTTTCTCAGAGGAAAGATCTCACCGGTCCTTTGGCTGTTGTGTACTAACCCTATAGGATTCTCTCACCTCTCACCTCACGAACCATAGCACGGCACATGCAGTCTGTAACGCATCATCCAGTGTCTGCGCGTACCATTCGACGCCGTTTAAAGCAGAGTGGTCTGTCCGCAAGACGTCCATTGCTTTGTCTACCCTTGACGCAGAACCACAGACGTCTCCACAGCCAATGGTGCGATGACAGAAGGATGTGGACGGCAGAATGGAATGAAATTGTCTTTACTGACGAGTCACGCTTCTGTCTGCAACACCACGATGGTCTCATTCGAGTCTGGAGACACCGTGAAGAGAGGATGCTGAAGAGCTGCGTTATGCACCGCCACACTGGTCCTGCACCGGGTATTATGGTATGGGGCGGTATTGGATATCACTCTCGCACACCTCTAGTACGCATTGCCGGTACTTTAAACAGCCAGCGCTACATCTCCGAGGTGTTGGAGCCAGTTGTCCTTCCTTACCTTCAGGGCTTGCCCACAGCCATATTTCAACAGGATAATGCGCGACTACACGTGGCACGCATTGTCCAACGGTTCTTCGGCAATCGCCAGATTGAATTGCTTCCCTGGCCGCCTCGCTCTCCGGATCTTTCGCCGATAGAAAACATGTGGTCCATGGTTGCTCTACGATTGACCCAGATTCCATCCCCAGCTGCCACAGCAGATCAACTTTGGCAACGTGTGGAAGCTGCTTGGTCTGCAGTACCCCAAGAACTCATCCAAAGTCTCTTTGAATCAATGCCGAGGCGTGTGGCAGCGGTGATCTCCAACAATGGCGGCTACTCTGGCTACTGATTTTGGCAGGAACCACACTTCACAGAAGTCTATAAATTTAATCATTTGATACTTGGTCAACATGTTATCTACAAAATAAATTTTGTTGTGATATCTCTTGTCTTTCTTGGTGTTGCAATTTGGGTGGCCAGCAGTGTACATAAATTCTGATAATCCAATGAAAATGGTATTTTCAGATAGCCTGAACTTCTCTGCATCTTGCAACAGGATTCATTTTAGAAATTTCTTCCACCTAAGGAATTTAGGAGCGTTGAAATTACACTATACCACATTTCCCCCCGAATAATTTTAAATTAAAAATATTATTTGCATTGAAAAGAAAGAAAAATGCCCCAAGGTGTAAAATTTCTTTCTCTATTACGGAGTAAAATTAAAAAAAAATCGTTGAATCCAAGTCGGCAGTCCTTGGACACATTTTCTCCATAGGTTAGCATTGAGATGAGCGATTCCAATAGGGTTAGTACACAGCAGCCTTAAAAAGAAACTGTTGGAATATTTTGTAGCTATTGTCAATTTTTCTCACTAATATCCAAAATTTATTGCAGTATAGGAACGTAAACGAGAAACAAAATGTAATTAATTCTTACCTTCAGAAAAACAGCGACCAACAAAGATCAGAGCGACAACTATCAACAGCATGTTTTTTTTCAAATAAATTGGGAATAATGTCTACAGTTGCTGGCTGCTCTTATACTCTGGCCCTCTACCGACAATCGTGACTGTCACATCTCAATAGCTACCAATAGGTAATGCGCAAACAAACAAAAGATCAGTGTTTCACAATAAGACTGGCTTCGAAGAAAACGCAGGACATCAAACGTCACTCAAGATGCTGTTGTTTTGTCATACATCCTGGTAACTAATCCAGGAACTTCGAAACATAAAAATTACTTGAAACTGAGTTCTAGAACAGGAAACAAAATTCATTACGCAAAAGATCTGCAAGAATATTAACGGAACATAGTAGAAGTATGTCTATTTCATCTCGCGAACAAAAAATTTGTGTAAAAAGTATAATTGACTTACGAAACTTAAATTATTTTTTCGAAAATACTGCAATTCTTGAACAATGAAAATTTCGTAAGAGGAATCAGGATTTGACAATACATCAATGCTAATCAAAATCAGAAGATATTTTCCCCTCAATCCGGATGAAGATATTGTTAATAATATTTCTTGAATGTGCTGTATAATCAGATAGACATCATAAAGTTTCTGTAACAAGGAAATATCAGTTGCAAAATCTGAAAATGATTTTTTTTCATACCATTGTTATGGTGTATATGTTGTACTAGCTGAAGTACCCGGCGTTGCCTGGGATTTTAAGATTGTTTGTTAACCAAAATCAATTTAAAAACTAAACACAGTATTAATAACATAGAAAAAAAAGTGAAATGTTATACACATCTCAGAATTTAGGTTGTTCAGCCTTTCATCATTGTAACACTAAAATGTGAAAAGTAAAATTGTCAAATTTTCGAATGTTTGTTAACCAAAATTAATTTTAAACTAAACACAGTATAAATAACATAGAAAAAAGCATGTGAACCATTTTAGAAGATAAATCAAAATTAAATCCAATTCAGAAATATAATTAAAAATCTGATCAAGAGTTAATAATCAAATAAAGCTTATCTTACTTAATTTATAGAGAATATTATTTGATTTTAAATAAATAAAAAAAATAAAATGATAATGTTCAAATTACAATGTTACAAATTAAACAATTTATAAATTAAAGTTTGTAAAAAATATTATTTATCTTTAAATAAATAAAAAATCAAATAATGATGTTAAATTTACAATGTTAAAAATTAAACAAATTATAAATTAAAGTTTGTAGAAAATATTATTTATCTTTAAATAAAAAAAGTATAAGTAATATAAACATAAATATTAAATAAATGTATAAAAAAGTATAAAAGTAAAAGTATAAATTAAACACACAGTCCGACTTTTAACCCACGTGCTTTTACGTGCCACCTGCTGCCAAATCCAAATTCATAACTTTGAACCAACCACTGACATCAGTGACGTCACAGTGATGCCATCTGGCGTTTACGTGAGCAAACAAAAAGAGTGTAGACTTTCTAAAAAAGGATTTTTTTCTTCATCAAATATTACGATATTTGATTTTCCTTTACAAATTTTTATTGGGGGGTGGAGAGGGGGGCGAGAATTTTGAAAATTTTTGTTTTTAGGCAACCTTTGTAATCCTAATCGAAAATCTCTGTCATTTAGAGTTTGTCATATGTATGGAAAAAATATTATCTCCCATCCCCCTCTCCCTCCGAATATTCAGCTTTTAATTTTTTTTTTCAAAATCTAAAGCAGGACCCGGGTTTCCCCAATTGGTCGGCAGATCTGCACTGTCCGTCCGGCACCCAGGCCCCCAACAATGACATTTCACCGAACTTGGGAAATTAACCTTCGTCAGCGTATTGAATTGCTGCGTAGCGACTGGTCTTCGGTATTTCATTATGATACGCGATGGGGATAGCTCATGGGCTGATACGCGAAAGCGGAGGGAGCCGAGGAGTAAAACGACTTACAAAATCCAAAGCAAATGTCGAAAAATAGGGAGATTGATCGTGTTTGTTACATTTTGAATCAAGAATCTTATGAATGTGTGTTTCTTTCTTTGAGATATGAAGGAGTATGTGAAAAACAAGTCAAAACACGTTTAGCCTCCCCCCCCCCCCTTGGGGGCCGAATTTTGAAAAATCCTGAAATTAGTTTTTAGGTATTCATGTTCCTTACATTTTAAAGCAAGAATCTTATGGATATCTGTTTTGTTCTTTGTAATATGAAGGAATATGTAAAAAACACGTTTTACCCAATCCCCCCCTGGGGGGTGAATTCTGAAAAATCATTTCTTATATGACACCTTCAGTACAAAAGGAATATGCTCCTGAAATTTGATATCTGTATCTCCAATAGCTTTTGCTGGGCGTTGATACGTGTATAGATGTACATAAGTAAGGACTTCTTCCTTTATATATATATAGATAACCATTGTTATAAAATTTGTCCTAAATTTTGCTCTAAATTTTGCTCTACAAACCCTACTATTGTTTCTGAGTAAGACGTAGACCAGTGGTGCTCAAACTGTGGGTCGCGGATAGTTTGAAGTAAACTTATATCATATTGAATTATTTAATAAAAAAATTGCTATAAAAATGTTAATAGTTTTGAAATAATGCGCTTTTTAAATTTAAGTTTTGGTTCTTTTTACCTAAATGTACAAGTAATATCTGCTATCTTTGTGGATTTCAAATCGGCTTACGATCTGGTATGGAGAGAAAATCTTCTTCTGAAGCTCTCTAATATGGGTGTTCATTCGAATATGTTAAATTGGTTTCGTGGTCTTCTTAATAACCGTATTTGTAAGGTTTGGTATAACCACTGCTACTCGAAGTTTAGATCTCTAAAGACTGGTGTGCCTCAGGGTGCGGTGTCCAGCTGCACTCTGTTTAATACAGTGGAAGCTCGTTAATTCGAACTCGGTTAATTCGAACTTTCGGTTAATTCGAACTTTCGGTTAATTCGAACTAATCCAAAGGCCCCAAAAAACTTGTATTGGAGTTAATGTTAAAAATATCTCATTAATTCGAACTAAATTTTTATCACTTCGGTTAATTCGAACTAAAAATTTGACAAAAAAATTCTTTTTCTTCGTTTAATAGAGAAAATACACACTGTATTTATTATTTTGTGTATCAAAATTTCTTTTCTGTGTAAAGAGGCCCATGCGCGCATTCCTAGACTATTGCATGTCCGCTAAACGTTAGTAGCTATTGTCCTTCTAATTAGTGCTAAACGGAAAAAGCAATTTTCCTTTATTCGGATCGATTTTCTTAGAATTTCAGAAAAACTAGTCTTTACTATAGATTCTAGGGAGCTGCGTCAGTTATAACTGCAGTGCAGACAAGTTAATGTGGTCTAGTTTTTCTTCCTCATTGTGTGGTGTGAACATGTAAAAATTCAGGATGTCTACACGTGGAATGTACAAAACCCTAACTTTGAAGACAAAGGTAGAAATTTTCAAGAAGTAGAGAATGGCGAATGTAAAACAAAGTTAGAAGCTGACTATAGAATTTTTTAAAAAAATGCGTTGTCAACTAATTTGAAAAACAAGGAGTCAATTTTAGATTCATGGGAAAAATCAAAATTTGCTAGAGGAAGGAAACGCATGGGAAATGCGTCCCAAGAAGTTCTAGAAAAAGCTCTACTGCTATGGTTCCAGGATGTTAGATGTCGAAATTTTCCAATAAATGGACCCCTCGTGCTGACGAAGGCTGATGAATAGGCAATTCGAATGGGTATTGAAGATTTTAAATGCAGTGATGGATGGCTTTCTCGATTTAAGTCAAGGCACAATATTTCTTATCAAACTGTATGTGGCCAAAGCTCTGATGTAATCGAAGACGTATGCGCTAATTTCGGTAGGAAACTGCCAGGGCTTTTCTCTACTTACCTGTCGAAAGATATTTCTAATGCGGCCATAATGGTCAAAGCCATAATGTACTCTATTAAAACCCTGAAAGCATTTATTTAGATGGAACCTTCCTCTGAAAATGAATTGAAATGTTTACTTCAAATCGAGAAGCTGGCTGAACAATGTAGGCATCATAAACAGAGCCAAACATCCATTTTACAGTTTTTCCCCAAAGACCATATTATCACTATAAAGACCTATATTAGACTATAAAGACCATATTATCCCGATGTCAGAAAAGTTTAAATATCTGGGTGTAAACTTCGATAGAAAACTCTCGTGGAACTCACATATTGTGGACGTCACTAGTCGGGCGTCGAAGAGACTGTCACTCTTGAAGATCCTGGCGGGTTCGAAATGGGGTTGCTCTAGCTCTACCTTAAATCAAACCTATAATGCTTATGTTCTGCCTATCCTGACCTACTGCTGTGAACCGCTAGATTCTGCTTCTGAGAAAGCAATTGATTCTCTTGAAAAACTTCAAAATCAGGCCTTGCGTCTTATTACTGGTGCGGTGAACAGCTGTGCGGCCGAAAAAAGACTTTGAAAGAACCGGACCGTTGACGGCTAACGAGAATTCTTAAACGAGATAGATGTGCAACACTTCCTCATATTGCTGCGGATTTCAATGCTGGGGGATCAACAAGTGTCAGCGTGGGAACTGTTCAACGGACCATCATTGATATAGGCTTTCGGGGCCGCAGGCCGACTCATGCACCGTTGTTGACTGCACGGCAGAAAGCTTTACGTCTCGGCCGGTCAACACCTCCATTGGAGTGTTGATGACTGGAACACGTTGCCTGGTCTGACAAGTCTCATTTCCAATTGTATCGGGCGGGTGGACATGTATGGATACAACCTCGTGAATCCATGGGCCGTACATGTCAACAGGCGACTGTTCAAGCTGGTGGAGCCTTTGGTATGGGCCGTGTGCAGTTGGCGTGATATGGTACCCCTGATATGTCTAGAGATGACTCTGACAGGTGACGGGTACATAAGCATCCTGTCCGATTATCTATACCTATTCATGCCCATTCTGTATTCCGACGAACTTGGACAATTCCAGCAGGACAATGTGACACCTCACGCGTCGAGAGTTGCTACCGAGTGGATCCAGGATCACTCTTCTGATTTTAGACACTTCCATTGTCCACCTAAATCCCCAGACATGAACACTGAACATATATGGGATGTCTTGCAAGGTGCTGTTCAGAAAATATCTCCATCCCCCTCGCACTCCTATGGATTTGTGGACTGCCCTGCAGGATTCATGGTGTGAATTGCCTCCAGGATATCTTCAGACATTGAGTCCATGCCACGTCGTGTCCCGGCACTTCTGCGTGCTCGTGGGGGCCCTACACGACATTAGGCAGGTGTACCAGTTTTTTTAGCTCTTCAGTGTACAATGGCAGACACTCCCTATCACATGATAGGCACAGATGTGCCCTCACGCTAAGCATAACATCCAAGGATTGTTAAAAGTGTCCCTTTTTTCACTTGCACTTGAGTCTGAATCGTTATCAATGATCATCCACCTTAGTTGAAGCTTTTTCAAGACGTTTTGGGGATAAGTTAATACTATTGATAGTATTAACTTACCCCAAAACTTATGCAATTTTATTAAAAGTTTGAAGATGTGTAGTGTATTAAAAAAAACTAATGACCAAGATATTTCACTAAAAATAACTTTTATTTTTTACTATCATATTTATCATACATCTCGTGATTTCTAACAAAATTACAGATATAATAATTTTTTAAAGACAATGCCTAAGGTCTACATAGGTTAGAAATCAGGACTAGACTTTGCGAACAATATTTTTTGGAGATGATAATAATACTTCCTAGCATATTAATTTCTGTTTTTGTACGTACAAAGGATTCTGTTTTCATTATAATGTGAAAATTTCCTTCAGTGATGTAAATTAAAGCACCTATGGTCACAATTCAAATCTCTACTACAGTCAAGTTTTATATAACCTTTTTTTCTTTAAATAATAATAATAATAGCAATAATAATAATAATAATAATAATAATAATTAAAAATAAAAAGCGCTTACGACATACACGCATGAAATTGCTCTAGCTAGTGCTCCAGCGATGCGTCCATACCAATTTAAGGCTACTGTGTACTAAACCTATTGAATTCGCTCACCTCAATGTTGAAACATGGAGAAAATGTCCTACTATTTACAGCTACATAAATGCTGATAATCCAATAAAAATGGAGTTATCAGATAGCTTGAACATTTCTGCACCTTGCAACATAATTCATTTTAGAAATTTCCTTTACGAAAGGAATTTGTGGTGTTTAAAACACACTATACCAGATTTTTCCGTGCATAATTTAAATTTTAAAATATTATTTGCATTAAGAAAAAAATGAAAAATGTCCCCAGGTGTAAAATTTCTTTCTCAATTACGGAGTACATTTTTTTAAAAAAATCTTTCAATCCAAATGGGAAATCCTTGGACACGTTTTCTTCATAGGTTAAAATTGGGGTGAGTGAATCCAATAGGGTTAGTACACAACAGCCTTAACAGAAGTGACCACCAAAAAAAAATACCCAAAGCTTTTTCTGCAATACACAAAATAGCGACAACGCACAGACGCATTAGGTGATTTCACACTTGCTTCGGGGAACACACTTGTCCTGAGAATTCCTGAAATTGGGATACACGCAGTGGCAACCTGGATCGCAGTAACTGGGGCAAATATTAGTATCCAGCTCCTGACACGTTTTAGGACACTGTGGACACTCAATCCATCTTTCCCCTGGGGGACATTTCTGTTGTTTTCCTGGAAAATAATAGGCGAGTGAGAATTTAAAGCAGCCAGGTTTTGCCTTGACTCAGTGAAAGAACAGCATAACATTATAAAAAAAATCATGAATCGCTAACCCTGTCTTGGGAGGGAAAAAATGTCTAGGGCTTGGGGTAGCCAAGTGGTAGTACGTCGGCTTTCAGTGATGAGGGTGGACGGATCGAATTCCGACAAGATCCATTAACCCTTACATCGGCTAATCGGTCTAGGAGCTATTGCTGCTGTATGCACCGCTATTGCACCTGTTCTGAAGGGTGGTGTGGTGGTGGTGGTGTGTGTGTGGGGGGTGATCAGACTGTTGGGGGTTTGTGAATTCTTTAGTCGGGTGCTGACCTTCAAATTCAACACATTGGAGATTTTTGCCCGCTCTTTTTTTGTCGGTAAATTTAATCTTTGTAAAACATAGTCGGTCTTTTGGACCGATGAGCCTTGAACTGATTTAAATTTTTGCCGTTCTGTATGACTGATAAACCTTGAACCGTATTAATTATCTGTCAGTATGTATGCATTCTATTTCTAAGATATTTGTTTTATTGTTGTAGCTAGCATGGCTGGAAGAATTCCTCCTATTTCACAACGAACCAGACAGTTTGTCTCTCTCGCACTATCACAGATTGAGGAATCGGATTCTGAAATTTTTTTTGAATAATCGATTTTTTATTTACCCTTTTCAAGAATGAGAGGTGGCAGTAGTTTGCATTAATGACTTATAACTGCGATAAACTTATAAAAATAGGAAAATAACCTAATTTTATAGCGTGGCGGTCTGTGAGACCGATGAGCCGGGGAACAGTATAAAGACAGGATGAGCCGAAGTAAGGGTTAACTACTTCTGTGTGTAATCTGTATATGGACACGTTAAATCCGTAGATCGGAAGTCCCTCTATGAAGTCAGAGGGTACGAAGGTGGAAGAGGGTACGATCCTCCTGTAAGACTTATAGCCATTAACTAAAATTATAATAGCCATAAAACTAAAATTATACAAGCCGAATTCCGCCAAATGTGGTGGTAAGTTGTTGGGTTGTCGCCAAGTTGGCGCGAAAAGGAACAGTCTCTGCGAAAATGTTTTAGTTTTGAAAGGATGATTATAATGTAGCAGCTAGGCTTTGCCCCGCTTATATCGTTCGTTAATATTTGTGGGTTTTGTTAATATATGTATTTTATGTTAAATTACGTGTTCTGTTTTCTTGAGTATATCTTTCTTAAAAATGTTCAGCGTGGATAACGATACTTCGAGTATTCTACGGGCGACCATTAGCTTTTAAACACAGGCCTCGATGGCAAAATCCGCTGATAAGGATAAAAGTTTTAGTCCACCCAAATGTCAACCCTGGTTGTGCTGGATCAAAATTGTGGTGGCACCTGGTTAAATCGGACTCTGTCACTTGAGGTAACTTTGTAAACCGGAGCCGCACCCTTTAGTTTGCTAACCTATATAGACCTGGTCTGGAATACATCCGGCCAGGGCGCATACGCAACAGCAACAAAGAAATTTTGATCTTTTTCAAGAGAAACCTCTTCGGTATACCCGCTTTTGTTTTTACATGACATTTTCACATATTGCTCACTTGCAAGAAAATCTGCCCTTATGAATATGCAAGATTGGAAGGTAAAGTTTTAAAAGAAAAACACCGCTAGAACCAATTTCTGAAGGCTGCTGTGTACAAACTCTATTGGATTCTCTCTCCTCAGTGTTAACCTATGGAGAAAATGTGTCTGCTATTAACAGCTACATAAATGCTGATAATCCAATAAAAATGGTATTTTCAGATTGCCTTAACTTTTATGCACCTTGCAACAGGAATCACTTTATAAATTTCGTCCCCCAAAGGAATTGATGAGCGTTTAAAACACACAATACAGTCGAACCCTGTTATAGCGAACCCGGTATATAACGAACTGACGGATACGACGATCGAGAATTTTGGTTCCGCTATTTTCCTATTGTACGTAATTTAACTTGTATTGTATCAGTTTAATGTAATCGATTTTAGTCGAATTAATTCATTAATGATCATTTTTAATAGTTTTTATCATTTTTAATACATTATTTTTGAATACACATTGCAACTAATGAGTTATACATTTTGTGAACTCGAGCATTTTTCTTAATTTTCGGATATAGTGAACCACCGGATTAAGCGAACAAAACCTTTAGTCCCTTGAAGTTCGTTATAACGGGGTTCGACTGTACTACATTTATTCCCCGAATAATTTAAATCTTAAATTATTATTCGCATTTTTTAAACGAAAAATGCCAGAAGGTGCAAAATTTCTTTCTCTCATACGGAGTACAATTTAAAAAAAAAGAAAATCTTTCAATCCAAGTCGGCATTCCTTGGACACATTTCGTCCATAAGTTAACAATGAGGTGAGCGAATCCAATAGGGTTAGTACACGGCAGCCTTAACCTACTACGTTTAAAACGTCGATTTTGATGGAAATTCCAGAATGTTCGTTAATTTTTGTTTTTAAATGATTGTGAGTTTCTGTTTTTAAATCTGCTAATTTTTTTCTGTACGATCATTCGAAATGAAATTAGAACGATTTATAGAAGAGCAGCAGCTATCCATTTCAATCCAAGTGAAAACTTTAATTGTGTTTTCTGTAGAAGTCATTTTTCATCAAAATCGTGAACGACTATTGTGGTAACTCAAATTGTAATAATGCGCGTTGCATTAATTGACATTGTAATGTGCGCGGTCTATGAAATTTTTCAAGTGTGTTTTTTACAGAACTTAAAATTTAATGAACTACAGATTTGGTTCTATGTATATTATTTGCTGATTTATAACTGCATTTATAAAAAATCTCAAAAGAAAGAGTACAGTAGAGTGAACTGGCAGAAATCGTCACGTAAGGAAAAAGCGTTATGCCCCCTCCATCTAATCTCTGCGAATGTATTCAACTAATCATTTCAACGACGATTAGTTGAATACATTCGCAGAGATTAGATGTATTCGCAGAGAATACATTCCAGGCATTGCTGTGCTATGCCTGGCACAGTGGTAGAGCACGCTGCACCTATACTTTGGTCCCCGGTTCGATCCTGGTAGATGCTTTTTATGTAGATAATTCAAAATATTTGAATTTTGTTCTTTTAATTCTTATTATAATTTTAATTTTACTTATTTGAAGAGGGCTTGATTTTTATATTTTTATTTACTGCTGAGCACATATTTTCTGATGCACATATCTTGCTACTGGAGGTAAAGTCGTTCGACCATGGCACTCCAAGAATCTTTATATACCTCGCTAATATGCCCCCTCAAGGCGACTATCCCTCTCTTTCTCTTTCTCTCTGTCTCTTTCTATTATATACGGTTGTATGTGTGTGTGTTCGTGCGAGTATCGAGATTCGAGCAGCAAGCATTGTACGCGGTCAGCTGTATAACCTCAATTCTAAACACGTGTAAATATTATTTAAACTTATTTATCCATCGATCGTTGTTAGAATATACTAAAGGGGGTTCTAAATTACTTAAAAAAATTTTTCATAAACTTCCACTCATATTGGCTGGAGACTTCAACGTTAACTTCAATGATAAAGAAAAATACGAAATGATAAAGAAAAATATCTTTATATATTTAAAAGTAAGGAAAAATAGTTATGTGAAACGATACAAAAACATAAATTACTTACTGTAAACATAAGAAATTAATTAACGTCATTTAAATCTGTAGAAATCAAACAAATAATATAAATGCCACATTCAAACTCAAAATTTCTTTCATTTCTCAAGCAATATAATAATAACATGTGAATTTAGCAATGATTATAACACACGTAAGTAAACATACACACACTAACAAACACTTGAAAACAATTATATTAAAAAAGGAAAACAATTATATTAAAAAATAATAGTTTTGGATCATATTATTTTTAAAAACTATGTGAAGACTAAAGACATAATCGGAATTTTCAAATTCACAGTTTGAAAATGCGTAAAAACCCAACTATAATTGTTTTCAAGTGTTTGTCTGTGTGTGTGTTTACTTACGTGTGTTATAATCATTGCTAAATTCACATGTTATTATTATATTGCTTGAGAAATGAAAGAAATTTAGAGTTTGAATGTCTACAGTTTTAAATGACGTTTATTAATTTCTTATGTGACGTTTATTAATTTCTTACAGTGATTAATGTTTTCGTATCGTTTCACATAACTATTTTTTAAAATCGGAAAATTTTAGACAAATTTTAAGAAAGTTGGGATTTACGCTTTTTCAAACTGTGAATTTGAAGATTCTGATTATGTCTTTAGTCTTCACATAGTTTTTAACAATAATATGATCCAAAGCTATTATTTTTTAATATAATTGTTTTCAAGTGTTTGTTTAATTTAATTTTTAAAATTATTGGTGTTGGGTTTCTCAGTCTTATCTTTAACTCTGTTCTGAAGTAATGGAAATTAACATTTTTTAATCACGATGTTCGAGAATCAGCCTTATAGTGAATTTAGCAATGATTATAACACACGTAAGTAAACACACACGCAAACATTCGCTTTTATTAATATAGATTTCTTATTAAATAGTATGTTTCAGCAGTGAAAATACTTATTACTTCGTTAATATAATTGTTGAAATCATATTTTATATTTCTTATTAAATAGTATGCATTTATATTTAAATTAAGAGTTTCAAATAAAAATTCTAACTTACGAAACCAAAGGTATTCACAACTATTTTCGAAAATGGTGCGAAAAATTTACCTAAACCGAATCGATTCATATTCGAATGACAGTTACTTGAATTAAAATTTCTTTTCACTTTTAACTTGCAAAATATCCCCCCAAAAATCAGTACATCTGAAAATCATCTAATTATGATTAAAAAATTTGAATTGAAATTTTTTAAGGCTCTTTCCAAATATGTAACATTTAATGAAAAAAAAAATATATCGAAAAAAATATGGCCGAATTTCAAAAGGTCAGTTTGTAACTCGAAATAAAAAAAATGATCTATTTATGATTAAAAAGTTTGAATTAAAAAGAATAAAAAATTAGACACGCGTTGACACATCTTTTCAGTGATTCATTTTTAGTGAGAATCACTCTGTGAAAGAATCACGCTTTGTTATGACTCTATCGTTCTTTACAACTTCGCTTCCGTCCACCCCTCCACGCATGGGCGAAAAATTCTTTCTTCCAGACTACCGCATTTGAACGAACGATAGGAAATTTGTGTTGACGTATCGTTCTTTAAAATTCAATTAAAAATCCAAATTTTAAGATAGAGACTTGAAATGAGGTTTATATGAATGAGAAAGCTTTCATCTTCCAGATGATGTAAATATTTTCTTTGTAAGATAAAAACACTAAGAGCATCGACCGTAGATGCTAAAAAGAGTGTAAATTTCTCGAAAAAGTGAGTTTAATATTTTGATGAAGATATTAGTCTGTTTTAAATTATTTTTAAACAAATGAGGTCTTGTTTGAAGGAGAAATGTCTGTAGTCTTAGATTGTAAAAAGATCAAAATTCTACAATCATTTTTTGCCGAGATATCGTAATCTGGAGGTTAAAAAAAACATAAAATATCCCACAAAACATAAAATAAAAAAATTTCTAGAATAAAATTTAAAATTCGGGCTTCGAGATGCACCTTCCCATAGTCTGCACTACCCGTGTGCCAAATTTCACGGCTGTAAGTTTCACAGATTCGCCTAAGGGCCGCATACACACACACACACACGCACGCACGCAAACATTCTCTTTTATTAATAAGATGAGGTTCTCTTCAGACAGTGTAGTAGAGGAGCATATGTCGAAAAAATGAGCTCCGTGGCGGTATTAATGATGGGAACATGGGTGGATATTTTTTTCACCAGAAACTACCTGTAGATGAATAATTTCCATGGTGTCACTCTTTGGTGTGTGGCGTATAGTAGTAATGACGTCATCAAGATGGCCGCCATGGAAATAAAAAAATCCACTTTATTTCGGTTATTTATCGGCCGATTTTCTTTTGTAATACCTCATATTGAAGATAAATAAAATGTCTAGATGACAGATGCAGAATCAAGGACGACGGAGTCATCACAGAGCACAAAAAGGAAAGAGCGCGTCCTGTGAAGAAGATGGTTGGCTCGCGGTTGGGACCTGTGTATGATTCTTAGAAAAGAGAGGAAGAGCCCCCAAAATGTGCCAATAAAAATGTGCCTCAATAAATGTGCCAATAGCACGTAGTAAGGCCATACATATGTGTAACTCTCCAGGTCGTAGAACAAAGCGATCTCGAAGATTCTGTTGAGCCATGATAAGTTGCTGCACAGGACGGTAAAGACCCAAATCTAATGGAACAACACATTTTGAATCTACTCCACACACATATATAGTCAATTTTTCAAAGTACGTCTAGAAAGTCAATTGTATGGAACGATCTTTTGGAGTAGCTGGTATGATTGGTAGAGCACATATGTCAGTGATTGGTTTTTGGTCTTTTAACAGCTTTGCATTAAAGACAGTCCAAGTTGGATCAGATGCTGGATTATAACTACTTTCATGATTAGAACTTAAAGGTCGATTTCAGGAACTATCGGATATTTCTTCTGTATCACGTATTATTTCGGTTTTGCACAGACACCACGCTAAATCTTCTACATTATGAAGTTTTAAACGCTGAATTTTATATATATATATATATATATATATATATATATATATATATATATATATATATATATATATATATATATATATATATATATATATATATATATATATATATATGTATGTATATCAGATTTCTTAAAAGCAAAACTGTTAGGCTTTAAGAGTTTTGGCCCATTGTAGTGAATAAAGTCTGTCATGTATCTGGATCGTTTCTGTAGCGAACGATTGGGTGCCTGTGTTTCAGCATCAGACAGGGTTATAGATTGCAATTCACCTTCGTTATATTCTTGATAAGAAGTCCTCACAGTTACGTGAAGGGTTCCTCGTCCATCAGGCGTGTCTCCAAGGAAGTCTAAATTATCTGCTGTACAAAAGATAAATCTCCCTTTCACAATATCGGGTGGGACATACAATCCGTCATTGTCTTCCGTATGGTTCAGAACTTCATTGGCTATAGCAGTCTCAAGGCAGAAAACTTTATTATAATCAATCGAGTAACCCGAACTAGGGATGCGACATCGATGTCGATGTTTGATAAAAACATCGATGTTTTAAACATCGATTTATTGAAGCCGATGTTTTCTTAACATCGATGTTTTGTGCTCGATGTTTTACGTTGTCACGATGTTTTCTTTTTTTAATGAAAAGTACCATAAATAAAATAAATTTACCACGTAGCATAATTTTCACACTCAGTAAATGTAAGTCTGAGTTCTGAAAAGGACGAATACAAAAGGGAGAACGATTCCTTAGCAAGCAGACAAATGGCAATCAACAACCAATGAACCAATCAGAGCGCTTGGAATGTTCCTGACACTCCAGAACCTTCCACAGGGTTTTATTTTACAAATAGTATATACGAGAGCAGCCATTTAAGTTTTTGTTTTGTTCTGGTTTTATATAAGTTGATGTTAATATTATTAGTAGGATGCCTCCCAAAAGTACCGTTTGGAAATATTTTTGCAAAACCTCTGACAAATTGGCGAAATACATTATTTGCCTGAAGTCCCTCAAAACTTCTGGCAATACCACGAATTTATCTGGACATTTGAAGGCAAAACATGGCGATATTTACAACGAGAATTTTGAGTCATCAATGTAGGCCAAGGCACAAGCAACCAAGTTTTTGTCATTTGTGTCAGCCCAATCAGAGAGTAAAATTAAATCCCCCCCCCCTCCCCCCCCCCACGACTAACCGAAGTAACATTAATGTTAGAGATTACTAAACCAATTTTAAAAAATGGATGTTCTAAAACATCGATGTTTAAAAACATCGATGGTTTTCGGGCGATGTTTTATTAGTATCGATGTTTTAATATTGAATATCGATGTTTCAAAACATCGATGTTTTGTTATCGATGTCGCATCCCTAACCCGAACCAATGAGCTGAACCAAGAATTTTCTGCGAATTTTACTATGTATCGTTAGGCAACAGCAACTTGTAGAGGAAGGTCCCGTGAGTGTCTGTTTAACTAACGCCGTGCTACTATAAACGGTTTGTCTTTCAGTTTGGCACTCATACATAAGAGTTTGTGATAATGCAGCACCCCTTTGGTTCAAATGTTTGTTATCAATCTGCAAACTTTCCATTTTTTTTTGTTCCCTCCAATATACCATTTGAGAAAGTATAGAACTTCTTTTGGTATGATATTTATGATTTTTTTCTTCGTTATAGAACTTGTAAACTTCCATTTCTCCTCTGTCAGTATGGTTTTACGTAATAATTTAGCTGCTTGATACAGAACTTCCATACTCGCATTCATATCAGAATTGGATTCCACCCGCGACAACAAAACATCATTGACAAATTTCAAAGAAATACGCTGTGATTGATTTTTGGAGATAGGGTCGTTAAATACTACATTCATGTAAAATAATTCATGCTCAATAAGTATTTTAAGAGATTTTCTTGACAACATGTCTTGCCGTTTAACACCATTCCAGTGACAGATATCTCTATAGTGTCTCTCATGATCTGCCATCGTGACAACATTACCTTCCAAAAAAGAATCTAGCAAACGATCTATGGATTCTAATTGACTAATACATTCTGGCAAGTTAGGTGTTGTTTCAACTTCATCAGTACTTCGCAATGACATTTTTTGTGCAACATTCTTTGTGGTATGCTACATCATATGCATGTACATCTTCTGGATTAATGAATCCACTCAGTTTTAACTTCCAATTGCTATTTTCACTTCGCTAGACAGCATCAAAATCCTTTGACCTACCTTTTTGATGGAAGCGGTATATAATGGATGTCTCCTAGCTTCAAGTCTATCCAAAAAGAAGCAGGCATTTTTATGTAGTTTCGTGCCAAGATTTTGGCCTCTTGTACACGGGTGGACCTTATTGCACACCGAGCCTGGGGAAGCTATTTCAATTTCCGCTTGCTGCTTTTTATACCTGGCCTGTAGTCTATCAATGTTACCTTTGTGCGTGCATTTCTTGTGACAAGTTAAATGCCACCGGGCATTTAGCTGGGTTATTCCTTCCACTGCAAATTTTCGAGCGTATTCTTCGAGGTGCTGATAATCACTGTCTTTACACTTGTTTCGAACTCTCACTGCATCAAACAGTTTGTGCTGAGTACTTGAGGTTTTAACCAAATCCTCATTCAATAGATGTTGGCACAATATACACAATTCAAAGTCTATGTCCTTCACTCGCTTTCGCTTAGACGGTCGGTCGAATTTAATTACACCATCCATATTTTAAGTTAAAATTTACCACTTGAAACCAAAAAAAAATATAGGCAATCTTGAACCGAACACAAGTTGTACTGTCTTTCATTCAACAACAACTGTTATAAAGGCACTCATGTATTATGTGTAGATCACAATTTATGGATTTATAACTCATGCCTTTATAACTTTATATTGGTGAAATTTTTATATTTTTCTTATTTTTGTATATCTCACCTGCCATTTTGTGAAGTGTATAAATCATTAACTTGTCCCTTTTGCAAACAAAATCATCATGTAATTTTGCTATACTGTGTAACATTTTTGAATAACATGCTGTTGCATTTTTCTATGATTCGTTAAGTTTTTTTTTAATGCTCTAGGGCAGGGGTGGGCAGACTTTTCCAAGGTACGGACTACTTCTAATTTTGTCAAGGTGTTGCGGTCCACCCAGTGACGTAGGTGTGGTGAGCTAAAAAAAGGGTCTACAATATTTATTATAACTTGATAATAAATGCGGAATAAGTACTTACCTACATAACTACAAGGGAAAAAAACTTACTCTTTTAAAACCGCGTTTAAAGCAAATCGCGTCGGTGTTCCAAAAATGTTTCTTTTAGTATGCGCGTCTTAGGTCTTAGTAAAGGCGGTCACCCCAAAATGTCTTGGTAGTCCACCGGTCGATCGCGATGGACTAAATGCCCACCCCTGCTCTAGGGTATGTACTCATCTTAACATGTGTATCTCAATGTAATTTTTGCACTTGTTTTTTTAAGTTTGTAAGCACATTTCCTTTTTACTTTTTGTGCTAGGCATGGTACAGTGTGATACACTGTTTTGAGGGTTGTGTTTTTCATGCAGACGTGTCTTGTAAACTTCTTTATATAGTAATGACACTTATTTTACTATGCAACCATGCTCTTTGTCACAAGGTTGACTCTTATAGTGCATTCATTTATGTATGACACTTATTTAAGTTGTTTTGTAATTATTTTGTTACCATTTTTCCATGTGTTTTGAATGCACTATCTATGTATAATTTACAGGGGTGTTTTTTTTCTTTGTTTTTTCAATGGCTGGCCAGCCGACATGAAGTGTTTTGTCTTTATGTATAATGTTAATTTAATTACAAGCACAAAAGTTTTTTATCCTTCATGGAGGGTCTCCAATGTAACTTTGACCTAGCATAACACAGGTCCCAACCGCGAGCCAACCATCTTCTTCAGAGGACGCGCTTTCTCTCTTTTGTGCTCTATGACGACTCCGTCTTCCCTGATTCTGCATCTGTCATCTAGACATTTTATTTATCTTCAATATGAGGTATTACAAAAGAAAATCGGCCGATAAATAACCGAAATAAAGTGGATTTTTTTAATTCCATGGCGGCCATCTTGATGACGTCATTACTGCTATACGCCACACGCTAAAGAGTGACACCATGGAAATTATTCATCTACAGGTAGTTTCTGATGAAAAAAATATCCACCCATGTTCCCATCATTAATACCGCCACGGGACTACATATGCTCTCCTACTTGTGGTGTGAAAATAACTACCGAGAACTGGTTCAATGAGCAGAGACGGGATTTCTACCAAGCCGGGTTAAACAAATTGGTCCTGCTTTCAGATAAATGCCTAAATAGATTTGGTGATTATGTGGAAAAATGATCGGCAAGCATGCCACTTAATTCCCTTTTGTATTTTATGTCTATTATTAATAAATAATTTTTTATTACACTTGTAACCTTTATTTTTGATCAACCCTCGTATCAGAACTTTTTATGTATAAAGACGCTAAAAAGAATTTTGTTTTACTAATGTGAGACTTGCGACGGATTCTTAAGAGCAGAAATCTTTGATATTAAGTCTAACAGTTGTCGGCTTGATGGTAGCTAATTCTCGCTCGGGAACGAGTGGATCGATTCGTGTCACAATCTGTCGGGCAACTTATTTTTTATCTTTGGCCCTAGGAATATTTTTTGTTCACCCCTAAAAAATTCCAAGGCAATCCTGGCCGATCTTACGTCACCATAAAATCCCGAGGCACACTTGTCGGAAGTCACTGATCTAGATAATCTACTAAGTTTTCTCGGAGAAGATATCCTATGGGTTTTTTTTTATGAGAAACTGGTGCAAGATTTCTTCCCGATTATTAATTTTTCGCTCATTGAATACTCTCCATTTTTAAGAGTAGGTAAGGAAATGCGAAAAAAACTATAATTTAACCTTACCTTCAGAAAGATCGACAACTGCAGCAATCATAGCGACAACTATCAACACCATATCCTTGCTGATATAAACTGTGAGAAATATCCACCACAGATATCTATAGTTGCTCTTATAGCCAGCTTCTTCCTATCAACAATCTTGAGTGTGTTTCTGAAAAACTGCCGTTGTGCAATGCGTAAACAAATAAATGATCTGTGATAGACAATACGACATTGTTTTAAGAAAACGAAGGCAAGTCAGCAAACTCAAGTTAGCGCATTCATTTTTTCCAATACATTAAGGTCGCTATCTCGAATTCCAAAAATGAATAGTGTCATAACGGGAAAGAAGAAAAAATTTATTTTGAATAACCTATTATGAAGCTGTTATATATAAGTTATTACTCAAGAGATCTGCAAGAACATTAACGCAACCAGGTTGAAGAAATCGTGTTTTATCTCACAAATAAAAGATAGCATAAAACGTATAATTTACTGTCATACTCATTTAGAAAATTATTCAATTCTTTAAGAATGGCAGTTTCGTAAAAGGAATCAGGATTTGACAATACCGATTGAAATTAAAATCTCTTACTCAATCTATATGAAGATAATATAAATCCATATTAAGATAATATAAATGCTCTTGCATTTTCCAAGATGCATTATGTAAGTAGCATGTTATTATAGAGGTACATATTATTACGAATACTATCTGAGCATAATTTAGCATCCTTTCGTGCTTCTTTCATCCTTTTTAAAACTATTTCTTCGTTATTCCCATACGAAATTGAAAATTTTTGTTCATATTTCGATTATCATTTTTGTTCATTTTCGAAGAGAGTCATATTTTGTGTTCTGAAGATCATACTTGAAATATCTATTACTTTTTATATTATCCAATAGTTGGCATATAAATCTGATTGTAAACAAGTTAAAAACACATTGAAACAACAAGCTAAGGGGTGACAATAATGTTCTTATGAATTTTGTAAATATTGCATTTTGTTTCGTTAAAATGGCTTCTATGGAAAAGCTCCTATAGCTATGTATTTAACATGGGAGTCTATGGGAATCTCGCCAAATTTGAGAGTTATCGCTAAATTGGCGATGGATTTTGTGACTTATTTTGGTCGCCAGATTTGCCGACATTTCGCCAACCTTCCGACGAAACCTTTCTGGAAGCTTCTAGAAATATCTAGCTGTGACTGACCTATAGAGGACGCTTTGGAAATCTATAAATATACCTGACATTGGCATTGGAACTCAATTCAATTTCCCAGTGAGAATTAAATGTGTTGTAACTGCGTTAATAGGCGTGTATTGTATTGAAAATTCTGGTATCCTGACTTGTGTTTTTAGAATTTTCTGCTGTATAGAAAACAGTTGTTACGTCTTTTATGTTTGAATTTGTGTATACGTCTGAATGATTTACAAAATAATAAATTTATTTTGTGTGAACCTTATGAAGAGATTCTTATTCAATCCTAATGAGCCGAGGAAAATGGAACAATATTAAGGAAAATAGATTTGAAGTGTGACACAATTTCACTTCTATTCAATGACAACAAGCAAATCTTTAAAAAAAAGAACCAGAAATTAAAAACAAAACGGGTTTACTTTCGTTCAATAGTGATTCTGTCATTCCCAAATACGACTATTAAATTTTGCCGTTTATTATAATTTTCCAATTTATTATTTTATATGTGTGCACAGGAACATTTATTTTGGTTAACATGGATAACACTTATACACATTATATCCATATATATATAAATGGATGGATGTATGTATGTGTGTATGTGTGTATGTTCCAGCATCACTCTGGAACACCTGGAGCTATTTCAACCAAACTTGGTACACATATCACTTACAATTTGGAAAGAAACACCATGGGGGGGGGGGGTAAGACACTCCTAGCAACCATAGGGGGCAGGGGGCACATGTAAAAATAATAAAATGACTGATATTAGTGTCGAATCCATAGTTTTCGGGGTCTCTGAGATTAATGGTGACACTCCCGATGCAGTCTATGTGCAAGTTCAACCCCCCATCAGCATTGGGGGAGGCGGGAGGGGGAAGAAGGAGTTAGAATAAAATGTCCAAAATACCGAGAGTAGTGACGAAACCCTAGTTTTCGGGGTCGCTGAGACGAATAGTGACATTTCTGATGCCGTTTAAGTGCAAGTTCAGACCCCCCCCATTAGCATTGGGGGGGGGGGGGGGGGAATGAGGGGTGAATACAAAATGTCCTAAATGACCGAGAGTAGTATCAAAACCACAGTTTTCGGGGTCACTGAGACGAATAGAGTGACATTTCTGATGCCATTTAAGTGCAAGTTCAGCTCCCCCATTAGCAGTGGGGGGAGGGGGGAGGGGGAGGGAAGAAGGGGTGAATATAAAATGTCCGTAATACCGAGAGTAGTGTTAAAACTGTAGTTTCGGGGTTGCTGAGATGAATAGTGACATTTCTGATGCTGTTTAAGTGCTAGTTCAGCCCCCCCCCCATGAGCACTGGAAGGGAAGGGGGAGGGAAGAAGAGGTGAATATAAAATGTCCATAATATCGAGAATAATGTCAAAACCATAGTTTTCGGGGTCGATGAGACGAATAGTGACATTTCTGATGCCGTTTCAGTGCAAGTTCAGCCCCTGATTAGCATTAGAGGAGGGGGGAGGGAAGGAGGGGTGAATATAAAATGTCCAAAATGACCGAGAGTAGTGTTAAAACCATAGTTTTCGGGGTCGCTGAGACGAATAGTGGCAATTCTGATGCCGTTTAAGTGCAAGTTCAGCCCCCCCCCCCCTATTAGCATAGGAATAGAGGGAAGGGGGGAGGGAAGCAGGAGTGAATATAAATATTCAAAATGACCGGGAATAGTTTCGAATCTGTAGTTTTCAGGTTCTCTGCGACGAATAGGGACACTCCCGATGGCTTTTAAATGCAAGTTCAGTCTCCTACCATCATTAGGGGGAGGGGGGAGAAGGGGTAAAAATAAAATGTCCAAAATGACCGAGAGTAGCGTTGAATCAATAGCTTTCGAGGTCACAGAGATGAATAGTGATACTCCCGATGCTGTTTAAGTGCAAGTTCATCTCTCATCAGCATGGGGGAGGGGAGAAGAGAAATATAAAATGTCCATAATGACCGAGAGTAGTGTCGCATCCATAACTTTCGATGTCGCTGAGATGAATAGGGACACTACCGATGCCATTTAAGTGAGAGTGCAGCCCCCCATCAGCATTGTTGAGTGAGGTGGGGGTAAGAAAGTGTGAATATAAAATGTCCAAAATGAGCGTGCATAGTGTCAAATCCATAGTTTTCGGGTTCACTGCGACGAATAGGGTTAGTCCCGATACCGTTTAAATGCAAGTTCAGCCTCCCATCACCTTTGGAGGGGAGAAGGGGTAGAAATAAAATGTCCAAAGTTGCCGAGAGTAGGGTCGAATCCATAGTTTTTGTGTCGCTGAGATGAATAGGAACTTCCCGATGCCGTTTAAGTGCAAATACAGTCTCCCATCATCATTGATGGGGGAGAAGGGGTAAAAAAAGTCCAAATGACCGAGATTAGGGTCGAATCCATAGTTTTCGGAGTCACTGAGAGGAATATAGGAAACTAAAAATGTTGTTTATAATGACGTTTTGAGTTAAATTAATAATAGAGTGAATTTTTAATTTTTTTTATCATTTGCATACTGTACTTTGAAATATCTGTAAATTAAATTACTTAGATTTTACACTATAGGTAGAATCCATTCCTTTTCTTGTGTAATAAAAAAATTGGGATAAATAAATACCCGGGCAACGCCGGGCAAATAGCTAGTTAATATATGTGTGTGTGTGTGTGTGTGTTAGTTATACTCTGGACCATCAGTAATGAAATTCAACAAATCAGTGGTTACAACACAAAATGCAGCAATCCAGCTTTAAAAAGCCATTATTTTTTCCCCTCACGACATGCATACATCATTTGTAAGTGGTTATAACAGAAGCTTCTCCTGCAGCGCACAAATTTCGAGCACTGGAGCGAGTTAACACTTGCTAAGGGGAACACAGTTGCCGTAAGAATTCTTGACATATCCTGGTACGCATTCGCAGCCAAGGACGCATTTCTGGATGCACCCTGCTGGACCTTTCGGCTGCATACATGTTTTGGGACAACTTGTACCACAGTTATTCCATCTTTCACCTGGTGGACAGTGATGGTCACCTGGAAAATAATGTACCAGTGGGAGAAATCAAAAACTGCAGGTTTTGCTTTGGCTCAATGAAAGAACGGTATAAAATTTTTAAAAATCAGAACATACAGCCCCACACAAAATCGAATGAATTTTTTTTTGAAGGCACCACATAAAGAAACCTTTTTTTTTACATGACAAATTTTGCCGTATTACTGATATTTATAAAAATCTGTCAATGTGAATATGTAACAACTAAAGCTAAATAAAAAAATAATAAATAGAATTTTTTTTTCTTAAGGTACAAATAAATAATATGTTTGCCGTTACTAATCAGCAGTTTCAAATCTAGGATGGGGATTAGTAATTTCTAAAATTTAATATTATGCCGTTATTGTACGTATAACTTTTATTTAACATTGCCAAAAAAAAAAATTGGTTTTAGTTGGTATTAAGTATCCTATTTTCATTTCCTGCCACATTTTTACCAAATTTACAGTAAATTATCAGCTTTAACAAATTTACAGTAAATTATGAATTTTAGCAGATTTGCAGAAAATTAGCAGTTTTTAGCAAATTTACACTAAATTTGCAGCTTTAGCAAATTTACACTAAATTTGCAGCTTTAGCAAATTTACAGTAACTTAGCAGCTCTTAGCAAATTTACACTAAATTAGCAGCTTTGGCAAATTTACACTAAATTAGCAGCTTTAGCAAATTTACAGTAAACTATCAGCTTTAGCAAATTTTCTTTACATTTTATATTTGACTTTTTGTAAAATACGTGTGCAATTTCACTGATAAATGTTATTTTTTTTATACTTATAATATGTATGTGAAAATTATAATTGGATAATTTTTTAATATTACCCATTATAAGACTTGTCGTCTCCGAAAAATACTCTAATAAAACTCGAGAGCATTTAAAAAAGAATTCAGAGTTCGAACAAACTCTAGTATTCCATTATTGAAAAATCTACAACTAACAATCTGATGTCGTCTCTTTGCTATTCGATTATTTTTCTTGTTTGTTCTAGGAAACCTGTAATTTTAATGTCTCCTCTCAGGAATTAAGGAATTTCTTACTTTTTTTTAAGATGATGTTAATTCACAACGTATGCCTTATGACAAAATGCAAACTTAGAGTTTATAATTTAGTCTTTTTAAGTACTTGTTAAAACACTTTCCAGTACGCGTAAATGATTCTATATCGTTAAATATCTCGAAAATGTTATATATTGCGCTTTAAATCATTCTTTTTTTTAACAAATCAATTTTGTTGCATAGGGTAATAAAATTATCTCACCCTTTAAGGCTGCTGTGTACTAACCCTATTGGATTCGCTCACCTCAACGTTACCCTATGGAGCAAAATTGGACAATTTTGCTTCGACAATTTTGCTGCCGACTTCGATTTAAAGATATTTTTTAACTGTACTCAGTGATTGAGAAAGAAATTTTACACTTTGGAACATTTTTCGCTTTTTTTAAATGCAAATAATGTTTTAAAATTTACATTATCCGGGGGAGGAGAAATCTGGTATAGTGTGTTTTAAACTCTCCTAAATTCCTTTGGTGGACGAAATTTCTAAAATGAATCCTGTTGCAAGGTGAAGAAAAGTTCAGGCTAACTGAAATTTTCATTTTTATTGGATTATCAGCATTTATGTATGAATAAATAGTAGACACATTTTCTCCACAGGTTAACATTGAGGTGAGTGAATCCAATAGGGTTAGTACACAGCAGCCTTAATAGCAGACTGTTGGAATATTTTGTTACACAAAATTCCTTCTTAGATGTAAGAAATATGACTTTATCTTTGACTCAATCAGAAAATTAATTATAATACACTTATTTGATATAACTTGATCACATTGTCTCCCATTGCAAATATTATTAATTTTTTTAAATCTCTCCTATGTTATGAACGAAAACAAAATGTACACAGGAAAACACCCTAAAGTTGAACTATCATGTGACAGTATTACACACTAGACTTTACGGACCGTTCACTTCATTTTTACCATGTTTTTATTAACTTGCTTTCTTGTTTGTTTGTGTGTTTGTCCCTTACAAATCTTGCAATCGATTTTTAACTAACTTCCCGCTATTGTTAAACTAGGATGCATTTTCTTTCTATCTGTGAGTTTAAAATAAACATGATTTGACTAATATCTCCTCTGTGTAGTTTTCGAAAATTACATATTCCTACGCATTAAAAGTTAATTGAAATTATAGAATCCATATTTATCATACTCTATAGTTTTCTTAAAGTTATTAATGATTGTTAAATTCGACTAAACATCTTATTAAGAAATCAGATTAAAAAAGCCACACTGTAAAATTAGCATAACTTTCCGCAGTACATTACATGATAAATTATTATCGATTAAATTAAACTTATGGTAATTATAATTCCTTGATGCAGAATAATACAGGTACTTAAGTAAAAATAATTTGATTTGTGATCTCCATCATCTCTAAAATATTTGGTAGGTTCATCATATATTAAATTGAAAGTTGTCAAGTTTTAATTTCGAACGAGTGCAACTAAATGTACATGATAGAGTGCTGTAAACAAATGACAGGCTAGGCACCCCGAATACTCGTATACGGCAGCCAATGAAGAAAAATTGCCAATCAAACTCTAGATGTTCACAATTTCATTCCAACTCCTATGTATTAACACTTTTGATAAAAACTTTTCAGCATACCAACTAACTATTCTCGTGAGTTATACACTGGTTATACAATTACTTTTCTCCGAATCATATAATGTTCATAATATTAAAGGAAAATTTGATAACTGGAAACTTGGAAAAAAGTCGGTTTTATTCTAATCCGGAAATCTGCCAGTCAAATGGAAGAATTGTCTGTGGTACAGCAGTTCATAAAAAGACAGTTAGCACGTATAAACTATAACTTCCTCTCAAAGAGAGAAATCGAATTTGAAATCGGACATTATTCGTCAATGGGAATAACACAGGTAAACATATCAGGTTATCGTAATGGGTAACTCCGTTTTACTACATATTAGAGAGCTTTAAAAGTAAAATATAGGCAGATGACGAGAAACCTCTGGCATGTCTCCTGAGTTTTCTCTGAGGAGACATGCCAGAGGTTTCTCTGAAGTTTTCTCTGAGGAAAATTCGTGTGGATACTTTGAAAATATACTGCACGAATTTATCACGACTTGAAAATTTCGTACTTAAAATTATACTATAAATATATTGCTCTGTTAAGGCTGCTGTGTATTAACCCTATTGGATTCGCTCACCTCAGTGTTAACCTATAGAGAAAATGTGTCCAAGGAATGCCGACTTGGATTGAAAGATTTTTTAAAATAATTTTACTCCATAATAGAGTAAGAAATTTTACACCTTAGGACATTTTTCATATTAGAAAAAATGCAAATAATATTTTTAAATTTAAATTATTCGAGGAACAAAATCTGGTATAGCGTGTTTTAAACGCCCCTAAATTCCTTTGGTGGCCGAAATTTCTAACATGAATCGTGTTGCAAGTTGCAGAAAAGTTCAGGCTATTTGAAAATACCATTTTTATTGGATTATCAGCATTTATGTAGCTGCAAATAGTAGACACATTTTCTCCATAGGTTGACATTCAGGTGAGCGAATCCAATAGGGTTATTACACAACAGCCTTAACAAATAAATGGAAACAATAATAATTTAAACTTACCTTCACAGAGGCAGACAATGCCAACAAGGATAGCGGCGACGATTACCAGATTCTTCATGTTCGTAGAAGTGGTTCGAATTATTAACCATCTGTAGTTGCTAGCTGTATATATATCCACTGTCGACTATCGCGATTATGTTTCCAAAATGCAACCAATGTGACATTCGTAAACAAACAAAAGGGCAGCGACCAGCTATTGGACAAAGCACCGGAAAAACCGCAGAAACCACCAACACAAGTCAACTGATTTTCGTTTTCAGTAAATGACAGGTGCTCGCCCATGGATCTTACAGAGCGAAACTGGAATCGAAAACATTCTCAGAACTGGAAAGAAAAAATAAAATTCACCTGATACCTTGCCGGGATGGAAATGTAAAAATTGTTGCTCGAGAGGTCTGCAAGTTTTCAAAGTAATAAGTTCGAGGAAATTATACAATACAGAATAAAAGTTAAGCGTATAATGTAAAAAACAACTTTCGGAGCGCAATTATTATTATTTTTTTTAGAAAGAAATTGTAATTCACTCACACTGAAAATTTCATAAGACGATTAAAAACTTAACAATTACAGTAATAAGTAAATACTAATAAAAGTCAGATTTTTTTTACAATGTATAGGAAAGAAATTGTTAATAAACTTAAATTTCTTATCCTGCATTTTCAGTTTGCTACTACAGTTCTTGAAAAGCGTGCAATATGCGTTTCATAATATCTTCTTCTAACGATATAAGGTTAAATATTTTGCAGAAAAATATGAAAACCGTCATGGTGTTTAAATGAATGATCTAAGTGTTTACCTGAATTATTATCATTGTACAATTGAAGCGTTGCCCCAGATCTTACATCATTAAATGCTTGATTCATGGAAACAATTATAGTCGATACAAAGAGTGAAAATATATGCTTGCGTTTAGTCTCTAAACGTATTTACGTTCCTGCAAAAAATTGAAATAATGTTTAAAAAACAATTAGGTTTCAATTTCTTGTTTTTATATGTGCTCATGAAATTTTATGCTTAAATATGCTAACGTGATTAGTAACAATAAAATGCGTAAAACGGAGTATTATAATTTCACTGTTCCAAACAATTTCATTTCAGTAATCAAACTCATTGTGATGATATCAGTCTTTCCTGTAGCACCACGATGCATTTTAAAACTGAATATACATAATATTTTCATAAGAAACTGAAAAGCAACTAAATCTGTTTTAAATAATCATTCTTTTCGGTGATGTTCTGCAATTACAAATATCTACTAAAAAAGAAATAATTTTATAGATATTTGTTCCTCCATAATAAATTTTCATCATGATTCTTCACTAATCCATTGACTGTGGGAAAAAAGTATCACACAAAAAAAATTCTTTACTGAACTAATTCATTCATTGCCTTTATGCTTAATTTTAAGCAGGGAATTTTCGTCACTCTGATCCGTTATGTAAGTGATATGTGTAAAACTGATTACAAGGGGCAATAAAGATTAAATGCATTTAATAGTATGCTGCCAGTCACAGTTCGAAACCTAACTGCACTGTAAATACAAACGCCTGAAAATACTTCATTACAAAGCTACAAGACAAGATTTTGCAATATGCCTGAAATCAGGATCAGAACGACAAAAATCCACTCTACGTATAAAGCATAAAAGAAATATTAAGTATAAAGTATTTCACTGAAGAACAGATTTTTGTGATAGTCTTCTCGCGCAATCAATTTGTTAGAGAATAAACTTGTTGAAAATTTTATTTTGGAGGAAGAAATATTTATAAAATTGCATCTTTTAACGTAGGATTACGTTCCTCAATAACGGTTCCTAAAAAAAAAATACGTACGTTCCTAAAAAATAAAAAAGGTAAACAAATGATAAGTGATCCTACGTTTATAACCCACGGTAGTTTCGTTAGAGGGAGACTACCTGAAATATTTTTTATCAGAGATTCGTAATTGCAGAACATCATCAAAAAATAATGGCCGTTTAATCATTTTTCAGTTTCTAATGAAAACATTATGCATATTCAGTTTAAAAATTTATATCTGTGGGCGCAGGAAAGATTTATTTTACAGGATTGAGCTCTTCAACTTAAAACCAAACAAAGGCTTTTAATGAGCTTGATATGGAAGATTTAGAGGAGTGGCAGGGGGAGGGGGTGTTGGGATGACCCTTCGAAAAGGTGACATATACAAAATACCAAAGTAATGCTAAAACTCTGAGTTCGTTTGTCTGTAATACAATACAGGAAAAAATTCCAAATCGCAACATATTTGCAAAGATACGACATTTCTAATACGAAACGAAACAGTTAAACTTAGACTCAGTGTGTATTCGTAATTTTGATAGTTTTGTATTCATAGATTGGCAACTCCTAGTAATGTTTTGTCTTTCTGTAGAGTTAGTTTTTGATTTGAAATTAGACGGTTGTGTTCCATTTAGCTTCGTGCTAAGATCAGCATTGCGATGCTGTTCTGATTTATGTTTATATGTGTGAATAAATACCTTTGTTGAGGCAAACTCCTTGATTAATGTAAATTCGTTTGCCTATGCAGAAGAACTGCCTCTCAACTCCACATCAGAAAAATGTAAAAACAGTTCCGCTTTCATTTCAAAATTGTATCGTGTCGTAAGTAATTCGTATTTAAATAAAGTGCTTGTTCTAAAGTATTCATAGTGATTATCGAACAGTTTTCTCACATTTCTGGCGTCCGCGACAAGGACTATGGATAACCTAAAGCGAGAACGAGCACAACTCCGGCGATTATTTACGAACTCTTTAAAAACTTTGGAATCGAAATTGACTGTTGAACCGGTAATTAGAAGTGACGTGATACCGGCAAGTAGTGTATTAGAGGATAAAGCGAATCGCCTCTTTGATTTAGATGAACAAATAAAAGAATTATGGTTAAACGCAGAAGATTTTGATGAAGAAAAATTTTCAAAAGATATAGATATAACTGAATCTTATCGTGATCAATGGATTACCGCGAAATCGAAAGTCACGAATCTTCTGGAAAACGAAGTTAATTTAGACGATAATGTAAGTGTCACGTCTCAAGGTAAGAGAAATTTTAGACTTCCTAAATTAGAATTGAAACGATTTGATGGAAATGTAAAAAATTGGATTGGATTTTGGGGGCAATTTAAAAAAAATCATGAAGATGATACCATAGACTCTGATGATAAATTCCAATATTTACTGCAGGCTACTGAAATTGGCTCTTCAGCCCGAGACCTCGTAGAAAGTTTTCCACCATCTGGGCCAAATTATTTTAAGGCCATAGAACAAATGAAGTCGCGTTTTGCACGTGATGAGTTGTTGATTGAAATCTATGTTCGTGAACTTCTGAATTTAGTTTTAACTCAAGTTAAAAATGGAGAAAACTTTACTTTGCGTATCCTACATGACCGATTGGAAACTCAGTTACGTGCATTAGAAACTTTGGGAGTAACTTCTGAGAAATATGCAGCAATGTTGTACCCCTTAGTCGAGTCTGCTTTACCAGAGGAAATAATGAAAACATGGGAACGATCGCGAACAGTGAAAGCTGAAACTGGGAAAGAAGTTAATCTTTTAACTAGTCTTTTAGAATTTTTGAGATTCGAAGTGGAAAGCGAAGAGCGTTTGAATCTGGCCCGTTCCGGATTTGCATGTAGCAAAGAATTCGATACATCGAAATCTCGACATCACATTCCCACCGCAGCGTGTATTGTAGCGAGTGAAAAGAAATACACTAAATCTGATAAATTATGTTTGTGGTGTAATAAAGTTTCTCATAACTCTACAGAATGTTTTAAAGCTAATGATATACCATATGATGAAAAGAAAGAAATATTGCGTAAAAAAGGGGCATGTTTTTCTTGTTTAAAAATAGGACATAATTTGAAGGTATGCAAAAGTTATGTCAAGTGTTTCATTTGTAATAAACGACATCATACAGTTGTATGTCCAAAACCACGCCAATCGAAAGATGCCAAGAAAGAAATGAATGAAAATCCAAATGCTGAGGTGTTGATATCTAGGAAAAATTCACCAACTCTTCTTTTGACTGTTCTTGCCAGAATTACGAGTAAGGAAAAATCTGGTATTATCCGGATATTGTTTGATACAGGTTCTCAAAGATCTTTTATTAGAAAGGATATAGCAGACAAATTAGGGCTAGAAATATCAAATCAAGAAACTTTGAGTCATGGTTTATTTGGGGGTGGTGAAACTGAACAAAAGTTACATAATGCCTATGATATTACTTTGCAAAGCTTATGTTCAAAATTTCGATGTCGTATTTCCGTTTTAGATGAAACAAAAATTTGTGGAAATATACCCCGTGTTACGAATCTTAATGTGTACCCTCTTCTGAGGAAGAAAAATATAGTACTAAGTGATGTGGGAGAAAACACACCGGAAATAGGCTTGTTAATTGGGGCCGATTACTTGGGTTCTTTATTGACCGGAACAATAGTTCCAATTGACGATAATTTGGTAGCAGTTAATACAAAACTGGGATGGACTCTCCAAGGTAAACAAGCATGTTCTGTTAGATCTTTAAATGATATTAGTTGCTCTTGCAACTTGGATTTAACAGAATTATGGGATTTGGATGTGATTGGCATTAGAGATCCATCAGAAATTAAATCTAGACAAGACATAGAGGCTGAGACTTTAAATTTCTTTCATAGAACTATTAAGCGGATTGAAAATAACAGATATGAAGTTAGTCTTCCGTGGAAGGAAGGGCATCCTGAATTAACTAATAATAAGGAACTTGCTAAGAAACGCCTCATATCGACCACAAAAACACTTGTTCGCACAGGTCATTTAGAAGAGTACAATGACATTCTCAAAGAATGACTAGATTTAGGCATCGTAGAATTAGTCAAGGAAGATGATGGTATTGGGCATTACCTACCACATCGACCCGTTTTCAAGAGTAGTAGCACGACTACAAAAATACGCCCCGTGTTCGATGCATCTGCTAGAGATGAAAAGGGTAATTCTTTGAACAATTGTTTAGAAAAAGGCCCAAATTTAATAGAGTTAATTCCCAAATTAGTGATGCAGTTTCGAAAGCATGCAATTGGAATTACTTCCGACATCAGAAAAGCATTTTTGCAAATTAGTCTTTCTCCAAATGATAGGGATTATTTCAAGTTCTTATGGTGGAAAGATCGGAAGACAGAGGAAATCATAACCTTACGCCATTGCCGCGTTGTTTTTGGTGCTTCACCAAGCCCGTTTTTACTAGGAGCAACAATAACATATCATCTTGAACATGCTCCAGAAGAGTTGAAGAAAACTGCTCAGTTGCTCCAGAACTCCTTTTATATTGATAACTGTGTCCTAAGTCTAGAAACGAAGGAAGCGGCTAGAGTCTTCATCTCTGAAGCCAAACAATTGATGTTTTCAGCCCAATTCGATCTACGAGGTTGGACAACTTCTCCGGATGGGGTTATAGAATGTGAAACTAATGAAAGATATATTCCATTACTGGGACTTTCTTGGGACGTCCAAATAGATGAACTCTCATGTAATTTGGGTACAAGCACATTTTCAGAAAGCTCTGTTACCAAAAGAACTTTGTTGTCCTTAGCTCAAAGTATTTTTGACCCTATTGGCTATACTAGCCCTACTACTGTAATCCCAAAATTAATAATACAGAAAAGTTGGAAAGAAAAACTTGGTTGGGATGAAGTACTTCCACCGGATATGAGAAAAGAATTTCTAGACTGGTTCAAGCATCTGCACTTTTTAAAAGATTGTACGGTACCCAGAAGACTTGTAACTGGACCCTTTAAGCATTGTGTAATCAGCCTACACTGTTTCAGCGACGCTAGCAAAGTATCCTACGCAGCCTGTATTTTCATACGATCATGTTATGAGGGAAAAACTTCGGTGCAGTTAGTTGCCAGCAAATCAAGAGTAGCACCTACTAAAGATATTACTATCCCACGATTAGAACTTCTTGGAACTCTCATTGCAACTCGCCTATACAACCAGGTAGTTGACTCACTTAATTTGCAAGGATGCAAAGTTTTTTTCTGGAGTGATTCAACTGTAGCGCTAACTTGGATTAAAAGAAAAAACTGCTGGAAGACATTTGTTGGAAATCGCGTTGCCGAGATCAGAAGTTACACAAACCCAGATGATTGGCTCTATGTACCAGGCTCTATGAATCCTGCAGATCTACCCTCCAGAGGCTGCAATGCTAAAACTTTGCTCGAGAGTCGATGGTGGGAGGGACCTAACTGGTTGAAAGAAGATCCTGTAAAATGGCCTGTATCTGAAGTCCCAAGTGCTGATGAAGATCTTGTGGATTCTGAGAAGAAGAAATTAGTGGTGACCGTTGTAGCTCAAGAGACCTCTAATTTTACGGATAGTTTACTCTACTTCTCTCAATACTCAAAACTTATTAGGATGATCGCATGGATAATGCGTTTCATCAACAATTGTCGGAAAAATGAATATGCCAGGAAAGGAGAACTAGTTTATGAAGAGGTTCTAAATGCCGAGAAAATATTATTGAGGTTAATCCAGAGGGAAACTTTTCAAGGCAAAGGAATTGAAGTTCTTAAAGAAATGCAAACATTTAAAGATAATGATGGGATCATTAGAGTGAGAACAAAATTAGTCCTAGGCGATGAAGATGAAGACTTCAAATGTCCCATATTGTTACCAGGTGATAACGCAATTATTCACCGACTTATCCACCAGAAGCACTGCCAATTACAACACTCTGGCCTTGGAACTCTGATATCTAACCTGAGAGAAAATTACTGGATAATAGGTATTAGGAGAAAAGCGAAGAAAATCTGCTCTTGTTGTGTCATTTGCAAAAGATTTAAAGCTAAACGCACGGAACCTCCTTTAGCTCCTCTACCGAGAAGCAGAATAAAACATGCTGCCTTATTCGAAGTAACAGGAATTGACTTAGCTGGCCCTTTATTCCTACTTTCAGGTGAAAAGGCATGGATTGTCCTTTTTACGTGCGCCATTTATAGAGCTGTTCATTTAGAACTAGTTAATTCTCTATCCACCGAAGCTTTTATAATGGCTCTAAGAAGATTTATTGCGCGAAGAGGAAGAGTGAGTATTATCTACACAGATAATGGCACTAATTTTGTGGGCACGAACAACGCTCTTCAAGATCTGGATTGGAAGCGTATTATGAGTTTTTCTACCATCAAGAAAATAAGATGGAATTTCAATCCCCCAACTGCCGCTTGGTGGGGCGGTTGGTGGGAGCGAATGATCCGCATGTTGAAAGAGCTCCTGAGAAGAATTTTGGGCAGATCCATTCTTAAGCATGAAGAGCTAGAAACTATCCTGTGTGATTGCGAGGCTACGATAAATTCCAGGCCTCTAACGTATATCGATGACAACTCGGAAGGATTGAAACCGCTAACACCTTCAAATTTCATGCAGGGAATTCCGAGTGCTGAAGTCCCAGATTTAGATGAGATTGATCATAACAGCTTAAATAAAAGATTGCGTTACCTTCAAAAACTTCGAAATGATTTACGAATGAGATTCCGCAACGAATATTTAGCCATGCTTGTGCATCGAGGACGAAGTCGGGAAGATACCTTGCAAGTAGGTGATGTAGTTATTTTGGAATCCCCGGGAAAACGTATGAACTGGCCGCTGGGTCTAATAGTTGAAATTTTCCCTGGCGCAGACGGGCATTCAAGAGTTGCCAGAATAAAGACAGCTGAAGGAGAAAAAATTAGACCTTTCCAGCGAATTTATTCCCTAGAAATTAGAAGTCCAGAAATCCAATTTTTTGACCTGTTAAAAGACAACATTCCAGCCGTTGTGGAGATTCCCTCGGGATCAACCAAACCAACTGATGATAGTCCAGTTCCCGCTCCTTCTGTTGCTCCAGACATTCGAACTAGAACCGGACGACGTATAAAAATACCCACTAGATTGCACCTCTGATTATTTTTTGCAATTTTTATTGTTTTATGTTTCCATCAAATTGCAAGGTGGGAGGATATGTTGAGGCAAACTCCTTGATTAATGTAAATTCGTTTGCCTATGCAGAAGAACTGCCTCTCAACTCCACATCAGAAAAATGTAAAAACAGTTCCGCTTTCATTTCAAAATTGTATCGTGTCGTAAGTAATTCGTATTTAAATAAAGTGCTTGTTCTAAAGTATTCATAGTGATTATCGAACAGTTTTCTCACAACCTTGTCTTTGCGCCGTCACGCCAGATGATTATTTACAGCCGTTGTTTTTATTTTTCCTGAACTTTAATCCGAAGATATGAACACGGGCTCCCGCCATGTCACAGTGCCTTAGTGTCTTTTTAAGAGACCTTAAAGTTTCCTTAAAATACAGCCGATAGGTACTGAATTTTATGTATTTTAAAAGCTATAGTTCCGATAAGCTATCATTTGGTCATTGTTTAGGTTTACTTTTAATACAGAAATCTCGATAAACATAAGACAATTCTAAGAAAAAAAGTTCAGCTTGGTGAGAATTCTCCCAATCCCCCAAACTGATAAAAATATGAATGGTAACTAATCGGAACTACAGTCGTTGTTAATCATATTTCATATTTTGGGAGTTATTTCATTGCCCCGTGTCAGCTGGATAGAATTTTATATTTATGCCCTATTTTACTTTTAGAGAAATGACACATTATGACACTACATTTCTAGGTTATGTGCTTCTGTTTTAATTAAGAAAAAGAAATCTGATTGAGAAATTGTTGAAGTACAATAAATCAACAAAACATATCACAAAAAAATATTCTTTGAGCTATAAGGAAAGTTGCCTTGATAAAAAAAAAATGAAGACCAATTAATTTCCGTCAATGAATACGAGTAGATAATATAATTAATTTAATAAACTCAAAGAAAACCTTCATTTCTGTTTAGTCTAGAAATTTGTCCAAATTTTTCATAACTTAACTGTTGGATGAGTCTAAGAGTTACGACTAGTATATTTGTGTCTATGAAGTACTTCTTTTTTTTTTAAAGGAGATTTAAATACATGCTCGTGTTCACGGTAATCTATTTATTTAAGAACAATATTCTAGTAATAAAGTAATATTTTATTAATTTATTGTTGTACAAAATTACCTTTTTTCTTATAAATGTAAGAAATTGTTATTGTTTACTGAGTGGCACACTGTTCATCTCTAGATATAAAAGCCAAATACCACTTAATTGTATTGCTCGAACTACACTGCTGGCCACTGTAAATGCAACACCCTGAAGGAAACATGCAAATAACATGAAATTTACAACATGCATTAGCGAAGGTGAGATATGCAAATGATTAGAATTTCAGCGCAGACGCACATCACGCATGCCTGTGGCGCCACTTCAAAGCGCTATTTAAGGCTTGGAGATTTCGACGATTTCAAGTTCGGCAATTGTGTTTTTCTTGTGGTTTTTTTCAAAAAAACGATCAATTATGCCTCGTCGAAAACAGCGATCATCTTTTGATCAAGTATCCGAGTTCGACAGAGGAAGGATAGTGGCCTACCGAGATTGTGGATTATCTTTCAGGGAAATCGGTAGTCGTGTTGCACGAAACCAAACAACTGTAATGCGGATATGTGATCGTTGGATGCAGGAGGGTACGACGGACCGGCGTGTTCGGTCGCATCCACCTCAGCGCACCACTTCACGTGATGACAGGCAAATTGTGCGCATGGCAGTGACGGATCGCTCAGTCACATCACGAACCATAGCACAGCACATGCAGTCTGTAACGCATCATCCAGTGCAATGTATATCATTTTATCCACTTTTTGTGTTATGGAATTTACCGATTTGGCAAGTGAGCGATTCAATTCATCCATGACACATTTCGTCCAATGCATTTAACTAAAATAGGTAGATGACGGGCGAAATTTACCCTTTCTACCATGTTTTCTCAGAGGAAAGATCTCACCGGTCCTTTGGCTGTTGTGTACTAACCCTATAGGATTCTCTCACCTCTCACCTCACGAACCATAGCACGGCACATGCAGTCTGTAACGCATCATCCAGTGTCTGCGCGTACCATTCGACGTCGTTTACAGCAGAGTGGTCTGTCCGCAAGACGTCCATTGCTTTGTCTACCCTTGACGCAGAACCACAGATGTCTCCACCGCCAATGGTGCGATGACAGAAGGATGTGGACGGCAGAATGGAATGAAATTGTCTTTACTGACGCTTCTGTCTGCAACACTACGATGGTCGCATTCGAGTCTGGAGACACCGTGAAGAGAGGATGCTGAACAGCTGCGTTATGCACCGCCACACTGTTCCTGCACCGGGTATTATGGTATGGGGCGGTATTGGATATCACTCTCGCACACCTCTAGTACGCATTGCCGGTACTTTAAGCAGCCAGCGCTACATCTCCGAGGTGTTGAGACCGGTTGTCCTTCATTACCTTCAGGGCTTGCCCACAGCCATATTTCAACAGGATAATGCGCGACCACACGTGGCACGCATTGTCCAACGGTTCTTCGTCAATCGCCAGATTGAATTGCTTTCCTGGCCGCCTCGCTCTCCGGATCTTTCACCGATAGAAAACATGTGGTCCATGGTTGCTCTACGATTGACCCAGATTCCATCCCCAGCTGCCACAGCAGATCAACTTTGGCAACGTGTGGAAGCTGCTTGGTCTGCTGTACCCCAAGAACTCATCCAAAGTCTCTTTGAATCAATGCCGAGGCGTGTGGCAGCGGTGATCTCCAACAATGGCGGCTACTCTGTCTACTGATTTTGGCAGGAACCACACTTCACAGAAGTCTATAAATTTAATCATTTGATACTTGGTCAACATGTTATCTACAAAATAAATTTTGTTGTGATATCTCTTGTCTTTCTTGGTGTTGCAATTTGGGTGGCCAGCAGTGTATAAAGCCTAAGAAGCTGAAATTTTGCATGGGAACTCATGTAAGGCCCGAAGTGTTTCTCAATCTGTGTGCCGCGGCACACCAGTGTGCCACGAGAAATTCTCAAATGTGCCGCTAGGGTTTTTGACAAATAATTAAAATTGCATGGGTTTTGCAACTTTGAAATAGTATTTGTAATTACCTCGACGGTTTCTAAAAAAAATCTTTTTAAATTTAGTTTTCCCATGTTTTTATTTGATACTAGCGGCTCATCCCGACTTTATTCGGGTTGAACAATTATCTATCTTAAGTAGATATTAGGTAGGTATAATTTATTTTAAAACTTCATGGTATACCACATTTTTCGTTTTTCTGAGGTTTTAAAATAAATTGATTCTCCTCATTTTCTGACCTAGAGAGACCAACATATAATTGTCCATGATTAAAGCAATCTTCCCGTAAGTCAAGTCCAATATATTTGTATGTTTGACCTTGGGATTTAATGATGGTGATGGCAAAAGAAATTTTTATTGTAAACTGTAACGTCAGGCCTGGATTGTGTCCGGGAGCCACCCGCATGCCGATTTTGATACGATTCGACCCCATAGCCTATCAGCTACAGAGTCACACAAAAAAACACGAAAAAAGCACCAAAAATGACACAAAAAGTGTAATAACATTTTTTAAATTAAAAAATCGATTCGGCCCCATAGTCTCGCTGTCAGCGAGGACAGCCGCGGAAGCTGTCGAAATAAGCAACTTTTACTGATAATAAATGAAAATGTAGTTTGGTGTGTTTCTATGGTTACTTGACTATGGTTGACAAAGAAAATTCAATTGTTAAATGTTCTACTGAAAATATATGAAAATATCGTTTGATGTGTTGCTATGGTTACTTGACTATGGTTGACAAAGGAAAGTTGTAAAGGTGAAGCATCAGCTCAACATTTAGGCCCCTAACTTTCTTTCTACTGATCAGATATATATAATATATAGCCTATGTCCATCTGGAATAATGTACCTTTCAAATAGTGAAAAAAAATTTCAAATAGGTACAGTGGTTCCAGAGATTACCCTCGACATACAAAATCCGCTCTCTCTCTTTATATATTAGTATAGATTATTTTTCCCAATTTTAATTGACGTTGATTCAAATTGGCTCTTTCTTAAAATCAAAAGATTTGTGAAATAAGAAAGTCTTTAAATTTCTTTAATGTGATCGCATTGCTGTGAACTAATTGAAAAATGTTGTATTCATTTAGCCATAATGGACAAATATTTAATGAATTCTGGTGCTTTAGAAACGGGAGATAAACAAGGGAACAAATGGAAGTATAAAAATGACTACATAGAATTCGAAATCATCGCAATTGAAACGGAAGACCCTCAACTACCATTCTGTGTAATCTGCAAAAAGAAACTTGCAAATGAAGCTCTCGTTCCTAGTAAACTGAAAAGACATTTGGAGACTTCATATCCAAAGGTAAAAAACAAACCTACAGAATATTTTGAAAACCTGGCAGTGCAGCAATTTTTTTCCAATGGTAAGAATTACAGGACAACAGACATCAAAAATACAAAAATACAAGATAGAAAAAGGACATCAGTTAATCCATCAACTTATGCTTGGCAATTCAACAACGCTCCCATAAAGAAACGGGAGGTAGAGCAGAGCAAGAAGCATGGTGAGGCATGTCCATTTCTTCCTGATTATCACACAGGACACAAAGAGGGTCGGGAGCCAAGTTAATTCTGTTAAAAAAGAAAAATGTAAACTATTTGAAGATGCCAGAAAATGGATTGATTGCCACCTACAAGGTTGCACAAGTAATAGTATAACGCAAAAAAGCACACACTGATGCCGAGTCGATCATTGCACCAGCATTAGCTATCATTCTCGAAACAATGCATGGAAAGGAAGCGACAGAGAAAGTCAAGAAAGTACCATTATCCAATGACACAATATCACGTAGAATCGAAGATATATCTTCAGACTTAAGAAAACAAATTGTCGAGCATTTCGAATCGCACGGCAGTGAACTATGGTCACTTCAGATTGCTGAATCGACAGATATCAGTGAAAAAGTACAGCTCCTTGCTTTCATTCGATTTGTTAAAGATGAAAAATTCTTGAATGAGTATCTTTTCTGCAAATATTTTAAGAGCACAACGACAGGAAAAGACATATTTGAGCTTGTAAAAGAAAATATTTCAGGCTTTGGTTTGGTGTGGAAAAACTGTGTTGGTGTTTGCACAGACGGATGTCCATCAATGTTGGGAAACAAAAAAAGGATTTATCACACTTGTGCGCCAAGAAAATCCAAGTATTATAAGCGTCTACTGCATGTTTCACAGATAATCTCTCGTTTCAATATCTTAAACTCCAGATATGTTGATTGTTATGAACCAAGTCATCCAAGGGGTCAATTTCAACAAAAGTCGACCTCTTAAATCTCGAACTTTCTCTCAGCTGAGCGACGAAATGGATTTCGACTACAAAACTCTTTCATATCACACCGAAGTGCGTTGGCTTTCGAAGGGAAAGGTTTTGAAACGACTCATACACCTGAAAGCAGGGGTGATTTTGTTCTTGGAGGTCGGAAAAACATCTATTGAATTTTCTCTTCATGTCAAGATTTGGTGGCTTAAAGTTCAATTTCTCTCGGACTTGTTTTAAAAGCTGAAGTCTCTAAATTTAAGTCTTCAAGGTCCATCCGAGAATATCGTTAACTTTTTTTGTGCAAACATCTGAAAAAGTTAATTGTGTTCCCCAATTGACACTGTGTAGGAGAAAACCACTGTCCACAATGTTGATGCAGTTCAAGAGGTTAAGGTCTTTGTTTGGAACTTCAAATAGCCAATGTCGTTGTCTCTCGCATGCCAGCTTCATCAAACAAAGCAAACGTAAAAGGAGCTAACTCATATTCTAAATAAAATGCTAGTCGTTTCTTCGTTGTTTTGTTTAACAATCTCTATCCTCTGGAAAAGCACCAACGGGTTTACTAATGTATTGAAACCGTTTACTTTCAACGAACAATTGACGGTGATCAAGCTTTCATAAGCTTTACCATTTCAAAGTACTGAACCCAGAGGGATGCAGTCGGGCCATTCTCTTTCAACTGCTTCAAAGTCTTCCTCATTTTAATCTCGATGCCTCGTATATGAGTATGTCCGTTTATGATTTCTAGCGATAGTAGTTCAGTAGCAAAATATCTAAACAACTCATGGAGATTATTGCTTTTGAAATCAGATATATCTATGGCGTAAAAATTTTATTTTTGCTAAAGCCGTTTGGGTAAATAAATAAGCTAGGATTTTTCTAGCATATGCATGGCCTACATCAAATGTAGTATTTATTTTTACCCGCTTCCAGCCATTATGTACCCAATGCAGCCTATGTATGACATAAAGATAGAATCCACCAAGTCTCACAATACAACCTGATAACAATGGATTGGATGTTGCTGCAACTTTATCTCGAGCTTTGATATGCAGAGGTTTGACAGACGTGAGTGTGCAAGACTTTTGGGGCACATGTGTGGGTCATTTCGCCATCGCGACGGGGATAACCCGCACATCCGCGTCCTACGCGTGATTGTTCGCTATTTTCAAAGTCAATTATCTTTGTTCGTGTTAGACTTATTAAAATATGTAAATAATGTTTTTGTTCATAATTTAATATTCTTCAATTTTTGTATTGAATTTTTTTACATAAAATCCATATTTCTAAAGTTACTTGCAAAAAACCAAAAAAGTCTACACATTTTCCAAGATGGTGGCGAAAGCTCAAGTCTGATCGGTGGGAACTTTTAGTATGTTCATTAACATGCTCAAACAAACATCTCCAATTTTCATAACTTTCATATTTCTTTTAGCCATTCGTCAAAATTGGTTCTATTTTGACTGGGGTAAGGGGGAAAAACTTGGACTCAGATCCTCAGCTTATGCCTGAAAGGGGACGCATGATGTTGTCCTGTTTGGCACAGTCTACTTTACAAGATTCATTTTCTCTTGAAGCATGCTCGGTTATCTGTTCAAGTATGGTACAGAGCCGATCTGAAGCACCTCTTTGTCGAAGGAATTTCGCAGAACCATTCTCCGTAGAGAAATTATTAAAAATCGCAATGAAAATTTACCAATCATGACCGAAACAAATCAGAACCTAGATGTACGAGGGCCATTCTAAAAGTAAAGAACGTTTTCATCTGACGAGCCGCGTAATTCTCCCACCAACCCCGCTGCTGTGAAATTGATTTACCCAATCGTTCCCGCTAGTTTGACGCTAACAGCGAGCAGCTGTGATCATTTACTGTTTATTTTTACACTTTTTAAATGAGTGACAAAATTAAGGATCCCGCCAAGTGTGAGGTTCGTAGCGTAATACGCTTCTTGAATGCAAAACACGTCCGCCCTATCGAAATTTACAGACAGATAACTGAAGTTTATGGAAATGTTATGAATGAAGCTTCAGTTCGAAAATGGTGCATTATGTTTAAAGGCGACCGAACGAATGTTCATGAGGAAGAACGACCAAGCCAATCTTCAGTTGTGACTGACGATCTCAAATAAAGGATCGAGGAAAAAATTCAACAGGATAGACGCTTCACTATTGGTGAACTGAGCTTGTTTTCCCCTGAAATTTCAAAAACAGTTCTTTATGGAATTGTTAGTGGCGATTTGGGCTGTAAAAAAGTGTGTGCCAGGAGGGTTACTTGCCGTGCCATTCAAAACAGGCTGCGTGGATTGTTGTCCAACGGATTGTTGTCCAACGGTTGTGCTTCTTCACGATAACGCTCGTCCGCATGCTGCTGCGTTGACGAAGGAATTGCTTTAGCAATTTAACTGGGAAGTTTTTGCGTATCCGCCTTATAGTCTGGACTTGGCCCCCAGTGATTACTTTCTTTTTTCCAAATTGAAGGATTTTTTGGGCGGAAACCATTATGGACATGATGACGAACTGAAAGAGGAAGTTAGTGACTGGTTCAAAAACTTGGGGGCAAGTGAGTATGCAGAAGGCATAGGAAAGCTGGTACAGCGCTATGACAAATGTTTCAGTTTGAACGGCGACTACGTAGAAAAATAGGTAAGATATCAAAATATGTTGTAAAATAAGTTTTCTTTCATTATCTTGAATAAAAATGTATAGAGAATCAAACGTTATTTACTTTTAGAATGCCCCTCGTATTTCCCAGCATCACTGGTCCTACAGAACATTTGCGAATTCGACGGGCAACTGAAACTGGTATTTTAATTGCAACCCCATCCGGGTTTCCTAAAAATTGCCTCTGCCTACCATATTTCACGTCGTCATGGCGAGGTATTAGGAAAAGTTTTCAACTAGCAATAGTTACTCCTCGGTAGGACTTCACGGGATATGACAGTTATAGAGTTTTATACTAAGGGGCACTCTATTTGAATTTTATACAAACACAATTTATACATGAAACAAAGTTTATTGAATTCGTTGCGCATATAGAATTTGCTTTTACAGCAATAAGCATACGTACTACTTGTACGGAATATATATTAACATTCAATAGAAATACACTTTGCAAATACTCACAAACCAGCAGAGAATCAAACCAGCAGTACTGCCACGTAAACTTTGGGCCCCCTAAGCACTAGCTCCGGCTAACACCTGGAACTGCTTACCTCGTAGCTCCCTCTCTCTTATCTATCAACCTTAACAAAACCTTCTTTTCAACCTCTGTGTTAATCAAGCTGCTTGGTATTTATACCAAGCGCGTATGCCGAAATTAGCATATCTCAAGCAGCTTCTTTAATTCATTCACTCAAAAGTTCGATTCTTGTGAATCGAATCTTATGTATACCTTACACAGTGCCTTTGTGCAAAGCTAACGGAACCTTCAGGACGAGTAGTGGGAACTACAGTACATGGGCATATCCACTGTAGGATGATATAGCAATGCATAAAACTTCAGTGATCAGTAAAAAACGAAAGTATGAAGGAAAATAGAAAGGGGGTGGGTGTGATGGGGATTTTGATTTAATTTGTTATGAAATGAAACTATGATTATTATGAAGTATTTAATTGTGGTTAGTACATTGTTTGGCCCAAAGGATTAATGATTACTCATGTGTATGATCACAAATCAATTTATTAATTATCAACACACTGTTTATACAATTCACATTATTCATTATTGACTTCCTATCATTACTCTTTTATCACGTTAATACAATACATATATATACCTCATATCACTTATACTTTTATTACTCAATCTCATTATTTGATTATCCGAAGCTTTAACACAATACATATGTATACCTCATATCACTTATACTTTTACTACTCAATTTCATATTCTAACTATTACTATACAAAACCACAAATATTCGGTGACATATATCTATGAGAACATGCAATATTAAATCGCGGCTACTATCATCCTCCTAATCTAACTGAGCATCGGCACAAGATCACCAAATAAACAAAATCCCGTACCTGATACTTGCACGGCTGGGGAGAATCGTGAGGGACGATAGGTGGCTTGCGGCGGTCATCTGTGGCATAAGGATTCTACACTCTGGGCGATGGTTGGTGGCAATCATCTGTGCATACGGGGCTCCGGGACTTTACAACCTCTTGGTAGCGGGCGCTCTCTCGACGAAGGGGTGCGGCATGGGAGAGTTCTGGGCTCCTGGACAGGTATGTCCTTCTAGGGCTAAGCTATCGGCTGGTGGTCAGATCGATTTCGCTCCTGGGGTCATTATGCGGGCGCATTTAGTTTGGTTCGGCGCGGGAGGCTTTCGGCTCAAGTGGTCCTTCAATCGGCAGGCATAATATTCATTGGCACGTGAGGGCTTCCACCTCTATCTTCTTTATTCGTCTGCGGCCCTTTCCGTCTTTCTTGACTCCGACTTCTCCTCAGCGGATTCTAAACTCCATCTGCCTCTCTGATTTTCCATACTATGTCTCACTCTCTGATTTTTCTCAGCCATCTCTATCTTTTACTTAACTCCCCCACTTCATTCTAGGCTTTCCATTGGTGGCCACCTCCTGACCAATGGGTAAATATGGATACCCTTTATTGGCTCCAACTCTTCTTATTATAATAATAACTCCTCCACTCAAAATTGAAGGGGGCGTCAGTCGTTGCACCCTTCTGGAGAATTCTCCCGCTCCTACATTCACACGCTTCTATTCCGACCCCCTACCGATCTCCTAACGCATTGAAGCTCGTAAAGTCCTAACTCATCCTTAACTAACATCAAATTTCGGACCCCTTCGTTTCCTATTTCTGCCTGTCCAGATCATTAACTGCAGCTGGCCGCCGCTCCTTGCAATCAATTTTCGACCGTTCCCCTTTTCACATGTCAATTCTCGTCTCCCTTTCTAACATAAGCAGATCGTAAACTGCATCTGTACACCACTTATCCGTTGTTTGGAACATATCTTCTTCTATTCTTTGTGCCCAACTTTGCACCTGTTTAACTTTCCAAAACTGTCACCTACACTGCGACAGTGGGGAACAAACAAAAAGCTTCGATAGTCTAAGTAAAAGTAAAATGTGGGGAAAAAATAAAAAATAAGGCGAAGCGAAGTTCTAAGCAAAAACGTGGTCACTTGGACCACAAGGAAATGACTAGCAATAAAGAGGGAAGTTGGGGAAGAGAAACTGATCGGATCCTGGAACGGTTTCAGGAAAGAATCAGAAAGCGATATGCCGACCAATGAACAGCGTCAATCAGGGGCCAAGAAAAAGGAGGATTAAAGTGAGAAAAATACGAAAAACGGACAGGAAACGAATTTCAGGCAAAAACAAAATAAAGGAATTTAATAAAGTAAGGGAAGAACAACTTAAATGACAGGAGCCAAAGGAAGAACCAGCGTTCTTTGGATTTTCATTTATTCAAAAATCCAAAGCACGACGTCTCGCTGGCCTGAGATGTGATGCACTGAGTGTACCAAACCTCCCATGTCGCGACAGCGTGAACGCATCCTGTCTGTTATATTACACCCCACCTTTCGGTAGGACACCTAAATATGGCTGAGCGCCCATTCAGTTGTTCACCTCCTCGGTAATCTTTAGTGAAAGGCGAAAGATTAGCTTGAAGATTGACGGGAAATCTGAGCATGGCCAAAGAAGGAGGGGAATTTACATACGTTTATTTCTACATTGGAAATGTTGGCAGGAAAAAAAATAAACTTTACTTTTTTTCACAATCTCAGTATTTAATGACCTCCAGTCGCGGCAAATATCATGCATTTTTCATTTAAATAGTAAAAACAATTGGTGACGAGATAAGATTTCTATATTAACATGCATCCCTTATCTTTTAAATTCTCTCTCCGAATATTGAATTTTTTCACAAATGTATTACGTCTTGCAATTAACATGCATCCATCTGAAATGCGGCATTCCTCATGCCTCGATATATGGTACACTTCGATAGCGAAAAAAATTTCCTGTCGATGGAGAAGTTTTGGTACCGATCCTCTATAAAAATAATTTTAATCTCTGTCTATTAAATCCATTTAATTTTGTATCACCCATGAAGACAGTTATTGACTTATGTTGTTCGGAGAATGTGAATCAGTTTAATATTTTATATCTTTCCTACATTTTACACGAACTGCATCTTACTGCTTTGATAACTTTTACGGAAATAGTCTATTTCAGCGTCTTAACGAAACTAACCCTCTCGCGTCGATTAAATTACAGCCAGATATAAAATTGCGGGCGTTGTGTATTTATAGTGCAGCTAGGTTCACTGCTCCGTTCGAAGAATTTTCGAAAATTGGAGATTTTCTGCTGCTTGTAATCATTTTTACACATCGGAATGGTGAATTAAGCATGAAGGAAATATGAAGGATAAAGTTGCTGTTATTGTTGGGGCTTATGCCCTTTGACCGACATGAAGGAAAAAGTACTTCAAGGAAGTTAAGATATTTGTGATGTTTTTCTCGAACAGTCAAGGGATTTGTCAACAAACTGGATAAAAACTTTATTTTGGGAGAAAAAACTAAGTATAAATTATTTCATTTTTAGTAGAGATTTGTAAGTGCAGAACATCATCAAAAATAATGATTGTGGAGAAAATGTATGATTTTTTTCCAGTTTCCAATGCATATATTTTAACTATTCAGTAACAAATATGCCTATAATGGGTTAGAAAGATTGATATCATAACAGTTTTGTGTTTCATTACTAAAACGAAATTTCTTGAACTGTGAAATTATATTACTCCGTTGTGCGCATTTTTTTCTTACTAATCTCATTACTGTATTTAAGAATAAAATGACATAAACACATATGTAAATATACCATTAACATCATAGTATATTTCAAACATCATAATGTTACTGCGGGAACGTAAATCCACTTACAGACTAAAAGTACATATAAAGTTTCACTCTCGATATCAACTGATTTTTTTTCACGAATTAAGTATTTGATGATGTAACATTTGGAGGAACTCTTAAGTGAACAATGGGAACATTTCAGTCAACATTTGGGTCATTCCTTATAATACCATAACGTGCTCTAGACTTTGTTGCATTTTATTCTCGCATAGATAGTCAGAAAAAGATTATGAGATGCAAATTGCGTATTTTGAAGATATGTCTGCAGCAACCTGAAAATATAGGATGAGAAATTTATATTTATGTTCAATATATTTCTTTGCAAAGTAAAGTGATTAACATTGATCTAATTGCTGTAATTGTCAAGTTCTTTTTTGGCATAATATTTTCAGTGTTAAAGAACTGGAAATATTTTCTAAAATAAAAATAATTACGCTCTGAAAGTATATTTTATATTACCTTTAACTTTTGTTTACAATTAACAGAAATTGTAATATACAATTTCTGTTAATTAACCAAGACGTAATCAAGACTTTGTTGCATTATATTCTCGCATAGATAGTTAGATAAAGATTATGAGACGCAAATTGTATATTTAAGAAATGTCTACAGCAACCTGAAAATTCAAGGTAAGAAATTTATATTTACGTGCAATACATTTCTATGCATTGCAAAGTGATTAATATTAACATAAATACTGTAATTTTCAAGTTCTTTTTCGTCATAATATTTTCTGTGTTAAAGAACTGCAAATATCCCCTCCCCCCCCCCCCCCCAAAAAAAAAAAAAAAAAAAAAAAAAAAAAAAAAAAAAAAAAAATTGCTCTCCTTAAGCATATTTTACATTAACTTTAACTTATGTTATAAAAAATACAATTTGTTCTGGCTTGTTCCTTTAATTCTCTTGCAGACCTTTTACGCAACAATCTATATATTACCATCACGGCAAGACATCAGAAGAACTTTACTCTTCTGATTCTATTAATCCAGTTCTCAGAACGCGTTCGGATTCACTTTCGTTCTCCAGCATCCTTAGATGCGTGACCTTGGTGCACTTGACACAAAAATCCCCTGGCAAAAGTAGTTTTGTGTTTTTCACCCGTGCTTTGTCCAATCGCTGGTCGCTGCCCTTTAATTTTTTTGTATATTTCACGTTGGTTGCTTTTCAGAAAGTTGCATTAGGAAAAGACAATCACGGTCAACGGCAGGGTCAAAATACAGAGTGTAACTATGGGTGGTCGATAATTGGAACCATTTCCACCAACATGAAGAATCTCGTAATCGTAGCCGCTATCCTTGTTGGCGTTGTCTGTTTCTGTGAAGGTAAGTTCAAATGATTATTTTTCCCCTTATTTGTTGGAAGTGCAACAGATTTACATTATTAATTGAAGTGCAATAGTTTTACATTATTAATTGAAGTGCAATAAATTTACATTATTAATTGAAGTGCAATAGGTTTACATTATTAATTCAAGTGCAATATTTTTACAATCGTGCAAAATTCTTGGAGTGATATATTTTCAAAGTATCCGTAGGAATTTTCCCCTGAGAAAATTTAGAACACCGGACAGAGGTTGACTGACACCTGCGTATATTTTACTCAAAAGCACTCTAATATTTGTAGAAATTTATTTTTACGCATGGATAACTTGATAAGTTTACATTCATATGTTATTCTACTGTATAGGACTTCAATATGGCTCTCTCTGAGAGGAAGTTATACTGTAATACCTAAGAACGGTCTTTTAATCAATTGCTGTACCGCAGACTATTCTCCATTTTATTGACAGATTTCCGGATTAGACTGAAACTTTATTTTTTTAACTATTCCTTTATGATTAAGAATATGATTTGATTTGGCGAATAGTAACCATGTCGTAAATTTTTAATTGGAGTTATGCATATATATATTTAGATATATAATATTTCTTCTCGTTGCATGATTTTCTTCATACAGTATTATTTATTTAGAATCAAGTTATCAATACATGAATATTTTATCAAAATTTTGAACTTTAGTATTATAGATGCAGATTTAGGTTTTAAATAATTAAGATGGTTCCTTTTTAATTGTTTAAACCAAAATTTAGTGCCTATATAAAATAATTTTCAAATCAAAAAGGCTGAAATTGTCTGTTCTTACAAAAAATAAAAGCGTGTTTATATACGAGTATTTAACAATATTTTTGGATTACTTAGGTAACTGTATGATTAATAATATTATAAGTGTCTAATTAGTACATAATAGGAAAACATTTATAATTTATAATTTCAGAGATGCAAAAATTAAATCATTGAGTTCCAAACCTTATGCAAAGACTTTATTGAAATTTCGATACCAATGTTCTAGAACTCTTTTTCGGGTTTGCGTTTTTCTTTCCCTCGTGTAGCGTAGTAAAAGTTAAATTTTTATGAGTTTTCCCTTACTAACTCAATCACTTAACAGTTTGTTAGGATGTAATATGTGTCATAACAGGTAATTTCATATAACTCTTTGATTATTATTTGTTCCTACATATTGTTAGTATCTGAAAATATCACTCATCCTTGAAATTGCACACGTATTTTATAAAGAATTAAATATCAAATGCAACGTAAATTTGTTAAAGCTGTTAAAAATGTCGCGGGAAATATATATTGGATAATTAATACCAACTAAATTTATATTTCTTTTTCGCATGTTCAAAAAAAAAACTATACATACTACGTCGGCATAATATTAAATCGTAGAACTTATCAATACACATCCTAGATTTGAAGCTGCTGATTAGTAGCAGAAGACACATTATTTAATTGTATTTTAAGAATAAAGAGTTCTATTAATGTTTCTTCTTAATTCAGCTTTCGTTGCTACATATTCACATTGGCAGATTGACATAAATATCAGTAATACTTGAAAATGAGCCATGTTAAAAGTAAAAATTTCTTTATGTGGAGCCTAGAAAAAATATTCGCTCGATTTTTTTAGAGGCTGTAATTTCTGATTTTTAAAAAAGTTATATTGTTCTACCTTCTGTTTTACAATTCTCATTGACTTATTTTCCAGGAAGCAAACACTGTCCACCAGGTGAAAGATGGAATACCTGTGGTACAAGCTGTCCCAAAACGTGTCGGGAGCCCTATGGTCCAAAACTATGCGTCGAGAGATGCGTCGTTGGCTGTGAATGCGTAACCGGACATGTAAAGAATACTTTCGGCAAGTGTGTTCCCCTCAGCAAGTGTTAGATCTCTCCAGTGCTTAAAATTTGTGCGCCACGGGAGATTTTCTTTGATTTCTACTGATGAATTTCCGAAGTATTTGCGCTTACAAATTTGATGTATGTGAGAGAAAAGAAAAGTAAATGCTATTTAGAACTCGACTGTCGGGTTTTGTGTTGTAACTTTTGGTTTGTTCAATATTATCAGGGCCCGATTTAGAAAATTCGTGACTATAGGCATAACTCGGGATGCCCCCCCCCCCTAACACTGATGTGGGTATAAATTTTCCAAAACTGACACACAAAAAAAATAATCATGAATCATTGTGAAAGTACCATTTTACCAAGAATTGGCTATTTGAAGCGTAGAAGCCTAGAACATTATCAAATAACAAAAAGCAATAAAACATATTAACTTCATCATTAAAACACTAATTCAATGCAACCAGAAAACCTTATTAATCCCTTATATACACTATAACATACATATCATGAACTATACATATAACTATACATATGACGAACCTATCAATCAACTTTGTAAGGATATATAAAAAAATTGCTAGTAAAAAAGGTAGAATAAAAAAAATTGAATTGGGAATTTTTTCCTATTAAAATAATAATTTTGGGGGGCCCCTAGGCCCGGGACTACTGGGCCTAATGGAAAATCAGGGTGTGAATATCATCACTGTTGATCTAGATTATCAAGCTCTGCTATCAGGAATGTAGCTTAACACATGCGGCTGAAACACCCTGGCATTGTGAAGGACAGTTATTTCCAAATATCTTCCTCCCAACCCCTAAGGTGATTTTAAGATCTTATTTTCCATTTAAATGTATTAAATCTGTTGTAATTTTTCGAATAGGCTTTCGTACCTAAATATTTTTTTATTATAATTTTCTTTTTCAAACATTTTTTTAAAAATATTTTTCAATAAAGTGTCTATTATTTTTCCAATAAAATAAAAACTATAAGGAAATTGTACCAAAAAACTTTCCAACTCCTATCATTTTATTCTTAATTATCCAGATGAAACCAATAATTAAACTCAAATATTTGTTGTATTGAAAAATGTGATACAAACGCTTATTTGGTTGACTTTTAAAACATACGATTCCTTCCAGCGAGTTAGGGCACAGTTTAACCCCGCATTCACACAAACCCGAGTGCGATTCGGAGCTTCCCCCCCCCCCCGGCCCCAACTGAGTTGGGGAACACATTTGGCTGGAAATTTGGCGTTATTTTTGTTCATACGTACACAGGAGGCGAACGGATTTCCACGCTTATTTTTTAGCTATAGAGGACTCAGAAAATTTGGTCTTGTCCGCCCTACATTTACTAAATTTATACAACAATCTTGAAATAAAAAGAAAAGAAATTGAAAGAAATTTAATTGTATGTATGTCAATAATTGACATACATACATACATATATATATATATATATATACATACATATATACATGCATACATACATATATACATGCATACATATATATATATATATATGTATATATATATGCATACATATATATATATATATATACATACATATATACATGCATACATATATATATATATATGTATATATATATGCATACATATATATATATATATATATATATATATATATATATACATATATACAAAAATGTGTATATATATATAATATATATACATACATACATATATATATATATATATACTATATATATATATATATATATATATATATATATATATATATATATATATATATATATATATATATACACTGCTCAAAAAAATTAGGGGAGCAAGCAAAGAAGTTAAGAAAACCGTGCGAGACAGCCACGTATTGGCATAAAATGGATAGTATACGCGTATCAATACGCAATACAGGAAAAAGAAGTAAAAAAATTTGTAATTAAGCTTTAATTCTTTGAAAATATGGAAAAAACATGAAAAGATGATTTAGGAAACAATTTACTAAGGGGCCACGACAGGGGCCTTTTTTAATGGAGTGATAACTTTATTGCAAAAAAAGTACATACTTTTTTTAAAGTTTTTTTTTAATCAGACGAGAACGTTACTGTTTTTAGAAAACATTACGGTTGTGCATATACATAAAGTGAAAGGTCACCAACCTCATTAGCCTGCGAATCCTTCTTTTCCTCTCGAACCGCGGATAAGTAAGACCTTGGCTCGCGTACATGAGGGATGGTATACAGTAGATAGATCAATCGCGGGTAAGCAAAACCGAGTAAGACGAGGGATTACTGTAGGTTTGAGGGGATCGGCAAGGTAGTGAGGGAATCCTGCTATGCACTTCTGCCCACTCTATCATCTTCTCTCTCTCTCGCTCAGGTACTCCGAGTAGGACACCTTCTAAATGTTTGGCCTATAGATATTTAATATATTAAAAGCGATATTATTTTGTACTTATTATTTTCATAAATACTGTCATGAAGCGTAAACAAGCTAGTGAGGCTCAAAAGGGGAAATTGAAAAAAAACAGATGAAAAAAGAACAGAGCTGATCTCAGGATCAATTTTAAAGTTCGTGTAACAACAACCTTCCACTTTCGAAAGCAAAAATGATTCCACTAGTTCTGGAGTTGGCTTGGAGGATTTAGAATCTGTTGTGGAATCAGTGCCGCCTCAAATACTGGCAGAAAGTTTCACTATAAGTCAGCAAAACTTAGGGGACACTCTTCCTCTTCGAGTTAGTGCCAATGAATATGTAGGCCTAGATGGAGTCGGAAAATTACCTCAAAAGGGTGAAGCAGAAGAGCCTTATATTGAAATTTCAGACGAAATAAGTAAAGTTCTTCTTTTTTGTGATGTAGGTAACTGGCCAACACCCCTATCGGATGGTATGAAAACCGATTTTTTAAAACGAGGCAGTGAGTTTTCCCAAGAGCCATCTTCGTAGCATGAGTCAATCACTCACTCAATTTGTGTGGGGTGTACGCTTTTAGTTGCACTCCAACGAGTGTAACATTTTTTGGCAGACTGGAAAATTTTTATAACTTCTTCTCGGGATCAACTCACAGATGGGAAATTTTGACTTCCGTTGTGGGAGTAGGGAGTAGCGGTTAAAAGGCTGTCAGATAGAAGGTGGATGGCACAGCAAGCAGCTGTGAAACCAGTAATGAAAACTTTTGAAAAATTGATCGATACAGTGGAGAAGCTGTGCGACGAGTCTGAAAACCTAGATACAAGAAGATCAGCTCAGATTATAATGGCAAATGTTTGCGATTTTACATTTTTAGCGTTTCTACGTCTGTAGTCAGACATTTTGGAGGAAATCAGCCACACTCAACGCTACCTACAAATTGAGGGGATTTCCTTGGACAAGGCTTAAAGAAACTAAGAGAACTGGAACTTTTTATTAAGGAAAATAGAGAATCTTTAGTTAGTGATGCTTTGGAATTCGCTTCCCAGAAATGTGAAATAATGGGAATTGATATTGAAAAAGAGGCAGAAAAAGATCTTAAAAAGATTATGCCGGGGGAAAAAGCTAAATATGAAGGTTTATCTTTACAAGAACTAAGGAGGTCCATTTTCCAATGTGTAGATAATAGCGAAGATAGCGAAAGTGGATAAAGCAATACTTGGTGCTGACTTTCTCAACAAACTCGACTTAATAATAGACATCAGCAGTAAAATATTAATAGATGGAATCACTAATCTTTTTGTAAGAGGTAAAATTTCGTATATCAATGTAGAAAATAAAGTTAGCATCATAGATAAAAATCTGAAATTTTCAGCTATTCTTTCCCTTTATTCCAATATAATGAAGCCGAATTTATTAATTAGTAGTCCTAAGCACAACGTGAGACACTATATATCCACTAAAGATCAACCAGTATATTCTAAACCTCGCCAATTACATCCGGAAAAGTTAGACATGGCAAAACAAGAATTTAAATTAATTCTGGATAATGATATCATAAGACCATCTAAGTCACCTTGGGCTAGTCCGATGCATTTGGTTCAAAAGAATGGAAGTTTTAGACCCTGCGGCGATTATAGGCGCTTAAATGCTCAAACCATTCCCGATCGGTAGCTCATTCTACGCAAAAATTTTCACCAATACTTTAAAAAACAAAAGAATTTTCACAAAGCTTGATCTGTTCAAAGCTTATTATCAAATTCCAATAGTTGGAAAGGACAAACAAAAAACAGCTATAATAACGCCATTCGGCCTATTTGAATTCAATGTTATGAGCTTTGGATTAAGAAATGTGCCTGCCACATTTCAACGGTTCATTAATAAAGTATTTTGTGGACTGGAATTTGTATCCCCATACTTGGATGATATTTCAGTGGCCTCTTCAACAGAAGAAGAACATAAACATCATTTAAAATTAGTTTTCGATCGTTTAGACAAATATGGTCTTCGTATAAATATTTCAAAATCGATCACGGGAAGTATCACAGTTGAAATTTTTAGGTTACTTGATCACTCCTGAAGGCTCAAAACCTATTCCTGAAAGAGTACAAGCGATCTTGAACTATAAATTGCCAGAAACCATTCATGACTTACGCACTTTTCTCAGTTTGATTAGCTTTTATAGACGATATTCAAAGGATACTGCTAAAAATCAGGCAATACTACATGAATATATACTTTTTCATGGCCTTCAACATTTTAAATTTTATTATTTTAAATGAGTTATCTATAATACACAATTTGTATCTTCAGTACATCTTATCTAAAGCTAAGTAATTCAAGAAACACCACGACTCCCCATGCTTACGCGTATAAGCCCCAAAATTATAACTGATGACGGTCGCCACGACGGCAACCCGTTCTCTGCCAGTTCATCAGGTCCAGACACTCGATCCAGTCCCAGTCCTCGTGTCCTAGGGACACTTCACTACATCCCGCGTCAAAGTCACAATGTCCTCTGATACCGTCCGCTCTCGGCCCACGAGCCAGAACATCCAGAAGCCAATAACTATTTAACTTAATTACTGATACTAACAGTATGATTCTAATCGTCTAGGTGTCAATTCTAATTCCAGTTAGATTTATTAATAGAAAATCATATTTCATTTCTAATTTCAATTCACCAGCAACCACCAAGCTGCCAAATATATTAACGCATACCCCAAGGGGAAGGCTGCTTTATTGAATTAATAAATCAACAAAATTCTGCATAACTCATGCAGACAACTAACATAAATATCATAACAAATTGTTACATTTCATAACAATTAACAAATTATACCAACTTGGTAGAAAATCACAACCCAACCGGTTGCCAAACAAAACAAGCAGCACGCCAACAAGGAAGCGCCATCGGACCAAGATAGGCTAACAAAGTTTACCGTTTTGGTCTCTCAGGACCATAGTCCGTGTCCTCGATGATTCTTTCAACTGCTGCTCTATATCTACCACAGACCTTGTCTGTGGGGAGATGATTTAAATCCAATGCGATACCAGTCCTCTCCTCATGTCTCTCACAATTTCCACTTGCAGTTTTCCTACTACAAGGTTTCCGCCGTGTTCATCTTTAGCACACAACTTGCATACTCTCGTCTTTTTGCAGTGTCGAGCTACATGTCCCAGATCCCAGCAGTTATAACAAACCGCTGGTTTTCTGTAGTCCTTCCATCCATATCTACCCCCAACCTATTTTCAGTCTCCTCTTATTCTCTATTTTGCTGTATACGTCACCCTTAAGGCGGAGTATCCAGTTGTGTCTATGTTTCGATTTAAATTTCGTCAGAACTTCTATGTCGCTACCAGCCAACTCCTCGTTCTGCTTCACCAGAATTTCCTTCATATCTGCCTTTTCATAATCCTCATCAACATCGAATTTAATAATATATGGCTTTTTCTTTCTCGGCTTCTTAGCTTCACAGATAGCACTCAACTCAATGGTATCATGGAAAGCTCCTAATAAAGTTTCCATCTCTTTCTTTGTCTCTACTCCTACCAAAACACCTCCTTTGCTAATTTTCTCAAGCGTCTTTATACCAATTCCAAGCTCTTCAGGTCTCAAATATTCTTTCACTTCCTTTTTTGTCATCTCTGACTCATGGAAGGTTCTCGGTGTGATTTTCACTTCGTATTTGCCCCTCTTCTTAGCCTTTATAACATTCCCTCTCTTGGCTGCCGGCGTCTTCATCACCACTTCGGCGTAAGTCTTTTTATCTTGCTTTACCAGCACCGTTATGTGTCCTTTCAATAATTGTATAATTTTCTGTTGCTCATTAATAGAATTGACCAGTTCCAAAATGTCCTTGTTTGCCTGTCTCTTGACATCTACCGTCATTTTAGACGTACTAATAATATTAGTTAAATGTTGGTATTTCAACTTTACCAAATCCTCAGTAAGCACTCTCATTTCTTCCATTTTTTCGGCCTCAGACTCCATCGTGATCAATGACAGTTAGTCTCCCTCTTTCCCCACGCTCCTCCGGCGTTAGCGATCTGCATTTCGACAGACCCCCAAGGCCCACAACGTAAAGGTGCCGGAGGAAAATTTAGAATAAGCACTTAATAGCAACTACCCACAAAAATGCAGGCAACTTAATAGCACACTGCTTGCCACCCAAAATAACTCTAATTGCACACTCTCAAAAACTTTTTAAAATCAGCGTGGGGTGGGCCCCACACGAATATATAAAGGGAACAAAAAAAACACGACAAAAGAAAAATTTAGTGGTCTGAAGAAGCAAAAGAAAAATTTGAGTTATGTAAACAAGACCTCGCAAACGCCATATTATTGAGTTTTTCCAATCCTGATTTACCATTAGCCCAATTTATCGATGCCTCAAATTTAGCAATAGGATCCGTATTGCAACAGTATGAAATAGAAGGCTGGAAACCAATAACGTTTTACTACAAAAAGTTGTCTGAAACACAGAGAAATTATAGCAACCTACGACAGAGAACTGTTAGGAATATATATTTCTGTGAAACATTTTAAACACTTGTTAGAAGGTAGAAATTTTATAATTTTTAGTGACCACAAACCATTAACTTTTGCTTTTCAGCAAAAGAATGAAAAAGCTTCACCAAGACAGTTGCGACATTTACAATATATATCGTAATTTTCGACTGGTATCCGTCACATCAGCGGGAAAGAACATATAGCTGATTCATTGTCCAGAATACATTCTATTACCGGAATATATTATGATAAAATTTCTGTGAGACAAGTCGTAGACGAAGAGTTGAATAAATTACGCCTTAACAACTCTTTAAATTCTAAACAATATCCACTTTTCTCTGGCAAACTTCTTTGGTGTGACATTTCAACTTCAAAAATTAGACCGTTTATACCTGAATCTTTTAAAAAACAGATATTTCATAAAATCCATGATTTAGTTCACCCTGGTATCAAATCCACCGTCAAAGAAATAGCTTCAAGATTTAGCTGGTTAAACATTCGAAAAGATTAAAACAATAGGTTAAAAAGCTTGTCTGCACTGCCAAAAGAATAAAATTATTCGGCAGTTAAGAAGAACATGACGAACGATTTACTGTTATACATACAGATATAATAAGGTCCTTTCCACAATCAGATGGAAAAATACTTTGCTTAACATGTATTGACCGGTTCACCTGCTGGATAGAAGTTATTCCTATGCAAAATAAGACAGCAGAAACAGTTGCAAGAGCATTTTCTGATCATTGGATTTCTCGATTTGGTATGCCATATCGTGTAATTACTGACCAAGGTGGACAATTTAGGTCTGAGATTTTTAATAATTTGAGTATCATCTGCTGTTCTAAACTGCAAAGTACAACAGGGTTCCATCCAGAATGTAATGGAAAAAGTTCAAAGAATTCATAGAACTTTGAAATCTGCAATCAAAGCTCACAATTCTATTAGATAGACAGAAACATTTTCAATAGTATTATTAGGCTTACGTGCAGCTTTACGTGGCGATACCAGTTATACAATAGCGCGGGTGGTTCATTGAAAAAACTATAAAGTTACCAGGGGAATTTTTTAAGAGTTCAAACTCCGATTACATAACGATAATTTTACTAAAGATTTACAGGGGTAGATGAAACTGTTAAAACCATGTCAGTCAAGAAATAGTCTCATCAAAAAATTTTCGTTCGCAAAGATTCATTAGTTTACACAGTTGTACCCATGTATTTGTAAGAATCGATCGAGTTAAAAAAACCACTGGAACCATCTTCTTTATGGTGGAAGTCGAAAGCAAGAATGTAAGTATTTCGATAGGCAGACCCGCTTATTTATTATTGACAGATGAAGACAATACCCATCCAGAACAACGCGATAAAAAATTGTCTTTCCCTCCAACAAAAGTGCTTACAAAATCAAAAGCTAATAAAGAGCTCACAGTGTGTCCTGAGACCAAGGTCACGAATTTGCGTTTTGGAAGACAGGTAACATTCCAGTACGTTTTATAGCTTTCATCCTAACTTAGCTACTGGGAAGGGAGCGATGTAGCAGCATGTACTGTGAACTCCTGACTCCTGAACTCCTGCATGTACTGTGACTCTCCTGTGGTTTTGTTGGTTTCAGAAATATTTTTTATCTGAATAAAATTGGCAACACCGTTTTCCTAATGAAAACGATTTTTATTCCATTTGTAAAATGATACGGTGAGAGATGGAATAAAACACGTTCCTGTGTAATAGTCCTGTTTTGAGTTGTGATTTGAGTCTTTTTATTGTGTAAACTTCGACGAAGTTTTAGTTAATACCCAGATAGTATTGTTGTAACCCTAATGAGTTGCAGACTGCCCTGCAGGATTCATGGTGTGAATGTCGAGTCCATGCCATGTCGTGTTCCAGCACTTCTGCATGTACGTAGGGGCCCTACACGATATTAGTCACATATACTAGTTTTTCTGGCTCTTCAGTGTATATATATATATATATATATATATATATATATATATACACTGTCACAAAAAAATATATGCACTCAGAAGAAATTGAGCTACTATCACGAAACTTTGCAGGAATGCAGTCTGGTAAGAGATATGCAAATGATTAAAATTTCGACGCCAATGAGACAAGGGTAAGCGCGCTATGCGCCTATGAGATTCGCAGCTGGGAGAGTTTAAAAGCATAATTGCTCGTGCCATAGGGTTATTCAAACAAATCTGTCGACTTGGATGGACGGTATTGTGACTAGAGATGCCTCTGAGACGTAACCGGCGATAGTACGAACAATTGTCGGACTTTGAGAGGGGACATATAGTAGGCCTCAGAGAAGCAGGTTGGTCGAAGAGGTGTATCGACCGCCACCTCTGTCCGAGCGATATGGTAGTTGGCAACAATGAATCACGGAAGGGATAGTCTACCGTCGCGGAGGGTCAGGGCGTCCTAGGAACACAAATACGCGCGAGGATCACGCAATCATAAGAGCGGCCACGGCCACACCAACAACGTCGCTAGAATCGGTTCGACGCCATTTACCACATTCCAGACAATATATATCTTGTTCAAATTTTCAATCGCTAATAAAAGTACTTTTTATTCATCCACTCAAGTTCAAATACATTTTTTAAACTTGTAGTGGATGACACTTGATGTTAATACAGTTTTTCAAATATTAATTCATTAATTAAATTTAATTAATCAATTTTAGTTTTAGACCTAGAGAGTCTCTTCCTCTTGAATAGTAATCCCGTCCTGTAGGTTGCAAGATCGAATCCCCAACCTGACGAACTTTTTCTCTCTCTTTCCGCCCCTCCTAATCTCGCACAGTAGGCAAGGTTCTGGCAGGCAATCTTTTTTTTCAATTCCTACTATTAGTTCACACTCAAATTTTTTCTTTGTTGACCTAAGTAGGAATTGACTTTAAAAAATTTTTTTTTATATATTACTTGTTTTTGTTTTATTTTCAGAATTTAATTGAAAATAAGAGCATTTGAAAATCTTGCACTGAAAGCAAGAAAGTGAAAACTGTATTAACATCAAGTGTCATCCACTACAAGTTTAAAAAAATGTATTTGAACTTGAGTGGATGAATAAAAAGTACTTTTATTAGCGATTGAAAATTTGAACAAGATATATATAGAGAGAGTGTGAACTAATAGTAGGAATTGAAAAATCTACAGCAAAGAAAGATCAAAGATTTGTCATTCCTTCATACTCAGCATCATTCCCTCATTTCTTCAATAATTTAGCATAAAAATGTAACCAAATTAAAATAAATTTTTATATTTAAAAATTTGATTAATTTGAAGTTATATGTTAAAATAAATTTATATTATTGGAATTTAAAACTTTAAATTTTTTAATTTATGCAACTTAATTTTTTTAATTAAAGCTTATTAAATACATTATTTTCTAATTAACAATAAAATTTTAAAAATTAAAATTATTGTGGATATTTGAAGAAAGTAAATTTAAAATTCAATAATATACTTATTTCAATTTATTCATTTATTTATTTTGTTAAAATCTCTTTAAATCCTGTGTTATATATGTAATTCACGATGATATCAAGGAAAACCATTCGGAGACGACTGGTCGACTCAAGTATAAGGAGCCGACGTCCATTAAGACGCCTACCACTGACCCCCATCATAGGTAGTGTCGATTGAATTTTTGCCAACCTCGGACAAGCTGGAGTGTGACCGACTGGAGGTGTATGATCTTCAGCGATGAATCCCGATTCAGTCTCAATGCCGATGACCAGTGCATACGCGTGTGGAGGCGGCCAGGCCACCGGTCCGATCCGGCATTTGTTGTCGAGAGGCATTCGGCGATTACTTATAAGGTGTGACAGTGTGGGGAGCGATTTGTTGGGACACACGATCACCTCTAGTCGTCCTTCAACGCACTTTGACGGCACATAGTTACATGGACGATATTTTAACTCCAGTTGTACTGCCTATGCTATCAAGTCACCCAGGTGTCATTTATCAGCAAGACAACGCTCGCCCACATACTGCGCGACTCTCCCAACAATGTCTTCCTGGACATGACGTACGATAGGAAGGATATGACGATAGGAAGGATATGACGATAGGAAGGATATGACGTACTACCATGGTCTACAAGGTCACCAGACCTCTCGACAATAGAGCAAGTCTGGGACGTGCTTGGAAGGTAACTGCAACTGTCCCGGAATACTGGTGAATTAACTGCCCAGTTGCAAAGATTATGGCATGATCTTTCGCAGGAGGTCATAAGTGACCTCACTGATTCTATGCCACGTTGTGTTCCGGCTTGTATAGCTGCCTGAGGTGGATTTACTACATACTGATTTGTGAGCTTTTTCATGCCATATCTTCTTAATAAAACGGTCTCTTCTTATGAATTTTTCATCATTTGCTTATATCCTCATATACTACATACATCTTAAGTTTCGTGATAGTAGCTCGTTTCCTTCTGGGTGCATATATTTTTTGTGACAGATAGTATATATATATATATATATATATATATATATATATATATATATATATATATATATATATATATATATATATATATATATATATATATATATATACTATATATAGGAAATTGAAAGCCATAGCTCGCCACTGGACAGTAGACGAAGATTGTTTGTTTACAACGGAGTTGGCAGTTTTTTCCGCGCGCCGAGATATTTGTATCTCAGCTCCGCGCGCTCAGATGTGATTGTAACTTATATTTAAAATGTTGTGTTCTTTTTGTTAATAAATATGTGTGTGATGTTAATCGTCCATGCTTAGTGCTTTTCGCCTTACACAGTGGATTTAAGTAATAGTGAGCCAACCGGCCAAGCTGTTATAGTCTTATATATATATATATATATATATATATATATATATATATATATATATATATAAAATTGGGGGTTCCACCGAGATTTGAATGCGGAATCCAGTCATAAGAAATATTGCGTGGAGGATCGAAAAGGAGGTATTTCTTTTTATTTAGTACAGTACGTGCCTGAGATTTTGTTGCCGCCTTGGCAAAGTTAGGAACTTAGTGATTGCTATTAGGCTAAACTAGCTGAAAGTTGTGGATGTATATTGGGGGACCAAACTGGCTTATATGCATCGGTTTAAAATAGCAGTTCACGAGTACCAGACTGACTTATTTTTATCTAGAAACTCTAGATTTGATTTCATATGTGTAATAATTAAATTGTGTATCCTCTGTTAGTTCGAATTACATAAAGTGTGTTCGTGTGTCGAGTGTTTCTAATGCCAAACTGGCTATTTAAAATCTTAAAATAGTTGAGATATTGTGTAATGCCAAACTGGCTATTTAAAATCTTAAAACTTAAGATAGTTGAGACATTGTGTAATGCCAAACTGGCGATTTAAAATCTTAAAACTTAAGATAGTTGAGATATTGTGTAATGCCAAACTGGCTGAAATAATTAAATGAATAACGATTCATGTATTAAAAGTCAAACTGATTTTTAAGTAAATTGTGTTTTTGTTTTGTAAAGATAAAGAATATTTTATTTTGTATTGAATACTGCTAAAGCCAAACTGGCAGGTATTAACTGTGTATTAGAATTTATTTGTGCAATTTAGACTATAGTAGTGTTCTTAAATTCGGAATTTAAGATGGCTTATCTTGGCCAAGGCCGGAAGGAGGACTTGAAGGTGATTGCGATAGAATTAGGGGAAAATATGACAGATGACTTAAAGGTAATTGATCTGCGTAACTTAATTCTGAAAAGTAGTAATTATGAGGACGAGTATATAAAAGAATTTCTTTCAACTGTGATCAGTGAAAGAAAAGAGAAAGAAGAAAGAAAAGAGAAAGTAGTAGAAAGAAAAGAGAAAGAAGAAGAAAGAAAAAAAGAAAGGGACTTTCAATTGGTAAAACAAAGATTAGAGTTACAGTTAGAGGAAAACAAAAACTCTGAGGACTCTGTTAAATCTAGTACAGATTTTAGTTCTAAAATTGAACTTCAAAAGCTAATGCCCACATTTGATGAAAAAGGGGGTGAGATAAGTTTGTTCTTAGAGCTTTTGGAACAACAAGCGAAAGTTCTTAAGGTACCCCAAGAAAAGTGGGTCACTCAATTAATTGGTGTTCTGCCATTAGAAATTGCTCACTTGATAGCTCGTGAACCTGAAGAACAGGCTAGTGAGTATCCATATGTTAAGACCTTATTACTTAAGCGTTTTAAGATGAGCCCAGAGAAGTTTCGCCAAAATTTTGTGAAACTGTAAAAGTCACCAGACCGTACTTGAAAGGATTTTTACTACGAGATGAAAAATTATCTAAAAGGCTGGCTAAATGGATTGAAGATAGAAACCTATGAACAATTAAAAGAATTGATGATCGTTGATCAGATAAAGCAAAGGGCACCGAATGAATTTAAAGAAAACTTTTTGGATCATTGGACATCCATTACTTCTCCAGTTGAACTTGTAACCAAGATTGACGAATTTGAGGATGTGAGAAAGTGCATACGAGGTAAAACTCCTTCGATGGGTTGCAAGGATCAAAGTAATAAAAAACCATGGCAGTCGAAACCTTGGAAGGGAAAAAGACAGAAAATGAAGATACGCATGCCGTAAAAGAAATGGAAAACTTCTACAATGTTAAGAAACCAGATCCCAACTTCGATAAGAGGACACAGTTTCATTGTTTTGAATGTGAGGATACCACACATATCAGGCCTGATTGCCCTAAACTGAAAAAGAAAAACAGTATAGGCAGCTTAAACTACACTGAAGTGCCACTGAATTAGGGATAGCAAAGCCTATGAAAATTGTGTAGCGCTGCGCATCATGTATGCGCAAGTGAGGGCGCTGTGGTAACTGCATATATAGCATGTACTGTGGTTGTTCTGAATTAGTTGTTGGAATTGCCAGCATGGGTAAACTGCCTGATTTAGACGTCTTCGATCGCGGACAAATCGTAGGTGCGCGACTCATGGGCCATTCAATTTCCGAAATCGTCAGACAGCTAGTTATTTTCAAGGTCGACAGTGTCAAGAGTATACCAAGAATACATGAATGGTCGAAAAAAACTAGTGATCGGGCAAACTGCAAAGGACAATTAGCCTTGACAGTGCGTGGTGAGAGACGGCTCAGGCGTATTGTACGTAGCCAGCGAAGCCAAACATTAGCTCAAATTACCACCTAGTTTAATGACGGTGCCAGTCGTACAGTCAGTAAACGGACTGTGCAACGCTCGCTTCACCGTATGGGTTTCGGGAACCGTCGACCTACGAGAGTACCATTGCTCTATACTCGCCATCGGGCTACACGTCTTGCCTGGGCAAGAGAGACTGGAGTGTAGAGGACTGGAAACGAGTAGTATGGAGTGATGAGTCTCGATTCCGTCTACTTAACGCCAACGGGAGGCTGAGAATACGGCGTCAGGCTCATGAAGCCATGGATCCTGCATGCCTGGCTGGAACTGTACAAGGGCCTGGTGGCTCAATCATGGTCTGGGGTGTTTTTTCGTAGCACAGTTTGGGATCTTTGGTGCGTGTACCAACCTCCCTCAATGCAATTCGGTACGTAGAGTTGCTGGGTGATCACCTCCATCCGTTTACGCTGTTCTGTTATCCGCACGGTAATGGAGTTTTCCAGCAAGACAACTGTACCTCTCACAAGTCCCGGTTGGCTACTGGCTGGTTGGATGAGCATTCCTTTGACTTCTCTGTCATGAATTGGCCACCTATAAGCCCAGACTTAAATCCTATTGAGCATCTTTGGGATGTTTTGGAACAAGGCGTGAAAGGCCCTCACACAGCACCAAAGAACCTTACTGAATTATGGACAGCTTTAGCCAATATTTGGCAAGCCATTCCCGTGGAACGTTTCCAGAAACTTGTTGAATCTATGCCTCGTCGTGTGGCAGCCGTTATCAAAGCCAGAGGAGGCCCAACTCGTTACTAGGTAGGTATCCTTAATTCAGTGGCACTTCAGTGTATATTAAGAATAAAGTTGATGAAGACCTATTAGCTCCATACACCATTCCTGGTAAAATAAATGGGACTAGCATTCCTATACTTAGAGATACTGGAGCAACTGTAGATGTAGTGTGCCAGAAATATGTTTCGCCTCAAAGAATGACGGGAGAACATGTATGGGTGCAACATTTACTGAACGAGCAGATGTCTTGCTTGCCTATGGCCGAAATTAAAATTGAATGCAAATTGGGCCCTGTCACCACTAAGGCAGCCGTTCTCAGAGATAACTTAGACCAAGGGAGGTGCATCCTTGAAAATAAAACCGCCTCACTGTTAGAAGAAATTAAAGCTGACAGTTGGAAGAAAAAGGAAGCTGTGAACGGAGTACTTACGAGAGCGCAGCAGAGAAAACATCTTGCTGAAGAAGAAAGCTTGTCAAAATCCCAAGAGAAACTTGAACTGTCCAAAAAGGCAGAGTAGGAGAAAGAGGAAGAAAATGATCTTCCAAGTACAGAAGTTCAACTTTTGCTAGAAATTGATGAAACTGAAGTTATTTTGGACTTGGTAAAAGTCACTTCAGAAAAGTTTTCTGAAGAACAACAGAAGAGCAAAGATCTGGGTCCGTTGTTTACATTAGTCAAAAAGGCCTCGACAGAATCAAAAGATTTCAGAATAGTTAAAGATAAATTACTGGTTAAGAAGAAAGTCGACAAGATGGGGAAAGAAGTTTATATACTTGTGGCTTCTGAATGTTCTAGGGAGCAAGTCAAAAGCATGTGCCACGAAGAAACGTCGGCTCACTTAGGAGTCGCCAAAACATAGGACCGAATGGTGAAATATTTCTTCTGGCCGAATTGTTACAAAGAAATAGAGGAGTTTGTTAAAACCTGTGATGCTTGTCAACGAGCCGGAAAATGTAATGTCAAGAAGAAAGCCCCATTAACTTTGGTACCTGTCATATCTGAGATCTTCAACAAAATAAATGTAGATGCTTGTGGGCCCTTGCCCACTACACCAAATGGATATCGTTCTCTGATTACAGCTAGTGCATGGCATCCAAATATCCAGATGCAGTAGCGGTAGCAGATATTGGATCAATGTCTGTAATTGATGCATTATTGCAGATATTCAGTCGTATGGGTTTTCCGAAGGAAATACAAACTGATCAAGGGACCTCATTTATGTGTAACTTAACTGAAGAATTTTTCCAGAGATTTGGAGTAAAAACCATTAGAAGCTCTGTACACCATCCTCAGAGTAATCCAGTCGAACAATTCCATTGGACCATCAAAAGAATTTTGAGGGTGTTATGCATTGAAGCTGCTCTTGAATGGAAAAGACATGTTCCAGCAGCCCTATTTGCTTTAAGGACTGTCACACATGAAAGTACTGGATTCAGTCCTGCTGAGTTAGTACATGGAAGAAATCTAAGGTCACCGGCTACCCCATTGTACGAACAATGGTTGGAGCCAGATGAAGAAGGAAATGGAGTAGTTGGATATGTGTTTCAGCTAATCAATCGAATGAAGAGAAGTCAGGAGATAGCTGAAGAAAAAATAGAAGAAATGAGAGACAAACGAAAAAAGTGGTATGATCGAAATGCTGTTAATCGAGTATTTCAAGAGGGAGACTTGGTGTTGATCTTATCCACTTGTAGACCAAATAAGCTGGCAGTTCAGTGGAAAGGACCTGGCAAAATTGTTAAGAAGTTGTCAGAAACAAATTATGTTGTTAGCTCAGAAGGAAGACAAGAGAAAAATCAAGTTTAATCACATTAACATGCTAAAACCGTATTATATACGACCAGAGCTTGTGAACATCTTATGGAGTTTAGAGGACAACGAACCTGTGGAAATTGAAGATGATTTTCCGAAGATTGAATCGGATCCTAACATATTCGATTTCAGTGAAATAAGATAGAGTAGTGCTTTAGATAAGCTTTTTAAATGAAAAACAGCAAGAACAATTGCAGAAAATATTGGTAGAATATGCCAAATTGTTTTCTAGCATCCCAGGAAAAACAAACGTCGTCGAACATGACATAGAGCTAATGAGCGATAAGCCTATTCGTATGAAACCCTATCGTATGTCACCTAGACAAAACGAGATATTGCAGTTAGAGATCCAGAAGATGTTGCAATACAAAATAATTGAACCGGGTGAATCATATTATACATCACCCATGATACTAGTTGAATCACCAGGACGAGATCCTTGACCTTGTATATATTACAGGAAAATCAATGAAGTTACTAAGACCCAATACTTTCCATTGCCTAACATAGAGCAAAGAGTCAAAGCAGTTGCTGCAGCAAAGTACATTACTTTGTTAGATCTAACGAAAGGATATTGGCAGATTCCTTTAAGTAAGAAGGCCCAGAAAATAGCTGCATTCACAACCAACTTTGGGGTCTACCAACCGTTGAGAATGCCGTTTGGTCTGAAAAATGCCCCATATTATTTTAGCAAAATGATGTCAGACTTGCTACATGATTGTGAAAACTTCGCAATACCTTATTTAGACGACATTGCTATATTCTCTAAAACTTGGGAAGAACACTTAGAACATCTGAAGAGGGTCTTGACAAAATAAAAAGTGCTAAATTAACCATCAAGCCCAAGAAATGTAAATTTGCTCAAAAAGAAGTCCAGTACCTGGGACACCTTATTGGGGAAGGGAAAAGATCACCAGCAGAGTTAAAAGTACAAGCAGTCCGAGAATTTCCGACTCCGACTTGCAAAACAGAGGTTCGAGCTTTCCTTGTCTTAGCGGGGTACTATCGACAGTATATTCCCATGTTTTCAGCTATCGCCGCCCCTTTGACGGAGATCCTCAAGGGAAAAGAACAAAAAGGGAAGATAAAATGGAATAATTCTTGTGAAGATGCTTTCCGTATATTAAAAGAAAGATTGTCAAGCAAACCAGTGCTTTATGCACCTAACTACCAAAAAGAATTCCTGTTGCAAACTGATGCATCCGACACCGGTCTAGGCATAATTTTAGCACTGATCGACGACCAGGGAGAAGAACATCCGATTCTATATATGAGTAGAAAACTCAAACCATCAGAGTGGAAATATTGTACCACTGAAAAGGAGTATGCGGCTATAGTGTATGCAGTGAAAAAGTCACAGTGTTATTTAGATGGTCATTTGCCGTTCATAATACAGACCGACCACAACCCACTGGTGTGGCTCAAAACTCATGCCGGGAACAACCAGAGACTTTTGCGATGGTCCCTGGCGTTTCAACCATTAAATTACAAAATTCAACACAAGAAAGGGAAAAATCACTGCAATGCAGACACCTTAAGCCGCATCCATATCCTACTTAGTTTCTATTAAACCATGTGACTTTGTAATGTGTATAAAAAGTTGATCCCTTGTGTAAACAAATTTGTTTTGTATTAGTTATAAGTTGCCGGAATATATGTATTTAACTGTACTAATTTCGAGTCTCATGTTTAAGTAATTCTTCATGTAATAGTATTTTGAAGTATTCTGTTTAAAATTGCTTGAATTTCTTTAAATTGTATATGATTGCAAAGAATTATATTATGTTGTAACTGGTACATTATGAAGTGCTATTGAGGGTAGTCTAAATTGTTAGGGACTTTATAGCATTAGGTAAAAATTAAATAGGGACTTGGCACAGTACCGTATTAGGAAAAGAGATGTCTTTGTCTATGGCAAATTGGGAGCTTATTTCCTGAACATTATGGAACTGAGACATCTGTTGCCTTGAGCATCTGAACTAGTAACAAGCATTAACTTATCCTGAGTTCGGAAAAGTTCAACACTGGAGGGGGGAAGTTTGTGACAACGCTAGAGTTGAAAATTGAAAGCCATAGCTCGCCACTGGACAGTAGACGAAGATTGTTTGTTTACAACGGTAAAGTCAAAGAAATTAAAATGTTTAATGATGCTTGAATTACTTCACTAAAAGTAAATCAATCCTGTCGCGGACGCCAAATAACGTAAATCGGATCAGTTAAAGTAAAATTCCAACTCACTAGTACATAAAAATACCTATTCATTACTACGGAATTCAGAGTGCTTTAACATAACACAAAATCAGAAAGTGGCTAATTTTCGAACTGCTTTTATACATACAAAATACATTCTTGAAGCCACTCAGTGAAATACAAATTATATTACAAAAAAACGATAGCACCATGGAGGTAACGTGTAATTTACAACATTCTCCCCACCTTTTAAAAGTGGTAACTTTTAAAACAAAATACTTAAAACATTTTAAATGCACTTCAAATTAGTTAAAGTCTTAAAATGATTTCACAGATTAAGTCGGTTTACAGGCTTGGTTCTACGACCATATCGAGTTATTTTCCGTTCTTTTCTATCAGTCTCTATGCAATGGTCTTTAGTAAACAGTTCAGCATTATCTGCTTTTGAAGGTATATCAGTCATTTCAGTTATATCCCCACTATTTATTTCAAGTTGATATAATCTTTGCACAGGTCTCAGCATGTTACCTTTAGCAGTTTTCACACGAACTAGCCGAGTAATGGAGTCCTTACCAGGGAATATCTCTATCACTTTGGCAAGATCCCAGTCTAATCTCCTTTTGTTGTCACTGCCAACAAGTACAACGTCTTCCAACTGTATATTGTCTACATTAATTTTCTTGTTTGAACGAAGTAAACCTAGATATTCTTTCTTAAATCTCAGTCTAAGGTCTTCCGTTCTCTTGCCGTTGTCTTGCCTCACTTTCTGCAAATAGTTCCACCTTTTTGATAGACTAATCAATTCCGACTGATCCAAATCTTCAGTGTCATTTCCAGCAAGACTCTGTAGAAACGTCGAGGGCTTAAGCATACTAAATTCATCTGAATCTTCAGAAACTTATGTTAGAGGACGATTATTCATCAAAGATTCACATTCACAGATTAAGGTAATTAGCTCTTCATAATTTAAGGAAGCATGGCCTAAGTTTTTTCTAAGCAAATCTTTCAAAATTCTAATCAAACGTTCCCAATAGCCTCCCCACCATGGAGCTGTAGGTGGATTAAACTTCCATTTTATGCATTTTAAACTACATTCTTGTTGAATTTTATCCCAATGTAACTGCTTTAGGGCTTTGTTTACTCCAACGAAATTAGTTCCGTTGTCTGAATAAATGACAGATACTCTTCAGGCCTGTTCACATAGGAGTCCGTTGCGTTTCGTTAAGGAAAAGATGACGTTGAGACGAAAATAAACCAATCATATGCCTCCAAACGATTAGCAATGAAATTTTTAACGCCTATGATTGGTTTATTTTCGTCTCAACGTCATCTTTTCCTTAACGCAACGCAACGGACTCCTATGTGAACAGGCCCTTACTCTTCTGGCCGTGAATCTTTGGAGAGCTTGTATGAATGTGTATGTACTTAAGGATTGAATCAGTTCTGGGTATACTGCCCTGTACATCGCACAGGTAAAAATGACTATCCACCATTTTTCCCTTGACTTCGTAAAAAGGGGTCCAGCTAAGTCGACACCTGCTACTTGAAAAGTAACAGATATTCTTGTTCTATCTGCCGGCAAAGGGGGAAATGGAACTTCAAGCGCTTTAGCTTGATTTCTTCTGAAAACAATGCATCTTCGAACAACAGATTTAACAGTTCTTCTACCCTGCAGTATCCAAACCTTTTCACGTAAAATTGTAAGAAGAGTCAATATTCCTGCATGTTTATGAATAATATGTAGTTGTTCAATCATTCTCTGTATTATGAGATGTCTCGAAGGAAGAACAATTGGATTCTTATAGTCATCGATTTCTTCTCCTTCTGTCATCTCGATTTTATTCTTAGCAGCCCATTATCGTCTATGAAGATGTTTAAACTCTTTAAAGACGCTCTGGAAACTTCATCTGAAAAGCATTCACTTTGTATGCATTGAAAAAGTATTTTTTCAGCGTGCAAAAATTCTTCTGACGTGATCGCAGAAGAAATTGATCTTCCTATTATTTTGTATCGATAGCGCATTATCCACGCTACTGTTCTTACTATCATAGTACATTTAGAAAACCTCAAAGCAAGTCCAGAAATGATCGTCTCATTTACCGAAGTATTCGCTGACACAGTTGTTCTGCGTCTTTCTTTGTTAATCTCGTCTGTAGCAGGAACAAGATGATTTGATGACCAAGTTTCAGGGTAACCTCTAAGAAATGTTGGTCCTGTCCACCATTGCGATTTTAAAAGTTGCAATGGGGAACATCCTCTCGACAATAAATCCGCAGGATTTAAGATACCTGGTACGTGCTTCCAGCATCCAGTTTTACTGTAATCTTGGATCTCCTTTACCCTGTTTTCCACGAACACGGACCAACTGTTTCGCTTTTTCAACCATGCTAAGACAACAGACGAATCAGACCAAAAGTAGGTTTTTAAGTTTGTTCTGTTTAAGCATTTAATGGCTAGTTGGTACAACCTAACACCGAAAAGTGCTGCTATCAGTTCGAACCGTGGCAAAGTAATTTCTTTTAAGGGTGTAACTCATGATTTCGCTAAGATGAGGTTTAAATGCACTTCTTCATTTTCTTCTGTTCTCAAAAATATGCAGGTGCCATATGCAAGTTTGGAAGCATCACAAAACACGTGTATGGTACTGGTAGAATTAATAAAAATTCTTCTTGCTATTCGGCAGTCATTCAAATGATGTATTTCTTTTAGCCATCTGCTAAATTCCTTTTGCATATCTTTAGGTAGCTCCTCATCCCAGTCAGTTTTCAATTTCCATGATTTCTGCAAAATTGCTTTTGGAATAAATAACGTGGGTGCGGAGAATCCAATCGGGTCGAATATTTTCTGAATGCTTCAAAGTAGCATTCGTCTGGTGGAAGACTCATTTACAGATATTACGCGACATCCTATTTCATCTGATGGTCGATACCACTGAAGACCCAAAATATTGTCTACACACTTCTCTGAATCAAAACTACTTATCCAACCTCTAAGGTTGAAATCAGCGGATGACATTAAATCAGCTTCTTTAATGAATGGTTCTATTTCTTTGTCCTGAGAAACATCAGTAAGGCAATTATCCATATAAAAGGTACCTTTTAGCCTTTCAGCGATCTCACATAAATTTTCTGGTGGGTTTTCCAGCAAATTCTTTAAGCAAGCTGATAGTAAAAATGGACTACTGCAAACACCAAAAACCACTCTGCAATGTCTTAAAACTATGATTTTGTCCCTTTCCCACCACAGGAAACGGAAAAAATTTCTATCTATCTGATCAACTTCAATTTGTAAGAAGGTCTTTTCTATATCGGCCGATAGTGCAATTGGGTAAATTCTAAAATTAGTTAAAACTATCGGAATCAAATATAATAAATTAGGGCCAATTTCAAGACAGTCATTTAAAGAATTTCCATTTTCATCTTTATTCGAGGCATCAAATAACGGTCTGAGTTTAGTTGTGTTACATTTTTTTAACACAGCTCGGTGTGACAAGTAATGAACCAATTTATTAATGTTTGTATCTCGCACAATTTCAACTACTCCCTTTTTTAACCAATCTTGAATTACATCGTCATATTCTTCGAATTTGTTTAGTTTTCTCAATCTCTTCGATGTATTCTGTAATCTTTTTTCAGCGGCCTCAAGATTGGAGTCTAAACAAGGATAACTGTTAATCCATGGCAAGCGTATTATGTAACGACCTGTATCTTTGTTTCGTTTCGTCTTATTCTCAAAGAAATTCACAACTTCTTTATCCTTTTCTTGTTTATTTCTTTCTGCAGGATCTAATATACCTATGGTCTCTAACTTCCAAAATTTTGATATTTTGGAAGCACAAGTCATAGAAACGAGCAAATTGGAGGAAATAGTAGCTGTGCTGTTACTGCAACCAATAATAGTCCATCCTAAAGTGGTCCGAACTGCCAATAAATCCCTTTCAATTGAAACCACTTCCGATGTTACAATTTGAGCCCAGGCATCTGATCCCAATAATACTTTGATTTCCTTCTAGTTTTCGTCTTCAACTTTCGAATACTCAGTAATTTCTATACCCCTCCTTTTAAGAATCTGATACATATTCTCATCAATTAACTTCGGTATATTAGTACAAATTCGATCAGAACCAATCACTTTAAATTCAAAATGATTCTTAGATTTCATACCTTTTAATTTAATTTTAAATGTATCATGAGTCAAAAAGGGAGTCCTTTTACCGCCGAACAATTCCTGCGATAAAGTCCCCTTAACCTGCGCAATCAAATTCATTTCCTTTGCACACGAATTTTTAATGTAACTTCTTTGAGAGCCAGAATCACATAATACTCTCAATGGATACCTTTTATTGTCAACCACAATTTGTGCAAGCAAAGTTTGTAAATATGTTACCGAGTAATTTGATGAAACAGATAAAGTTTTTACTACTTCTAAATCATTATTCTTCAAAGCATTTTCATCATTTTTCTCGTTTTTAGATCGAGAACACATAATTGGAAAATGCTGTCCTTTTCAAATTACGCATTTTATAAAAACTTTACATTTAGAATTAAGGTGACCTGTCCTCAAACATTTAACACAGGCACCCTTCCTTCTAAGAATTTTACTACGTTCATCAATTGATGTCTCAATTACAGAAGCACAGTCCTGTGAATTGTGAGTTCTTCTATCACAGAATACACAAAACCTCTCCTATATCGGAATATTTTCTGATGACACTAACACAGCAGCTGTGGGCACGTCTCTAATTCGATTGCTTCTAATTATTCTTGAATCACTTCTAAATTCGCTCTCAAAGGAACTTTTTCTCAATTTTTACCTTTCTTCACTTTCAACTTCTAATTTTAAAAAAGAAAGTAATTCTGACATACAGTCCGAATGATTTCCGGTACATATATTTTTGGACACACGGTAACGATCCCCGGTTTTAAGGGCCTGTTCACATAGGAGTCCGTTGCGTAGCGTTAAGGAAAAGATGACGTTGAGACGAAAATAAACCAATCATAGGCGTTAAAAATTTCATTACTAATCGTTTGGAGGCCTATGATTGGTTTATTTTCGTCTCAACGTCATCTTTTCCTTAACGCAACGCAACGGACTTCTATGTGAACAGGCCCTAAAAGGTAACTTCTGGTAGTGCTGATTCCACTAGTGGAAATAGCATTGCTGCATACCTTTCTTTAGTTACGCCCAGGTAATCCAGAGCTCTCAACCGGGCTTCAAGACTATCATATAGTTGAACCGTAGACTTCATTTTATCTTTTTTTTAAAACCAAATTTAAAAGTTCCCGAACGTAATATTCTATTAAAAATTCTTCCTTACCAAATCTGGATTTTAGAAGTTCAACAGCTTTCTCGTAATTTTCTTTGGAAGGAGGGAACCCCTCTAACAACTTATAAGCCGGGAATTTGGTTTCATACTTTGAAATAAGTAATCAAATTTATCTTCTGGCGTTAAACACTTATAATCATGTATTTTGGAAAATTGAGCCCAAAATCCAATCCACCCCTTAAAATCGCCATCGTATTTTTTCAGTTCAATTTTCGGCAAACGTACTTGCAATTTACCAGAATTAGCCGAAGCATTATTTTCTACATTTTCAGGAATTCGTTTTATTTTATTTACTTGATCCCTTATTTTATAAAATTTAATTGAGTACTCACCTGATTTAATCAGTTCGTCCTCAACCTCTCTGTCTTCGACACCTTCTTTGGCAAGCAGTTTTCTAAAAATCTCGTCATCCAAAGCCTTCAAGTTTTCATATTTATCATTAAATGATGCAAATCGTGCTGAAATTTCAGCCCTATCTCCGTCGCTACTGCTCAAAAGTTCCTCTAATGTTTTATAATCACGAGTGAAAGTTCAACGTAACACTCGCCTTTCCATGTTCCGTATTTCAAAGTCAAACAAATTAAAATGTTTAATGATGTTTGAATTACTTCACTAAAAGTAAAACAATCCTGTCGCAGACGCTAAATAACGTAAATCGGATCAGTTAAAGTAAAATTCCAACTCACTAGTACATAAAAATACCTATTTATTACTACGGAATTCAGAGTGCTTTAGCATAACACAAAATCAGAAAGTGGCATGGACATGGACATGGACAAAAAGTTTTCTTGAGGTTCCAAATAGGGCTAAGAAAGCCCTTTATCCTCGGTATGGATATGGGAAGTACTGAAGCTTTTCACGCATGGTCCAAGAAGAAATGAATCAAGTTTTTTAAAAAAGTTACAAAATAAATTAAATAAGTTACAAAAATAAGAACAAAAATGTTAGAATTTAGTAAGTTAAAGTTAACACAAAATTAAATCAGCAAGACTTGTCTAAAAAATGTTCCAATATAAGATAGAATAAAAAGCAAAATATAAAGATTAAACTCTCAAAAGTCGAAGACGGGCCACAGAGGACCGCGAGCAGCAAAGATATTAAATGCTGGGATCAAACCCAGGATGGGAAAGAGCAATCAAGAAACCCGTGCTTGAAAACAGTCCGAAAAAGGAAGCAAGATGATGAATTTGTATTACAGAGGTTAAAAAAGATCAAGCTTACTGGTCGAGAGCAAAATGTGTCCCGCAACCTGATTGGTTGACGAAACAGGATCCAGGAGCTTAGAAGAAGATATTATCAGGGACGACGGCTCACAATTTGACCATGAAGATTCGTAGAGGCATATTACATCAACGAGACGACACACTACCTTTTTTAAAAAAGCGTAAGAGGGTGTGAGTGCATATAATTAGGAAAAATGGGGAGGGGGGAAAAGCGATCTAGAAAGAATTTAAGGAAAACAGAATGACAAAAAGAAAGAATAAATAAATTTTAAATTAGGGAAAAGAGGAGTTGGGAGTAATCCCAGTGTCCAGCACTAGAGTCGCTCTAGGTCTGCGATTAAATTCTCTATTGTCATAATCAGGAAGATTGGCAATTTCTTCATTAGGGGTGGAGTAAAGACATATAAAATTTAGTGGCGAGATTAATTATAGTCAGGCGAATATGTTCAATACTTAGATCTTTGTGTAGGGAGAAGTTAGTTTTATATCTATTGGTTTTAGTGATTAGACGTAAGGTTTTATTTTGTGTGCATTGCAATTTCTGGACATGACTGTTAGCCTCTGACCCCCATACAGGCACTGCATAAAGAAGTATAGGTCGAAGTACTGTTTTGTAAAGCAGAAGTTTATTTTCTATACTCATCTCTTTCTGGAACAGGAGGTGGGCGATATCTTTTCTAGCTTTAAAAAATTTGCAGATATTATTATTAATATTTTTCTTCCAAGTAAGCTTACTATCCATGAAGATACCCAAATATTTCACTTCCCTTTGAAAGTGGATGAGCTGACCATAAACGATAACTGGGGGTAGGGGAATCCTATTGTATGAAAAAAAGATAGCTTTTGTTTTACTGGGATTTAATTTAATGCGCCATTTATCAAACCAGCGCTCAAGAATGTTAATATGACGTTGGAGGTAAGTATGCATATATCTGACATTATGGTTTTTAGCGAGAATGGCTGTGTCATCAGCATAGAGGGCAAGCGAAGTGTTCGGGGTGGTGGGGATATCATTTATAATCAAGTTAAATAAGACCGGTCCCAGTTTCGAACCTTGAGGAACTCCCGCATTAACAGGGCGTAGGTCTGAAGTGGTACCAGAATAGCTTACAGCAAAAGTTCTGTCCGAAAGATAGGATTGTATAAGTTTAATTAGGGCAGCTGGCATTTTAAATTTAATGAGTTTATAGATAAGGCCACTGTGCCAGACAGTATCAAAAGCTTTAAGAATATCAAAGAAGACAGCACCAGTCTGCATTCTGTTCTGTAGTCCATCATGGATGTACTCAGTAACACGAAGCAGCTGATGTGTGGTAGAATGTTTAGGTCTGAAACCAAATTGGGCATTAGAGAGAACTGAAGCCACTCAGTGAAATACAAATTCTATTACAAAAAACGATAGCACCATGGAGGTAACATGTAATTTTCAACAAACGGCATTGGGAGTTTTTTCCGCGCGCCGATATATTTGTATCTTTGCTCCGCGCGCTGAGATGTGATTGTAACTTATATTTAAAATGATATGTTCTTTTTGTTGATAAATATGCGTGTGATGTTAATCGTCCATGCTTAGTGCTTTTCGCCTTACACAGTGGATTTAAGTAATAGTGAGCCAACCGGCCAAGCTGTTACAATCAATATATATATATATATATATATATATATATATATATATATATATATATATATATAAATTTCAAGAGTATCTCTTCTTCTAAGCCTTTCTTTCCCAGCGATAGGTTTAAAGAAATGAAAGTTCAAAACATCATTTGATCTTATTCCTGTACGAAAAGGCATTCCTCAGTTTTTGCGGTAGGGTATTTTTTGCTCGTTTATCGAATTCAGGGCGTGCAGAGAGATAATATTTATTAGTTTAAGAGACATTAATATTTGTTTTTCCGTTCTATGGGAGAATAACATGGGCTGCCATTGTGGAAGTGCCCAACATGGCAACCTTGACGTCATCACTTCACGAGCACGTATTTGGAATGCTTGTACGTCACGCACTGACGTGTTGCGTCGGCGAACAACTTATACAGAATTACTAAGCAACTGGCCCACCGGCTGCATAGACACAGCCTTGTTTGTATTTAGCAACATCGCGTGGATTCATGTTGTTTATGTGAGATAGTTACCTCATTTGATGACATCTCAATTTGAATCTTACTTAGTTATAAACTGACAAAATATATTACTATATCAGTATGGGAAGACCAAAGGTGAGCTATTTCTTTTTTATAATTTAATTGATTTTCTGTTTCACTTAATATGAATAACAACACATTGACAATAATTACTTTGATCATCTATGTTACGGTTCCTAGATATGTATTTGTGGTAGAACTTTCGATTATTATACAGTATGTGTCGTTACATAGTATAAATACGGCAATGACATGTTATAAAATACGTTAACGGGTTAATCTGAGATACATGATCCAGTTTGGATCGCTTTTTTCGAAAGATTTTTGAGAAATAAAATCGCCGTTGGCGAGATGTGATAACAAATCTCTGCCCGAAAGCTTAGTATTTTGTAAGCAGGTGCGTATTGAAATGAGTTTTAAGAAACGTTCAGTAGGCAAATTTTTATTAGTATCTGTATATGACTCGTATTTTGTTAAAAATCAAAACGAAAGTGAAGGTTATCTTTTTTGGGGGACAATTTAAATAATTGTTCTTAACCCCTATTAAATTAAAGAATGGTAAATCTTCACCTTCTTTATTAGGCTCTCCCGTGAAAAATTTTCTATTTTTTATTTAAAATTTGTTAGACATCGACTCGATGTTTTACATTTATTTTTGTCACACTTAGTGTTGTAATTACTATTAAAGTTGTTAGATTTAGTAAATTTGCATTTCAATTTATCTAAAATTCTTTGAGCTTTCATTTAAATTCTAAGGGCCTCTATTTTAAATTCTTCAACTGATTCATATTCAGTTTCGAATACCCTTTCATCAATTATATGATCTTCGTAATTTTGATGTTCTACTTTATAATGACACACTTTCTCCCCTTTTGCTCAAGATTATGAAGAAAAACCTCGAAAATTTACCGGTATCCATTGGTGATTTTGAAGGGCATTGCGTAAGCATTAAAATCCAGTGTAATTCAAGGATAAGCATGAACCGAAAAGAGATGTAAAATGTTTTAATTTGCCTGACCCTCACAAATTTAAATTTTGAGCAAGGGTGAAAATGAATTAGAGTTGCATATTCAAAGGAGCTCAAATTACATTGAGAAGTCTAGCAACAGGATTGCTATCAAAAGTGCATTCGCATAGAGTCGTAGGAGTAGCCAGAAAAGGGAGTGCATTGTGACAGGAAGTAAACAATCACCAAGTTGGCGACAGCCCCAACTTCTTCGGATTAATCAAAAAGGGAAAAAGATAGTATTTCTTGTTCATAGTAGCTTTGGCAAGAATGACAGATTGGTATGTTTCTGTCTTGGCGAGAAACAAAAGGTTGCCGATACACATGAGCAATTCATTAAATATCTATATCACATAATTTATGTAATATATACATGCAGGAGCAATTTAATGTAAATTTGTATTTACTATTTTATTTAGGGCAATTATGTAAGTAATTTATTTGAGATAAATAACATCTATAAACATGCCCGAAAATTAATTTTTAAGAGACACTTTCTTGTAGCGACAGTTCAACTATTGCTGCTAATAATGTATCAAACAGATTATCTTAGCTGATGTGATACCTGAACATGAATTCCACTAGGTAGGACTCCAGATGATGGCAAGCTGTACCATTTTCATTTGCATTATATGGCTATTTTCACAAATTCTTTCAGAGGGTAAAATACATTTCTCTTGGGAAAAAGTATCTTTTACTATCGATGACATATTGAAAATAGTAAGCATATGAAGTAATTAACAATGAAAAACCTAAGTTTTAAAAAAGAAAAATGTCACTAGCAGAAGAAATTTAAATAATGTGCGCACATGCAAATCTGTAACCACTTGTTTCTGACCAAGGTGGAAACTCGCTTATTTTCCTTTCTTGCTGCTATAAATTGGAAGTACCCAAAAAACTATATTATTCTTTAATGGGGCAGTTTACTCCATGATTACCTTTTTTTGGCCAGCATGGATAATTTTTTTCGCTTTAAGAATGGAAAAATGTGTTTAAACATATTCAATCCATCTGGAGGTTTGGCTCTAGTTATGTGTTTTCTGAATCATCCTTTGTATTATGTGGATTGGAATAATAGATTTTAAAATTTCAGCATGAGAGATATTTGAAAATGCCATAAAACAACCTTATATAAGATGCTATCAAGGGTAAAATTAATATTTTTAGTGTCGGCTCTATGTTAACCAAACTTTGTTCTGTAGTTTGTGCCACACTTTATCCATCCTCTGAAGAACTGGACGTATGGGGTTGCATTCCATCTCCAATACAACTCTAGGTTGGTTGGTTTAGAGCGCAATGGTCAACTTTTGCTGCAGAAGCAATATAAATCAAAAATTACTCTGCATATAGAATTTCTTTACCTTCAATATTTCTGATGGCTATATTATTCCAAGGAGCATGTAAGGAGGCTAGGTCAACAATCAAAGAAGGATGAGCAATTCCTAGGGGTTAGGCAGAGTACCAATCCATTGTTTTTCATTAGTTCTATGGATCTAATAAAAATATTTAGCTAAAATTAACTATATGATTTAATATGCCAATTAAAGTGATAACTTTTTCTGCAAACTGTACAAGATGGAAAGCTAAGTATTATTCCTACTGCTTTTAAGTTTATCGAAATTTTGTTCTGTTAAATTTCGTGAAGTAGGGTTAAAGTTCAGAAATAGTTCAATAATTTAAAGATGATATAAGAAAATATTGCAAGTTTCCCAAGCATTTACACACAGAAATTGTGAGATCACTCAGATCCAGTGAGACAATGGTGAAAGGCATTTGACCTCATACTTTGGTTATGAATTTCAACCATCAGCAACTGGGGGGAAAAAAAATAGAATGGTTGTTATTTGGATTCATAATTTGGTATTTAATTTTCAGGAACACTGAATTTCATTATACTTAATAATGCCATAGCAATATTTCGTAATTTGATTTTCTAAGGCAATTCGGTGTTAATCAAATCCTGATGAGGTAAAAATAATGTATGTTAGCTGTTAGTTTCAGCAGGTAGGAATTTCTGTAGGAGGGGTGGGAAACATGAAAGGGGAATAACTTGATTACTTGGGATTAGGTTAAGAAGATTAGCTGATGTGATCATAATTTATTCACCTACTGGTTTATTAACATAGTAAAACATTTTGTTTCATTCGATTAAGTCTGTTTAAAAGGTTAAATTATTAGTTTACAGGTTTTCCAACATGTTTTGATACACATTCTTACTTTATATTTATTATAAATTCTTTTTGTATTTCTTTTATCTCTTGATGTGTATTTCAATGGATAACTTTACAAAACATTTATCTAGAAGTCCATGCAACTTAATCTTGAGATAAAGTTGCATGGATTTTATCTCAAGATTAACAAAATTTCGGTGAGAGGAAACCAAATAAAAGAAAATTTGATATTTTGCTACCTTAATGTTGAAAATTGAACTTTTGCATCTGTGCATCCAAATGCATCTTTTTAAAGATTTATATTAGAATTTTACAATTTGTATATTTTGTATTTCATAGAATATTCTTTAGTTGCTAAGCAACTAAGCAGCTTTAGGGGTTATGTATTTATAGTTTTGCTTTTACTAAAAAAATGTAGCGAACAGGATCATATTCAATTAATTTATTATTTTTTCCCATGGTTATTAACCAGCTCTCAGCACCCTAGAACAGTGGTCACTGATTATTTTTCCTGTAGGTCTGTTTCAAAACATTGTCAAACTTTCACGGTCCAGAAAACTTAAGCACCCCCCCCCCCCCCCATCTACCATGTTACCAAATATTCTACTAACCTAGGCTACTTGCTTTGCTTAGTAAAACTTTTCTTTGGAACCTGTTGTTATTTTACGTGCAAAACACAATGGATACCAGTGAAATGAAGTGCATAAATTATCAAATCAAGTTTTTTATTGTGATATTTAGAATACAAGAAAATCAATTTAAAGTACATATAAATTCAAAGACTTCTGACAAAGTTCATCGTGGTTAATGCTAAATGGGAAAAATAGCAATTTTATTTTGAACAACCTGCTTGAAATTTAGGGGTTATGTTCGTGCAGCCGTTTCTCATCAAGCTGTTAATGTATTCATCTGTGAGTCGAGATCTGTACCGGTTCTTAATGAAGTTCATTTTTGAGAATACTCCTTCACACACATAAGTTGAGCCAAACATGGTATACAATTTTATGGCTAAAGTTTTGAGTTCTGGATACTTTTTTTCCCACACATTTTTAATCCATAATTGGTCGCTACCAAGTGTTTTTGGAACTTGAGCATAAATGTCCTTTAAAAGAACATCTTCTTGGAACTCGATTATTTCCAACTGTAGGGCATCTTTGTTGCTCTTGAAAACATCTGCCGCTTCACTGATACACCATTGAGCATAAGTGAAAAACTGTTGTTAACCAGCTGCAAAACATTCTCACTTTTTCAAAGTCAGTAAATCTTTCTTGAAATTCAGATTTAAGTTTATCCAAAAACTCTTCAAATTGGCTGATGTCAATACCCTCATTACTGTCACAAACTGATTTAAGATGTGGAAAGTGTAAAAGTTCTCCGTTATTAACTTAGGAGAATAGGTCAATCTTTTTTGATAAACTCTTTACTTCTGAGAGAAGTTCGCACACAAGTTTACCTTTGCCTTGTAGTTTGAGGTTTAAAAGATTCAGGTGCCTTAAAAGATCAGTCAAAAATACGATGGTTGCCACGTTTTCTTCAACATCAAGGATCAAGCCTAAATACTCACTTGCTACTCTTTGATCACTACTTGAAAGATACTCTTTGATGTCCTCCAGTACTATGAAAAATCTTTGAAGCACCAAGTGTTTATTTAGCCATCTCCCATTGTTGTGGAGAAGCAAGTTATTAAACTGAGCATCAGTCTCTTCAAGAAATGATTTAAATTGACAGTACTTAAGAGATGATTTTGCTTGTATAAAATTAATTATTTGTATCATCATTTGCATTTTATTCTGAAGACTGGGATTCAGACTGCAGCAAAACACACTTTGATTAATACAGTGGTATGATAAAATATTTCATTGCATTTCGGATCACTGCTGAATCGCGATTTTCTGAAAATACACAATTTCGTCACAGTCCGCACAAAACTTACCTGCGGTCCGGATACGGACCGCAGTCCGCCATTTGGTGACCACTACCCTAGAATAACAGCAAACCTATAAAAAAATAAGTTTGCTGTTGATAATGGAGATGCATATAAATAGTTACAATCGAAAGTAATTTATCAATAATGGTAATTAATAGTTGCTAGTATGGGACCATATATTTTGTTGCTGTTTAATATTATTCTTTTTTCACTTTATTATCTATTTTTAAGTAAACCTAACATACAGTCCTGTAACATTTTATTGTTTCATTTTGTAACTGAATCACTTTAAGAAGTTGAAAACAGATTTTTAAATTTTCTGACTAAATTCTAATTTTCTCTTTTTTTATCTCGAGAAATGGTACTATCTTGAGTATGGCATCATTTAAACCAGTGTGGTCCAACCTTTAGCTACCCGAGGGCCAATCAAACTTTAGTATAGGAATGTGACGGCATAAATAACATTTTTCAAGCTTTCAATTTTTTTTAATATGTTAATAATAAAACTAACTAAATTATTATATATTTTAAAGCAAACCTTTTTTTTAACATGTAAACCTGATTCAATTTCAAAACATTTATTTTTAACGTCACAAAAAAAATAGATTTAAACTAACAACAAAACTGAAATGTTATCAAATTACACGTCTACTTGCAAAGAAACCTGTTCTTGAACTGAGGCTAGGAGCTGCTGGATGTTACTTATGCTCTTGAAATTGATGCGATTCACGCACTAGTTAGTCAGAAATGATAAAATCCACTTTTTACAATTGTTGAGCAATTTTTAATTTTTACACTTTTGGCTAGGTTATCGCCTCAAATACTCCACTGAGCGTCGTCTGGAGGCGGTGCCGCTTCTCGTGCCGGGCATATTCGTGGAAAGACAATTCTGATTGCTGGCGGACTTTTCGGGAACTTTCCTTTCCCACCTGGTTCCTTCGTAACAGTATTGAATGAAAGTGAAAATCGAAGTAGGCACGCCACGGATTATAATGGTCGAAGAGTGAAGCTTCAATATGGCCGTTACTTAAATTTTAAGTAACGACATTACATTTAAGTCTTACATTTAAGTCATTACATTTTAAGTCTTAAAATCTTAAAGCAGTAAGAAGTGTAAACGATTTTTTTTCAAATGTTAAATTAAAATATTTTTCCAGTAAGAAGGGCAAGGGCCAACAAAAATGATTTGGTGAGCCGCATGCGGGTTGGACCACACTGATCTAAACTGATTAATCAAGTAAATAATAATTTCGAGAACATTGATAGGAAAAAATATAGTCTCATAAATATGAAGCCCAAATGCAGTGTTTATAATTTGGCTTAATATCTTTTATGGGATTTTGGTAAATAGCTAGATGATACCCAGAATTTTTAATGTGATCAGAGGTTCTGAATTATGCAGAAATGTTCAGGATTCAAGTTATTTGTACTGTAGTGAAAATTGCCCCAGAAAGCATCCTATATTGGATATGTAACCTTTTTAACATTTTCAAATGGCACAAAGTTGTCTCCTTTGCTGCATACTAAATGGTACTATTATTGTTAACTTGTGAATAATGTTGCTACTTGTCTTGCCCACAAGTTTGTTTCATGGGAATCTGAAGTAATGAGAATTTGATTAGTAAAGTATGCACTTGGCAAATATGTACCCATTTGAATGGTTCAGAGAGGTAATGGTGCATATGCACCAAAGATTATCAAGAAGTTAACTCAAGATCATAAATCTTAATATTATCTAGAATATAAATTTTAAACACAAAAAAGTAATTTCACATCGCCATTATGGAAGAAATGATTCTGTACATTTAGAGATGATTAAAAATGGATTTGCTTTTATATATATATATATATATATATATTATATTTTTTAAAAAAATTGTAAATAACATCCACTTTATTTGTAATAACTTCTCATTAGGGTTGGGCTGTAAAAATGACATCAAGAGACTCTTATAAATACAAGAAAGAATTATTAGCCTCAGCTTCCTGAACAAAATCGAGTGGTTATTTTTGTAAATTTGAAATTAGATCTAAAGAAAAAGAATTAGCTATTTCTAAAACTTTTTCTGCTTATCTCACTAAATTCATAATTAAACATTTTAGTTGATAAATGTTGCATCTAATTTTATAAGAATATTTCAAGTAATCAAGATTTATTTTTAAAAATTTACTCTGCAGAAAAATATGTTTGAATAATAACATTATTTATTGACCATTATTTATTTGTTAGTTATATTTCTATAGATAATTTTAATATTGAAGTACATAGTCAGTATTTCTATTGAGACTGTCATTTTCTATGTGTTATGAAAAGTAGAGTGTTCTTAAGTTTTCAAATCTATCAAGAGTTTTATATATATATACAGTGGTACCTTGATTTACGAATTTTTCGAGATACGAGCATTCTCTCGGCAGATTTTTTGCTTTGATTTCCGAGCAAGTCTCAGGTACCCTACAGCTAGTTTGCGCAGCAAATGCCATGTTACGTGCTCATCAAATGAGAACATGAGAAGTATATAATATTTACAACTGCTATGTACAATTATTATGCAATTGTATACATATTATTCTAAGACTACTATCCAGTCTTAAATCGAGATTAATACTCAACAATTATCACCCGAGGCAGCTTGCTCTGCCCACACTTGAGTCGCCCTCCGAAACTGAACAGCGTCCAACTTCTATCGCAGAGAGATAGCTTCAATTCCCAATCCCACACTGGAATTCTTCAGGGATGGGATTATCTTGGTCCTACGATCGCAAGCTCTCCCATGGACTCTGAGAAAACGTTCTTCGGATTCCCAGAAAGAGGAATCTTGACATTACAGCCAGAGTAAACGATGCAACAAGCGCCTAGCTTCCGTGTCTCACTTGTTCACTTTAAGAGGGTAGCTGATAATAAAAGCGATTGTGAGGAAAGAGGGACGAAAGGTAAAAAATCAGCGAATAAGATTTAATATTTCAGTTCAGCTTTTCTCCTCCTCTTCCATCAGCATCTTCTTGTCTGATCTCCAAGGTAAATGTTGTACATTACACTTAATTAAGCGAGTTTATTGCAGTACATTTTATTGTATTCTGTTTTTATACAATGTTCATCATTTATAAGCACATTTTTCTTATTTAAAAACGTAACAAAATATTGTGGTGTTTTTGGGGAGCCCAGAACGAATTAATGACATTTTTATTCATTCCAATAGGGAAAATTGATTCGAGATATGACTATTTCGAGTTACAAGCTCCGTCATGGAATGAATTAAGCTCGTAAGTCGAGGCACCACTGTATATATATATATATATATATATATATATATATATATACGTCAAGTTGACCACTTGACTGAGACATATGCTGTATGGCACCCCAAGGTCAAGAAAGCGGAGATGTGTACCGCCGGCCCTGGTCCACATCGGACTGTAGCGCCATGAGTTTAGTTTAGTTAGTATATATATATACTGTGGTACCTCGACTTATGAGTTTAATTCGTTCCATGACGGAGCTCGTATCGAATCAATTTTCCCCATTGAAATGAATGGAAATGCCATTAATTAATTCCGGGCTCTCCCCCAAACTAAGCAATTTTTGGTTACATGTTTTTAAATAAGAAAAATGTGCTTATAAATGACGAAGGTTGTATAAAAATGCAATACAATAGAATGTACTGCAATAAACTTGTTTTATTAAGTGTAATGTATAACATTTACCTTGGAAATCAGACTTGCTGATGAAAGAGGAGGAGAAAAGCTGAACTGAAAAATTAAATCTTATTCTTTGATATTTGATCTTTTCGCCACATTTTCCTCGCTTTCGCTTTTATTACGAGCTACCCTCTTAAAGTGAGACACGGAAGCTGAATTATTGTTGCATCGTTCACTGGGATGTAATGTCCGAATTCCTCTTTCTGATAATCCGAAGATCGTTTTCTCAGAATCCGCAGAAGGGGGAGAGTTTGTGATCCTAAGACTAAGGTTATCCCATCCCCTAGAACCCATGGCGAGTATGTGTGTGGGGGAAGAAATTGAAGCTATTTCTCTGTCGACGTTCGGTTTCGGAGGGCGACTCAAGCTTGGGCAGAGCAAGCTGCCCCAGGTGATAATTTTTTAGTGTTAATCTCTTGGTTTAAGACTGTATAGTAGTCTTAGAATAATATGTATACAATTGTATAATAATTGTACATAAAGGTTGTAAGGATTCGAAACTATAAAGTTACCCGGCGATTAGCCATAAACGAATTGTACTACAGATAACCAGTCGCTGAATAATTCCTGAATACGCAGCCGAGGGTCCGTTTGTTCGTGTTTAATTTTCGGCCTTAGGAGCCGTGTCAAGGAGTATAATTAACTCCCGACGGATGGACCCGCTGGCCCCTCATAAAGGTTGTAAATATTATATGCTTCTCGTGTTCTCATATGATGAACACATTGCATTCTCTGTGCAAACTAGCCATGGAGTATCTGAAACTTGCTCGTAACCTGAATTTTAGCTCTTAACCCGAGGCGAAAAATCTACCGAGAGAATTCTCGTATCTCGAAAAACTCGTAAGTTGAGATACCACTGTATATATATATATCATTTATCTAAAGTTTGCAAATAAATATATATATATATATATATATATATGTATATATATTAATAAATGCAGGAAAAGATAGATCCAAGACATTTATTTCAATGATGCATAATGAAATAAACTAAAAAAATAGTATCCTCATTAACATATAATGCATTTTTTTTCCCAACTACTTGGGCAGGTCCTGCATTCCAACACTGAACATCTTGTCACTTTAAATTTAGATGTTAAAAAAACTTATATTTTTTATTTTTAAGTATGTTTTGTAGTAAAATGTATTGTATCATGACCTTAATCTATAGAAATCAAACATGCTTGATCAAAGCAGTTGTAGTTTCATATACTATAATTTATTTGACAGTATCTATTATGCAATACAATAAATTTAAGATTCTGTTGTACTTAATTTTCAGAAATTGCAATTTCCATGCACATATTGTGATAAAACATTTAAAAGGAAGGTTTATTTAGACAAGCATTTACTAAGCCATTCAAGTAAGTTATTGTTTTATGAGTATTCTCTGTTAGTCATCTTATTTAGCTTGTATTTTTTGTTCTTCAATAAATTTCAATTACAGGAAAAATTTCAAAAAATATCCCATTCAGATTTCATATTCTTTTAGAAATAACTCCATACAATTTATCTGTTGTCTTGTTTAAAATTTATCATATTTAGTTGACTCTTTAAATTTCTACAAAAAACCTTTGTTATGAATGAATATGAAAAAAAAAACGTTAAAACTATGTGAAGCACAAAAGTCAACATACTTTAATATACCTTTTTGAATATTCAATATTTATTTTTTAATAATAATCAAAACAGTGATTTGTCTCTCAAATTCTTTATCTATTTTCTATGTAAAATGAATTTTTGATGAATTTAGTGGATATAGAATAACAGAAAAAAAAAACTCAAATCATAAAGAGTTGTCTCTATCTGAATAAAATTAACCAAACAGTTTTTCCTTGAAGCATCTAAAAGCTTTGTTTTAGGTAAAAGCTGTTTATTAAAAAAAAAATTTGGTCCAAGTTCTAATAAGAATCAGTTTGATGATATTTTCAGCAGCCTTTTGTTTGTTTAAATAATCCCGAAATATCAATATGCAGTAATCTCTCATAGTATTTTAGAATCTATCTATCCCAGAACTGCCACAAGGAATAATCTATATCCTGTATGTTATTTTCATATATAGTAATGTGATTCTTAGTTTTTGCTTCATATTCACAACATACTTAATTATATTTAACATGGGTACAAAAACTTGTATCTTGGAAACCTACTCAGTAAGGGATTTCATTCTTGAGCTTACTGAAGGAAGTGCTGCCTTTTTGGTATGAATAAAACTCAGCTTTTGGCAAACATGGTCTGAACCAAAAGAAACGACAGAAAACAAAAAAAGTCCCAAGAGGGAACTAAAACTATAGTTGAATAGCTTTGAAAAACATGGCAAAAGCCTTTATTTTTAACTTTGGAGAGGTACTGAACTGTAAAAGAGAAGGAAAAGATACAGAAGCAGGATTAATATAAATTGTTTGATATAAAGGATTATGAGGAGTTTGCTACATAATACAGTGGAGAAAAATATGTTCAACAAATCAGAAACATCAAAGCAATCACATAAATCAGAATCAGAGGAGTGCATTTTAAATGGGTAGTTTGGGATATCAAAGAATTTGTATGAAATCTAGAGATACGAAAAAATGAAGATTATGGCAGTGATAGAGAAGCTAATAGTAGTAAAATTGTTATTATTGATAACAGCAATAAGTTTGAGAAAGAATCGTTGAAGTGTCTATAGATAGGAGATTAAAATTGTTCCAGAAAAGATCTTTGTAATTATGGTACATGGCAAAAATTGCATTAGATCTGACTAACTTATTTTTGAAAGGAAAATCATTTATGTGAAGGGAGAGACAAGCAAAATTCTGTTGATTCAGAATATTCAAGGTAATAGTCTACTAAAGGTTGATACTAAGACCTTTAGCAATTGAATGAGACCTTTCAAAATTTGGATCATAAATGTAAGAGTTAGTTATATTTTTCAAGGGAGAGAACTATCTTAGATCATAATGACAAATATTGAATGTGTCATAGAGTGGAACTCATGGTGATCAAGGATAGAATTGTACCTGTTTAAGGGGTGAATTGTGTAGCAGTTGCAAATCGCAAGCTATCGCAATTTACTGTCACAGCCTCCTGAAAGGTTTATGCAGATTTCCAGCTCAAAGTATGCCAGCATCAAGCATAAAACCTCACATATAAAACTTCGTTCCCATACTTTTGATGTGTTCTGTATCTGTCAAGTAACTGACAGGCTTGCTCGTCATTGTGCAAATTGAGGTTACTGAATAAAGTTATTTATAAGATATGTGTTGTTTTAATTATGTCAGCTAATGTGCCCTTCTACAAACAAGACACCTGCCTTGCTACAGTGTTCGACTCAGTGCTTATAGTCCTTTACAGTGGTGACCCAGACGTGATTATAGGAGTAAAGTAATGGAAGTTCATTTAGGAAGGTCCAAAGCAAATCAGAAAGCTGCCTTATAAATACCCGTAAGTTTGAGAGATATCCTTAGGCTTTTACAAGCTGAAAAGAAAATGGGGCCATCTTGATCAAGAATATCCTGAATTGAAGAATTGGCAATTTGCAAAAAATGTGAACAACTCAAAGCAATTGCTTTAATCAAAGATAAAATTTTAAAAGCTCTTTTTCTTGATGTGGGTAAAACATTCATTAAAGAAGTGACTAGTAAAATAGACTCAAAGAATTTTCACAGACGAGAACTATGGAATGACTGCTGATGAAGTAAGAAAAATTGACATTAGAACTTATTTATTTTTTAAATTGATAGTCATACATTTGTCAGGGTGAATGTTGAGTTTCCAGGCTGTGTACTATTTAGCAATAAAATCAAGACTGTTCTATAAATGAAATTTAGCCATATTTAGTTCTATAAATGAAATTTAGCCATAAGGTATGCCTACGGGCATAAAGAAAGTTATAATCAGCATAAATAATGCAGTTATTCCTGGGGAGAACTTTAACAATATCATGCTATAGATCATAAACAGGAAGGGAGAAAGAACTGCTCCCTGAGAGAATATCTGAGAAACCTCCATTTCATGGAGCTCCTCTATGATAATCCTCTATGGACTTTAAATGCATTAGTCACAGAGAAAGTCTATAAACCCATATTCCCAGAGATGTCAAGTAAGTGTTTATAAACAATTTGAACGAAGTCATAAGCATGAGCAATGTCTAAGGTGATAGCCATCATGAAATCTTTGCTTTTCCTAGCATGGGAAATATGATAAAACTTGAAGCAAAGCACTATGGTAGGTGGAGAGATCTATCAGAGATATTGATCCAGAAGCAGAGAAGTGAGTAGACAAAGTGGAGTTTTTGATGGTAGCATTTTTATCTGTTAATCAGTCAATTAAATTCTGCAAATAAGGAGAGCTTGTTAAAGAACCCCAAAAAGGACAGTGTAGGTTAAAGTCTCTCATGGTGAGAAAAGGTTTGCTGATCTGTCTAAGCATTGATGAGAGCCAGTCAGTTGAAAAAAGGACATGAGGAGAATTAACGTTGATATCAAGCTGCTTATCATTGAACTCCAAGAATTTTATTTTTAGAATCTGGTGAATAATTAAAAGAGATTAAGGAAGAAAATATGGTAGAATCAAATCAACAAACCCCTCCTTCATGAATCCTGTCTGCACAATAAGTATGTTTGCTCCATAGAGCGAGAAGAAAACCAGGTTTTAGGAAAGTCTTTTAGTAAACAAAAATATCAGCAAAAGATAAAGGTGGTTATTGAACCAAAGTAATTTGTTTTGAAGTCCTTTGAAATTCTATCGCAAGATACTAAAAGCTTTAAAGCAAAGAAAGCAATAAATAGAAAGGAAACCCCCCTTAATCCTAGTTGTGCAAGAATTTCAACCACACTAAGCACAAGTCTAGAGAATTTATTGAAAGTGGTGTCCAGTCTTGATTGGAGCTTTGCTTTCTGTTTGCTCAATATTTCCAAATAGTATTTCTCTGATTTTTCTCTTAGTTTCATGTTAATTATCCTCAAAATAACTGTGAGCCATGGAAGAGATGTTTTGGCTATTAGCAACTTACAGGGCAAATATATGCTTTGGGTTCTGAAAATTTGAAAATTTTTGTTGAGCTGGCAGATAAGTGTTAAATTTAAGGTTTTCCGCATCAACAATTCAGATCTGTGTGCTTTGTCACAAAGATAACAGTAAAGTTAGACAAAGTATAAGTTGCCAGCGTAGTTAACATTTGATGCTTTTTCTTTTTTTTTAAATCTGCAATTCTTGCTAGTATGATTTAACTGCGAATTGTTCAGGAATCACCTTTTATACGGTAAGTATGAAATACGAAAAACCATATTTTATTTTCAGGGGCAAAATAGTGCTAAAAACAGTGACATGGATGGATTCAGCAGACTGAAAGATTCCTTTCCTTTTAGAATGGAAATGGCAAATTTTCATGGCTTTAAATCGATCTTCAATAATTTCATCAAAATGTCATTAAGATATGTTGATTGATGTGCCTCTCAGGAGAAAATGACTAGTAATATTATCATAAAAAATTTCAACATTGACTAAGATAATATCCAATGGAGCAGAATATAATATGAGATATTTCAACAGCACAAATATGATAAAAGGTTGAGTTGATTAAGTTATCCTTGCTAAACGTGACAAAAAAAAGAAAATTTCATAGTGTTTTGAGATTAATTTCTGAAGTTCAAGTCTTAGAAGTTGAGTTAGATTTTGGAAGACCACTTCTAGGACACAATGAGATTTATGAAAATAAAGTGAGTGGCAACATTGGCAGAAGGAAACTTGATAGACTCTGCACAAAACATTAGGAAAAATATGGTTATAAAGTTACACAGTAGATGATGATTGCAACTGGGAGACATTACCAGGTTTGTCAAAATTAGCCATGTTATCAAGTAAGGAAAAAATAAGGAAAGAGATAAGTTCACCTTAGAATGATGAAACCACTTTAATAAAATGGGGGCAGAAAATAGCTACAAACATTACATAAAAAATACTGGAAAAAGCAGACAAGTGCTGAAAAAGGAGGAGCAAAAGCCAGAACACAGAAAGGCATCAGATCTTGCCTTCATTCAGCTCCACCTCCATTCTTCATTCTTAAAATTTTTCTTGTGGATGTCCCTGCCTACTTAGAAATCCAGATCTATGTGTAAATGATGATAATTTTTTTAAACTTTTTTAGACTAAAAAAGTTTTTGAAAAATCGGTTCTTCTGTCTTGCTTCTAAAATTCAAAATAAGTAACATCATACATATTTGCTTGCTTGTTTTAAATTTTACCATTCTTTTCTAAGTAATATTTTCATAAATTGGGACAATTGTAAGTTCCTCATATTAACTGATTTCCTTAAGTCAAGGAATATAGGAGAAAGGAGGAACACATAAACAAACATTTTACGCCAAAAACTAGAACAAAATTACGAAAATTTAAGCATTAATTACGTTATCTCTGTACTTTTCAAAATGCAGATGACTTTGATTAGTTTCTTAGGATTTTACAGAATTGTATAAAATTGCTTTACACTTCTTTAACACACTCTTTCTTTTGCAGATATTTCTGGCCAAAGCAGGCGTGCAAGGGTGCGCTCAAACTGGTGTCATGTGTGCAGACAAAGGTTTGCCAAATCAGAATACAAACTGCACATTATGACTGAACATCCGTATGATTTACATAGAATGTATGATGAATCAGACAATGAAAATGAAGATATAGATCAAAATAAGAAAGGAATGAATAGCAGTGAAGAAAATAACAATTTTAGTCTGGATGAAGATGAATGCAACTTACCAAGTAAAAATGTTAATCAAGAAAAAAATAAAACTACTCCTGTAAAGTCTCCAAGAAAGAGAACCCTGAAAATTTCAAAAACACTTCAGGTTAATCCAACATGTTCTCTCGTAAAGATAAAAACTGAACCACCTGATATGCCTTCAGATTCATATGAAACTAAAGTTTCCCCCAAAAAAGGGAGAAAATTAGTTGCAAGATCACTGTTTATCATTTGTAGTAAATGCGGTATGAAATGCAAAGGACAAAGAGGATTAAAAATTCACCTAAGCACTACTCATAAAAGGAACTCTTCTAATAGTTATAAACATATAAACTCCCCTAAAGTGGTGAAGACTAAAAAGATCATTCAATTTAAACAAGAACAACCAGATAAAGCATTAGAAGAATGCAAAAATTCTGTTATATCCTCTTCTAACAATCAACCATTTTTTGTTCATAACACTGCCTCAAATTTGGACCAAAATGTTCAGACTGGATTAATTTATAATATGTTACCTATTCAAAATCAACAGATGAATAATATCATTAGAGTTGGGAATCAGCCTAACTTACAAGTTTTACCATTTCTTGCTAATCAGAATCCACCTGTTGAGACTATTCCTAAATTTGATCATGATTCTGAAAATTATATTAAGTGGCTAAAGCGATTTATTAATAGATGCAAAATGCATAAATACCCTTTAACACCTATGTTGTGCCAAAGTGTTAGTCACATTAATGAAGAAATCACAGATGCCTTAGCCAATCCCGTTGGATCCATGAAAAGAAGGTCAAACCATTTTTATTTCATGAAAATTAAAAGTTTACTGTCAGAAATTATGTTAGGTCAGATGAGATATTCATTGAATGTTGTTACAAGATAGACAGTTTTTGAAGCCTTGTGAAATTCATCTGAAGTATTTTTTCCAAACAAAGGGCAAATGCCTGTTGTTATATTAAATGTTTTTAATGCATGACCTTTTGAGTATTGTTGCAAGGTGAACAGTTTTTAAAGCCTTGCAAAATTCATCTGAAATTTTTTCCTAAGAAAGTGTAAATGCCAGTTGTTATATTAATGTTTTTAATGCATGGCCTTTGCTAACTAGTAGAAATTAATAAGATTTTAAATAATTATAATTATTTTAAACAACTTTTAAGACAATGTTTTTAAAAAATTTCCATGACTTTCTTTACATGTGTAGAATCTTACATCACATCTTATATATATATATATATATAAACAGAATGAATGAGAAGAATATGATTATTTTCTTATTTAGATAATCTATTGACTATTTTGAATAAGCTTTTATTTTTTTTCTATTAAATCATTAGCTTGTATATTTTAATTCATTGAAACTCCTTGCTGTTTTGGGTTTTTAATGAAGTCAGAGGAAAAAATATTTTTTCCATTTAGGAATTCTTATCAGTAATTGACAGTCAATATCACCTTGAGTAATTCCTATGAAACTAGATGACCCAGTATGATAAAGCTTCTGTATAAACAATTTTTTTCAAATGTAGTATGAAATTTTGGCTGGAACCAAATGAAAAGTACTCTGCTTACAAGATGCATGCTCATATCTTGCACAAAAGATTTTTAATATAACTGTGAAAGAGTATTCTGCTGAAAATTTTACTTTCTTTGGCCAGTAGTTCATTTCAGTTGTGTATTTCAATCAATATTGTATTTTATTCTTGAAAATTCTTTAATTGAGATTGCTTTAGTGCAGATATGCACTTTTTTAAATCTGTTATCATACGTTATTATTGAACTACATCCACTCCTATAACTTTTACTTGAAGGCATAACCTGATATTTGGTGAGCAATTTAACTTGTGCAGTTGCAAATAGAGTTTCTAGATATTTTTTTTTTTAACCTTTTATGACATTTTACTAAGTTTGTGAGGTTTTACTTATTAAGTTGCCAAAAAAGTATTAAAAAGTCCCAGAAAAAACTATTTAAACAGTACAGCACATTTTTGTTATACTGTTTTAAGAGTTCGACAGTAATACAAAAGTTGGTACTGTTTTAAGTTTGTCTCTCATGTTTCTACTCGAATGATAAGTTCTAAGTATCGCTGATATCTCCATAGGCAAATTCAAGTCTTCCTTTCTGAACTGTTTTGATGATATTACATGAAAATCATCTGTCGAGCTTGACAGCAACAAGGTTCATATATTAAGATTTAAAAAAAAAAAAAATTAAGCTGATAGCATAAAAAGCACAAAGCCATAGTAAATGTTATTTTGTAACTAAACATTATTTTTTTTAAACTTGTAAAACTAGTAAGTTCTACTTATGCACGGTGTTATCAAGTGTCTTATTAGGATCAGGCCTATGTAATCCTAAATTTAATGTCAGGCAAATGAAACCATCTAAAGTACAGAACATGAAATTATCTCAACTATGAAATGTTAAATGTATGAAGTAAATAAAGTTATGTCTTCATCCATATATCCTCTGTTTTGTTCAAAGCTTTGTACATATGACTAAGTTGAAAACATTATGCTCATATGCAGATTTTTATGTGTTTCTACTTGCTTATAAAGTGTACAATAATAAAAATGAAGATAATTTCTTTTCATTTAGAGAATTAAACATTCTTCTTTCAAAAATGCTATACTGATTTTTTTTTTCTTGTGCTAATTCAGCCCCCCCCCCTCCATTTTATTTTAATATCACCAATGAGATCTAAATCTTAACATTTTAACCATAATAATATTTTCAGCATTATCTCTATACCACTGTTACCGCACTGCTACTGAGCTGTTATATCACATTCTACTGAGTATTCATGTTCTTGTTTGATACATTTGGAATATTTATAGTTCTGCAAGAATTACAAAGGTGTTGCTGTTTTTATTATCCATTCCTGCTCTGTAACTAAAAATACTATACCTGTTAGGCTACATGTGAAGTTCTTCTATGACAAATTTGCATTTATTCCAAACATAAATTGCATTTTTTTCCCTTTAATTTTCTGTCAAATAAAAATTTTTTTAATACCATTTTCTTGCTCAAGATGATATACCCTTTGAGCCTTTTTAAAGACTTAGGGGGAAACATCTAACAGGTCTGGGGCAATAAAGCATGAGTTCTATATTCTTACTGTTTTAAAAGTAAAGTCTTAATTTTAGCCTTTTATAAGTATAGTTACTGTTCTTCTACTACTTCATAAGGCTTTTTTTCTTACTGTTTATCATCTTAAAAACAATGTCTGGCTTACAAAAACTATAATAATCAAATTTCTCTTAAAACATCATGTATATTTATGCTCTTGGTAGTAGCATATGGAATTATTTGTAGTTGACATATATGAACAATTTATATAAATGCATATTTTGTCTATGATATTAATGAATGTTGTAATATGATTTTCGCAGCTGCTATTTTCCTGTAATTACCTGATAAAATGTTTGCATTTTATAATTTTAGACAGTTGTATGTTTATTACTTTTAGTTTGTTTCTTTTTTTTCATTAAATGAGTATCATCAAAAAATAAAGATTTCTCTCAAAAAATCATTAAAAGTATTGTATATAATCTAGTACTCAACCAAAATGTACATAAATCTTTCATGTCAATTTTTAGATTTCTTTCTTTTAAACCCTAGATTTAGAGTAAATATGGCAACAAAACTTCCAACAAGATTGGTATTTTTTAAGTAACTATTTTAAAAATTCTTAAATAATTTTATTTATAACTGCTTATTTGTTTTACAGGATTACCCCGATAGGTGGGACCGACGAAAGATCGCATTAGTCGGGGTACACAACTTTGCATATAAATTACATATAAATTTTGTCTAATTGAGACCAAGAATTTACAAAAACACTACTTTAAAGGAAAAATATTGTATTAAAATTAAAATATTGTATTACATATTAATGTTAGACATATGTACAAGATATTAAAAAAAATTTATGTTGATGGTTTTAAAAAATCCAGTCCGAAGTAGTCTGCCGTATAAACGATTTTTTTTTCGCGGAGAATTTCTTCATGGCAGACTAACAATGTTTATTATTCCCTGCTTTGTCGTGATCATGTAATCTTTATTAGAGTCTATATTCTCTAAAATCTGTAACCCTCTCTCAATTGCACCAAGACCCTCTGTCAAGTTTATAATAGTCGTTAAGTTTTCTTGAGGAATTGGATCTGAAATGTCGGATTCTTCAGTCATGCTTTGGTCACGCATCTCCGATATCATCGACAGTCAGCTCCTAAAGATGAGAATCCAACAGCTCATCGATATCATATCCATCGAATTTCATAATTGCCTGGCAAAATCGACAACTTCTATCACAGGAGCAATATGATGAGTTTCAGGAGTTGTTTCCGTTTCGTTTTAAAAAAATATCGGACAAAGTTTCTTCCAGACACCATTTAAAGTTTTTTTGGGAAATTTCATTCCAGTATTTAAAAGGGTAGGTCAAAAACTGCGTAAGTCCGGGTATTCCTGCACTTGTTTTACTATTTCTTAACTCTTGAACTGTTTGTTTTCTTTTTTAATTTTCTATTGCCATATAAACTTATCTGAATAAGTAAATTTTATTTTCAGTTCTCAACTCCTCAAACAAATTTTACATAACAAACTTCATGCTGGACATGTTAAATTTTTATATTTAACTATTAGTCCTTTATTTAGGCATTGGGTCTATAATAGCCAATTTATTACCTGCAGTTATGATGTTACTTATCCTATTATTATCTTTCGTTCGTAGACATGGAACATTCAGTTAATTTAAAAATACTTCTTGGGACGGTCTTGGCCTGCCCTAGGCTGTAGAACCGAAGACGATATTAATCAACATTAATTTTAAATTTACTGTAACTGTAAACATCTCTTTCTAAATATGTATTTTATTTTAGATATGTTGCTTTATTTTTTACTGAACTATTAATACACACACTGGCCAATGAATTAAAAACCTAGGATTAATATTTTGTTGGACCACCTTTTGCACGGATAACAGCCTGTATTCGTGAAGGCATCGATTCTACAAGCTTCTGAACTGCATTTACGTCCAGAGAATATCATGCATTGGCAACACAAACCTTAAGATCCTGTAAATTGGATGGAAGAGGAGATTGCTGTCAGATGCGCCTTTCCAACATGTCCCAAACATTTTCTATTACATTAAAATTCGGGCTTTGCGGTGGTCAGGGAAGCTGTTGGATGTCTGTTTGATGTTCAATGAACCAATCTCGAACAATTCTGGCACGATGTATAGTTGCCTTATCGTCCATGAAATGTCCGTCATCTGCGGAGTAAAAATGTATTATTGCAGGATGCACTTGATCTGCTTGTATGTCCAGGTATTGCATGGCTGTGTGTTTACCCTCAACGAACACCAGGGGACCACTTCCATACTAGCAGAACATGTCCCACACCATGATACTCCCACCAGACCCTTGCACAGTGCGAACAAAGCAAGATGGGTTCATGACTTCATGGTGTTCTCGCCATAATCGACGTCTTCCATCAGTGCAAAACAAGGTATAGCATGATTCTTCTGACCACATAACCTTTTGCCAGTCCTCTGTCCAGTTTCGTCTTTCCAGACACCACTGCAAACGAATTCTGGCATTCCGGACAGAAATAAGAGGTTTCCTCACAGGCATCCGACTGCATAATCCCATCCTCTGCAATTCTCTAAGCATGGTTCGCACCGAGATCGGTTGGGACGAACCTTGGTTCAAGATTTCTGTCAGTTGAAGTACAATAGAGTCCCTTTTATGCCGTACAATCCGTCGGAGACAACGCCGACCACGGTCTCGGTTGATTGTGTTCGAACCACAGTTACGTCTTTAGGACAAGGACTGTGGGTTTTGCTTCCAATTGTTGAACACCTTCGAAATGGCTGCTATTGAGAACCCAGTGAGTTCTGGTCACAGTGGTGGCTCCTGTTAAACGGGCCCCAACAATAAGCCCTTTTTCAAATGTCGAAAGATCCGTCGTTTTCCCCATTCCACTGCGTTTATCTTGAAGTCCAAGTCCAGTTTAGTTTTTACAAGTAGGATACCTAGGTCGTGACGACTTTATCTCCTGTACGCAAGTTATATATTATCAAGGAGCGAGTGCTCAGTAGTTAAAATTTAAAAAAGAAAAAAGGATTTTAAAAAATATTAAGGTAAAATTATCGTGAAATGCAGCCGCACACCTTACTTATATTAGCCTTCTGATGACGTTTCATCCACGTCGTAAACAAGTTTTGCATACGCACGCCACTAGCGAGCATTTGTAAAAACTCTCGCAGGTTTCCAATTCATAGGCCAGTATGTGTATGTTAAGGTTGAGAGAATTTAGTAGATTGTTTGGACATAAAGCATAGACGCTCCAGTGCTGGAATATTGTATTTCAAAATGTATGACACCATTTTTAAGTTAACGTTCATAGAATCACATCCAGTTAATTATCATAGAAATTGTATTATTCACTATTTTTCATATTTTTAATATCTATTTTTTTAACAGTTTGACTTTAACTTTGCATGTATTTTTTCTTTATATTTGTTCTTATCATGGTTGATTTGTTTTAAACTGATATTTTTTTTATTTGGTATCCAAATTTGAATGTATCGTATCTGAAAATATTGTTGTATCTCAAAATCCTTTTATTTTGTACATAACTGAATTATCATTATAGTGTTCTCATTTATATACAGTACCTGTCTCATTTTATGTAAAAAAATTTCATAATATTAAAAGTTTTAGTTGTTTGACTCCCTATCTTTTTTTCTAACCTCGAGAAAAAAGTATACACACACATTATGTATATACACTGAAGAGCGAAAACATTATGACCACCTAACTAATAACGCGTTGGCCCGCAAAACAGCTTCAAACCGCTTTGTCATGAATGCAACAAATCCTTGGTAGATGGGCGGATATTCCGACATAGTGGTGTTTGATCTCTGAGCTGCCGTTCCATGACACCCCAAATGTGCTCTATTGGATTAAGATCCGGTGAGTTAGGTGGCCAGGACTTTAACTAGAATTCACCATTATGTTCCTGGAAACACGCCAGCACAATTCGAACCTTGTGACATGGAGCGTTTTCCTGCAGGAAGACTCCATTTCCTGTTGGGAAGACAGACGCCACGTAAGGGTGCAACTGATCCGCAAGGATGTTCGCAGAGTTCGTGGTGTGTTCTATCACAACACGGGTCCTAGAGACGCCTTTGAGAACGTCCTCCAAAGCAGAATACTGCCACCACCAGCCTGTGAATGACCTGCCGTACATTGGGGGAGCAACTGTTCGCCTGGAACACGGCCATCGACGTGATGAATGAAGAATCGTGATTCATCCGACCAGGCAACTCTTTCCCACTGATCCATGGTCCACTCACGGTGTTCCCGGCCCCAGTGTAGGCGTAAGTGGCGATGACGCTCAGTCAACAGAGGCATATGAGTGGGACGTCAATAGGCGAATTGTAAAGGTAAAGCCGGGGGGATTACAGTAACGATTGGAAAAGAAAATCGCGTGGCACTTAGAGGGGTTGATTCGAATGAACCAACTTTGCTGCGTAGTCCCCTCAGTGTTGCCAACTTGGGGATTTTCCCCCTAAATTTGGAGGTACTGTCCGACCACGGAACGAAGAACCACGGTTGGCATAGTGCCAAGACGATTCTATTCACCCTGTAGGTAAGACTGCTGAGGAAGGAGGGGGAAAAGTCTCGTATTCTCTCGACATTCTTTAGAATTGGTTACTAACTGCATTTGCTTGCTTTTTCCTCGTCTGTTATTTTGATTATTATATTAAAATTAATGGATCCTTTACCCAACACAACTGCTCGGAATAAGCCGTTCCGTAGTGATTGTAAACGTATACTACACAATGTAATTAAATTGTGTGATAAAGAAGCACTAGAAGGAAATGTTATTGTTCCACTTTCGCAATCCCTAAAGAGAGCTAGTGAAATGACCGAGATATCAATGTCCAGTGTAAAAAGAATACGCAGAGAAGCAAAGGGTGAAGAAACTCCAAAATTTGAATCTCCGAGGAAACGTCAGAAAAAAAGAACCACCGAAAACGTAGCTTTAGATAATTTTGATTGCGATGTAATTCGAAGAACAATTCATGAATTTTATGCTGTCCATAAAATAGTACCAACAATTCAATAGTATAAACAATAGCTCTCATGTTGTTTCATTAGAAAATATGTATTGGAAAAGGGATGGTGTGATTGAAGATTTGGTTGATCCTCTGCAAATAGATATTTCAGACACGGACAGTGATTCGGATATTTCATCAGATGAATATTAGATTTTTCATTGATTTTATTTGATAGTTTTTGATACAAAAATTAAAAAAAAGATTTTTTTTACCGATCACTGATGTATTTTTTCTGCAGCTCTTATAAATATCACAGTGAATGTAAATATACCATTTTTTAAATTAATTTTAATTTACAATAAAATGCATTTTTTAAATCTAGATTTTTAATTATCATAGAAGACTGAAATTATAAATTTGTATCTCATATTCACACTTCAATTATTTATAAAATTATGAGAAAGATCTTAAATTCATTTTAAATTTTTTATTCCTAATCACAAAAGATTGAAAATTTTGAGTTGTATATCCTAATTATTTCTGCAAATTGTAAAACTGTGAATCAAATGTATTATTTTTTATTGCATTATATATATATATTTATGTTATTACAATATATCACTTAAAAATGGAATTTTTCAAACCCTCACTTTAATATGTTTTTCGGTTTTTATTTATACATTCAATCAAAAGAAAAATTCTGAAAAAGAAAGTTGGTTGAAAACATTCTTTCGCAGTTCTTAAACAAACACACCCGAAAATATCCACTCCTATTTTTTAAATAGATTTGCTTCTTTCTTTTTATTATTTTGAAAGTATTATTCACATATTCGATCAAAAATAAAGTTTTAAAAATAACTTTAAAATTGAGGACAAAAAGCAGTCTGAAATACATTCCGTATTTCATAAACAAACACATCCGAAAATATGACGTTTTCCCCTATTTTCTAAGTAGACTAGCTTTTCTCGCGCATGCGTAACAGCTTCCAGGGACCTAGCTTCCGTGGTCGGACTGTAGGTTGGACGAAAAGGGGTGTTTTTAGGGACATTTTGTGGGGGAAACATTTTTTAATCTATATATATAAAAATGAATGTTTGTTTGTTCGTATTTTATGCGCTGCCGTACCGTTCATCCGATTGCGATGAAACTTGGTCAACTTATTGCTTGAACTTGCGCGTTGGTTATAGGCTATTTTCATCCCGCTGCGATGTTCCATTCCCGAATTATGTTAGAAGTATCAACGAATACTGAAAATCGCCAAATTTCCCAGCACAGGATATGGGACTTCTCCCCGGATATTTTTATTCAAAGCCATTGTAACATTTCATTGTTGCCAATTAAATTTTAACATTTCCATAAAAATAAATAGACATGAATTAAAAACGTGATTTATTCATATATTGGCGCATGCAAGAATGAATTTGATATATTATTTTCATATACGTGGCAACGCCGGAATGTTTCTTTTTAAAAATGAAAATATAAAGATGGAAAGTCATTCATTTTCAATGAATGTGTTATCTATCCATTTCATGAATTGAAAAACTGTTCAAACTCAAATATACTGAAGATATTTGGAAATTGTTATTTGTTTATGTAATAAAAATTCTAAAACTATGCTTTAAAATTACCAATTTAAACATTCTCTAAGCTATTAATTTTAATATATGATTATAGAATTTTTAAAATAATTTATTTATACATCTATGGCTTAAAACTTAACGTATATCACTTTAATATTATGCAAACTAATCGTATCAGCGATGAAGTGAAATGAAATCGAAAATATTTACTGCAAGTCTTAATTTTTTTTCTTTTCGTTAATGAATAGTCATCTTTATTTAGTGAATCGATATTTCGGTTATACAAGCGTATATCTTGTCAAGTGCTTCTTTAAAAAATATGCCTCCTAAACGTTCGTCACTCATTAGGTCTACCAGCGCAGCACGTAGAAATAAGCGAATTCGAGCTTCTCAAACAAACGAGGAACGACAAGCGAGCAATGAAGCGTTTACGAATTGCAAATTCACATGCTTCAGAATCTCAAGATCATCATGCAGCAAGAATTGAAAGACAACGTTTATATGCTACCGGATCACGCGCATCAGAATCACAAGATCAACATGCAGCAAGAATTTAAAGAGAACGTTTACGAGCTACTGAATCTCGACGAACAGTACATGTTGATCTGAATCTTGCTGCATTTCAATATAATGTTAACTACGATTACAGTTTTCATCCCAGTGTAATTATCGGCAAAATGGATATGGCCTGTGGGCATTGCAGTTCACTTAAGTTCAAAAATGAAACACCAGGAATGTGCTGCGCGAATGGCAAAGTTAAATTGCCAGCATTGCATCCACCACCTGATCCATTGTTGTCATTGCTTTCAGGCGACTCACCTGACTCCAAACACTTTTTGCAGAACATTCGCAAATTTAATTCAGCGTTTCAAATGACATCTTTTGGAGCTGACAAAGTTTTTTAAGATCACTACATGCCTACTTTCAAAATTCAAGGACAAATTTATCACCGTGTTGGTTCATTTCTACCCGTTTCGGACGCTGAACATAAATTTTTACAAATATATCTTATGGGTGACGATGATACACAAGTTGATCAACGCTGCGATGTAATTCTAGGAACCAAACGCCACATTGTATTCTGTTTACAAACATTTTTCCACCAACACAATACATTGATAAATTCATTCAAAACTTCGATTGACAACTTACCAGCGGATAATTATGCAATTAAAATAGGAGCCGATAAAACACCACTCGGACAACATCCCGGACGCTACAACGCACCTACCGTCAACGAAGTTGCGATTGTCATAGTTGGCGAAGAACATGATACGCGTGATATAATTCTTCAGCGACGGAATAATACAATTCAACGTGCGCTGAAACACATCGATCATACGATGCGCTGCAGTATCCCATAATTTTATGGGAAGGGCAGGACGGATATCACTTTAATATTATGCAAACTAATCCAATTACAGGTAACTACAGATATCTTTATTTTATTTAGTCAAATGAAAGTATTAATTTCTTTTTAACTTTTCATTATTTGTGAATGTAATTTAAGTTTTTTATATCTTCCGTTTTCTTTATTCTTACAGGTGAACAACTCAATAAAAAAGTATCAGCGATGAATTATTATTCATACCGCATAATGATACCTCAAAATGGAAGAAATCATATTTTGCAATGTCGTCAACTATTTCATCAATACGTAGTAGACATGTGTGCCAAAATTGAATCCGAACGTTTGTTATTTATTCACTTAAATCAAAAATCGTTGCGTTCCGAAGAATACATTCATTTACGCGATGCAATTGCAAACGATGGGAATGTTTCAGACATTGGGAAAATGGTCATACTTCCAGCTACGTTCAATGGCAGCCCACGGCATATGCATGAATATGCACAGGATGCCATGACATATGTGCGTTCATATGGCCGACCCGACTTTTTCATTACATTTACGTGCAATCCAGCATGGGATGAGATAAAAGAGCTTCTGTTGCCCGGTCAGCTACCATCCGATCGACAAGATTTGACTGCACGAGTATTCAAGCAAAAACTAACTAAATTGTTGGACTTAATTGTGAAGTATCACATTTATGGTGAAACTCGCTGCTGGATGTATGCGATTGAATGGCAGAAGAGAGGACTTCCACATGCACACATTCTCATTTGGCTCGAAACAAAAATACACGCAGTTCAAATTGATGATGTCATTTCTGCAGAAATTCCTAATCCTGAAGAAGATCGAATGCTGTTCGATATTGTGACGAAAAACATGGTGCATGGACCATGCGGAACAATGAATCCACAATCTCCTTGCATGGTAGATACTGTCCGACCACGGAAGCAAGGTCCCTGGAAGCTGTTACGCATGCGCGAGAAAAGATAGTTTACTTAGAAAATAGGGGAAAACGTCATATTTTCGGATGTGTTTGTTTGTGAAATACGGAATGTATTTCAGACTGCTTTTTGTCCGCAATTTTAAAGTTATTTTTTAAAACTTTATTTTTGATCCAATATGTGAATAATAATTTCAAAATAATAAAAAGAAAGAAGCAAATCTATTTAAAAAATAGGAGTTTTATAGGAGTGGATATTTTTGGATTACATCACAATCAAAATTATCTAAAGCTACGTTTTCGGTGGTTCTTTTTTTCTGAAGTTTCCTCGGAGATTCAAATTTTGGAGTTTCTTCACCCTTTGCTTCTCTGCGTATTCTTTTTACACTGGACATTGATATCCCGGTCATTTCACTAGCTCTCTTTAGGGATTGCGAAAGTGGAACAATAACATTTCCTTCTAGTGATTCTTTATCACGCAATTTAATTACATTGTGTATTATACGTTAACAATCACTACGGAACGGCTTATTCCGAGCAGTTGTGTTGGGTAAAGGATCCATTAATTTTAATATAATAATCAAAATAACAGACGAGGAAAAAGCAAGCAAGCGCAGTTAGTAACCGATTCTAAAGAATGTCGAGAGACTACGAGACTTTTTCCCCTCCTTCCTCAGCAGCTTTACGTACAGCGTGAATAGAATCGTCTTGGCACTATGCCAACCGTGGTTCTTCGTACTGTGGTCGTACTGTAAAAAATGCACGAAAAAGTTTCTCAGAGACTTGGTTCATGAAACACGCACTGGTGATGACGGATATCCTCAATACAGGCGCCGAAAACCAGAAGATGGAGGTCATACAGCAATAATCCGAATGAGAAATGTTGACGTTGAAATCGACAACAGATGGATTGTGCCATATTCTCCTTTGTTATCGAAAACATTCAAAGCTCATATCAACGTTGAATATTGTCATTCAGTCAAATCCATCAAGTATATATGCAAATACGTCAACAAAGACAGCGATATGGCATTAGTCAGTATTGATAAACCTGATGCGCGCAACGATAAAGTGAGTCAATTTCAAACAGGCCGCTATATCAGCAGCAATGAAGGTGTTTGGCGTATTCTTAGTTTACCAATTCACAGTCGCCATCCCAATGTTGTTCATCTCAGTGTTCATCTTGAAAATGGACAAAGAGTCTATTTCAAGGCAGACACTACGAAATGTTGTTGCTGAACCAGCACACACAACACTCGCAGCATTTTTTGCGCTTTGTGAAGAAGATGAATTTGCCAAAACATTATTGTACGCAGATGTTCCAAAATACTATACATGGAATGCTACATCTAAGAAATTCCAACGACGTAAGCAAGGCATGCGTGTTGAAGGCTATCAAAATCTGTATTCCTCGGACGCATTGGGCCGCATTTATACAATACACCCAAATAATGCCGAGTGTTACTATTTGAGAATGCTGTTGGTTAATGTCAAAGGTCCTACGTCATTTGCAAATTTGAGAACGGTCAATGGCGTAGAATGCCAGACGTACAGAGAAGCTTGCCAAAAGCTTCATTTGCTCGAAAACGACCAACACTGGGAAACAACGTTGACGGATGCATTTGCCAGCTGTCATCCGCGACAAATTCGAACATTATTCGCCATCATTTTGACCACATGTTCGCCATCCAATCCGAAAGATTTGTGGGAAAAATTCAGAGAGGATTTGAGCGAAGACATTTTGCATCGTATTCGTACTATTAGTAATGACAATTCCATTGAGTTTTCGGACAATATTTTCAATCAAGATTTGATCGAAATCGAAGACATACTTAACCATCAGTAACAAAGAACTTATTCAACTTGGCATTATTGCGCCACAACGTTCTTCAATTAAACTTAGTGATCGCGATTTAGTAAGAGAGCAGCAGTACAATGCTAATGATTTGCGTGCAGTTGTTAAAGCAAACAAAAAACTTTTGCTTGCGGAACAAAAATTTGCCTACGATACAATTGCAAATGCTATTTTAAATGGCAGAGGTGGTATGTTTTTTCTTGATGCGCCTGGCGGCACTGGAAAAACGTTTCTCATCGGTTTGCTATTGGCCGACATTCGATCTTAAAATGGAATTGCTTTGGCTCTTGCTTCATCAGGTATTGCGGCGACATTATTAGATGGTGGTGTACCGTAACGTGGCCAATAAATCACACTTTCACATTAGGAAAGACATCGGGTAGCGTTTTCTTCACTTTATTTACGGCACAGAACACACACACACTATATACAACAGAATTATATACAAGAACTAAAACACATCACCACGCTCAAGCTTATCTCTCAAGCGTCCCCCCTGTCTTAGGAGGGTCAAAAGCCCTTCTCCCCACAAATTCTTTTCTTCTTGTCGCATGCGCTTAGAAACAGCTCGGGGACTTGACTCCCACGCAGACTTTTTGGGGGTGAGATATAGTACGGTACAGTGGACGAACAGCGCATTCGGCGCTCAAATTGCCATTGGATATTCATTTCTCGGAATCTCCAATATGTAACATTTTAAAAGGATCTGGCATGGCTAAAGTTCTGCAGATTTGCAAGGTTATTGTCTGGGACGAAGGCAGCATGGCTCATAAGAAATCGCTTGAAGCGCTTGATCGAACTCTGAAAGATTTACGATCAAATACACAACCGTTCGGAGGTGCTCTCATCTTATTATCTGGCGACTTTAGACAAACTCTTCCTGTGATTCCTAAATCAACACCAGCTGATGAGCTCAATGCTTGCCTCAAAGCATCGTATCTGTGGAGACATGTGCGAAAACTCACATTAAAAACCAATATGCGTGTACATTTACAACACGATGCGTCGGCAGACACATTCTCAAAACAGCTATTGAACATTGGCGAAGGAAAAGTACCAGTTGATGCTACCACAAAATGTATTTCATTTCCATTGAACTTTTGCGTAATTGTGCCATCCATTGAGCAACTCATTCAGGAAGTTTTTCCGCAAATTGTCACCAATTATAAAAATCATAAATGGCTTTGCGAACGTGCGATTTTGGCACCAAAAAACACCGACGTCAATGCAATCAACTATGCAATTCAAGAACAAATTCCAGGCGATTCTGTTACCTACAAATCGATTGACAGCGTCATGAATGCGGACGAAGTTGTAAACTATCCAATCGAGTTTTTGAATTCGTTGGATCTTCTTGGTGTACCACCGCACAAATTGTCACTCAAAATCGGCGTGCCAATTATTCTCTTGCGAAATATTAATCCACCCCTATTGTATAATGGAACAAGACTCGCTGTAAAAAAACTAATGCCGAATGTCATCGAAGCAACTATTCTTAACGGAAAGTCGAAGGGAGAAGATGTGCTTATTCCACGAATTCCCATTATTCCCACCGACATGCCTTTTGATTTCAATCGACTGCAGTCCCATTCGACTTGCATTCTCGATGACCATCAATAAAGCACAAGGTCAATCACTACAAGTGTGCGGATTGAACCTAAAAAATCCATGTTTTTCACATGGTCAGTTGTATGTTGGATGCTCACGAATGGGACAGCCAAGAAATTTATTTGTTTTTACTGAAGACGGAAAAACAAAAGATATTGTCTACCCGAAAGCACTTGAATGACCAAGTCAAAAAATAGAATAAATATTATTTATACTTTCCCTTTATATATCATTTAATTTCAACGAATGTATTCATTGTCGATAAGATCAAACTTTCTAATTCATTCTTTCAATTATTCATAATTAAACAAGATAGTTATTTCAAATTTCAAACGATATTTCCAAAATTGTTCTTTTTTGCGGTAGCAACGCGCCGGGTTCCAGCTAGTATTTTATACAATCGAGACACGTTTTTTTTATTAGATTATAAATTCCATACATTATGTCAAACGTAAATAAACCTCCATTTCCTTATGTGTTTGCGTATTTTCTATTTATTTCAATTTTTCTCTCAAACAAGATGCCTATTTGGAACCAGAATTTCTTTTAGGAAGGTCTAGGGTGATCTCAAGTTGGTGTTAGGGGGAAACAGGGGATTTCGAGATGACGCTTCGTAGAGGTTGGCAACACTGAGTCCCATATCCAACAGTGTCCGATGAACTGTGTGCTCGAAAACAATTCTACTTGGACCTGTATTGTATTAGGCTGTCAGCTGAGCCACTGTCTGGCGCCTATTTTTCTTCACCAAGCGGAAGTCTCCAACGTCCTTTTTTCTTGATAACGCGTAGACGTCTAACACCATGGCGTCTATTGCTGGTTTCAACGTTATTCATCTACTTTTTTAAGCACTAAGAACGGCAGGTCGCGAACAACTGACGAGTAGTGCAGTGTCAGAAATACTCGTTCCGAGACGTTTGGTCATTGCAATCTGCCCTCTATCAAAGTCGCTTAGATCAACAGCTTTTCCTATCACACGCTGAAGCAAGGGCAAGAATGATTCCTCGGGTTCAGGTATATCAACTTGTCGGAGCTCCAAGGTCTGTAGGACTTATCTCCAATTGTAACATTATGCATCAGAAATATATTTGCTCAGCAGGTAATTAAATATAAATAGGCCCTTATCAGTAAAAACATAATACAAATAAAATGAGTAATAGTAAAATAAAAGCAAACGCCGGGAATCGCACCCAGGAGAAAAATAACAAGGCGCACGCGCATCCACTGGGCCAGAATTGCCACAGTGATTTAAGAAAAATGAAGATATTCGGACTGAGAATATAGTAAAGTTCTAGGGGGTTGGTAAAAATACAAGAGAGAGGAGTATAAAAATAAGAATAAGTAAGCAAGATAGAAGAGACAGTGTTAGCTCTTAAGAAGACACGCCCGAGGGCGTTTGCGGTTAGCACGGTGGGAGTAGTCATAGTCGGGAAATTCAGGTATAATCTCATTGCGAATGTTAGGAATATTATCAAAAAAATTCTTAGAGAGTTTAAGTGCAGTTTCTTTGAAGGAAAGGATGCTGAAGTCTCGTCGTATGGTTTCATTAGACATATAACGGATCGTTCGGCGAATACGTCTGAGAGTCAAGTTCTGGATGACCTCTAGTTTATGGATATGAGTTTTCGCGGCGTAGAACCAGACCGGTATTGCATAAAGAGCTACGGGGAGAATAACTTGTTTAAAAAGAAGGACTTTGTTTCTCATGGAAAGATGGCTGCCGTATATTAATGAGCGAAGTTGCATGGCAACAGCGTTACATCTTTGTACTAGTTTATCGACATGGAATTTCCATGTCAGCCTGCGATCAAGGGTCACACCAAGATAGGTCACAGTGTTCTCCCAGTCAATCGGCGAATTGTAAAGGTAAAGCCGGGGGGATTACAGTAACGATTGGAAAAGAAAATCGCGTGGCACTTAGAGGGGTTGATTCGAATGAACCAATTCTCTAAAGTGTCGATATGCCGTTGGATCTGACTGGCAAGATAATTAATGTTGTGAGAGGTAGAGAGAATAGCTGTATCGTCCGCATAGAGGGCAAGAAGAGTAATAATTCCTCTAGGAATATCATTTAAGTACAAATTAAACAGGGTCGGGGTGAGAATGCTACCTTGAGTAACACCTGAAGAAATATAGAAATTACGGGAGAGATCGCGATTAACGCGGACAACAAAATTACGATTATGGAAATACTTCTGAAGGAGATGAATACGAGAGTCGGGCAATTTAATATCGATAAGTTTATAGATGAAACCAGGGTGCCAAACCTTGTCAAAAGCACATTTAATATCCAGAAATAGAGCACCAGTGGGTCTCTTAGCAATCAAGCCGTCGCTGGCAAATTCCACAACACGAAGGAGTTTAAGGGTAGTATTATGCTGGGCTCTGAAGCCGAATTGTTCAGGAATAATGTTATTGTCATCCAGGAAGTTAGAGATTCTATTAAGAATAACGCGCTAAGTAATTTTACTGAGAGAACACAGTAAACTAATTGGGCTGTAATTTTGAGGAAGATTGTGATCAGCACCAGGTTTAGGTATGGGACTAACAATAGAGGTTTTCCAGCAAGTGGGGAAGTAGTTAAATTTAAGAATCGCGTTAATAATGACGGTTATGTACATAATAATGTTAATAGGGAGATGTTTAAGGACACAGTTATTAATGTTATTACCCGGTGCTTTTTTGATTTTAAGTTTTTGAATAATGTTGGGGATTTTAGCAACGGAAGCCTGTTCAGTATCTTGGGTAGGGGGGGGGGTAGAAAAAAAATTCGAACAGTGGTGAGGACAGTTCTGATGATTCCTCAGACTCCCCAGCAGCAGTTAAATAGCATTTCAACCTGATCACGTGCTGTCCACGTCATCCATACGAGTTCATTGAAAAATTTCGGGAAGGTCATAATGGCTCTTCGGTGTGTGTGTGTGTATGCATATATATATATATATATATATATATATATATATATATATATATATATATATATATATATACACTGCTGGCCACCCAAATTGCAACACCAAGAAAGACAAGAGATATCACAACAAAATTTATTTTGTAGATAACATGTTGACCAAGTATCAAATGATTAAATTTATAGACTTCTGTGAAGTGTGGTTCCTGCCAAAATCAGTAGACAGAGTAGCCGCCATTGTTGGAGATCACCGCTGCCACACGCCTCGGCATTGATTCAAAGAGACTTTGGATGAGTTCTTGGGGTACAGCAGACCAAGCAGCTTCCACACGTTGCCAAAGTTGATCTGCTGTGGCAGCTGGGGATGGAATCTGGGTCAATCGTAGAGCAACCATGGACCACATGTTTTCTATCGGCGAAAGATCCGGAGAGCGAGGCGGCCAGGAAAGCAATTCATTCTGGCCATTGACGAAGAAGGTGCAGGACCAGTGGGGCGGTGCATAACGCAGCTGTTCAGCATCCTCTCTTCACGGTGTCTCCAGACTCGAATGCGACCATCGTGGTGTTGCAGACAGAAGCGTGACTCGTCAGTAAAGACAATTTCATTCCATTCTGCCGTCCATATCCTTCTGTCATCGCACCATTGGCGGCGGAGACGTCTGTGGTTCTGCGACAAGGTTAGACAAAGCAATGGTCGTCTTGCGGACAGACCACTCTGCTGTAAACGGCGTCGAATGGTACGCGCACACTGGATGATGCGTTACAGACTGCATGTGCTGTGCTATGGTTCGTGATGTGACTGAGCGATCCGTCACTGCCATGCGCACAATTTGCCTGTCATCACGTGAAGTGGTGCGCTGAGGTGGATGCGATCGAACACGCCGGTCCGTCGTACCCTCCTGCATCCAACGATCACATATCCGCATTATAGTTGTTTGGTTTCGTCCAACACGACTACCGATTTCCCTGAAAAATAATCCACAATCTCGGTAGGCCACTATCCTTCCTCTGTCGAAATCGGATACTTGATCAAAAGATGATCGCTGTTTTCGACGAGGCATAATTGATCGTTTTTTTTGAAAAAACCACAAGAAAAACACAATTGCCGAACTTGAAATCGTCGAAATCTCCAAGCCTTAAATAGCGCTTTGAAGTGGCGCCACAGGCGCGCGTGATGTGCGTCTGCGCTGAAATTCTAATCATTTGCATATCTCACCTCCGCTAATGCATGTTGTAAATTTCATGTTATTTGCATGTTTCATTCAGGGTGTTGCATTTACAGTGGCCAGCAGTGTATATATATATATATATATATATATATATATATATACATATATATATATATATATAAAACGATAACTTTCATAACCATTAAAGGAAACGCCTATTCAAAATTCTTTTATATTATCGCAGTATGAAAACCAGTCATCTTGAATTCGACCTGGGATTAACCCAAAGTCACCTATTAGTTTTTCCCTTAAACCACGTGCGGATAGCCTTATATAACGGACATGTTCTAGAAGCCTGGCGAGATCATCATTCGATATGACGTGCTAGAGTCAGGTGTCCTAAATGGACCAATTAGGAGGTCAATGCACCTGTACTCCGGGTGTGAATTTAGATCTTTGGCGGTCCTTCTGTGTCGGCCAGTCGTCCTATACAGTCGCAGTTTTTGTGCTGCGAATATTTTTGTTTCCTGCGTGCTGTTCCTGCAGACTCCGGACTATTCTGAATGTGGTATCCTGTTAAAATATGTCCAAATGTGAAAGTATGAAATAATTGTACAGCCAGCCACGAAAATGCTTCTGAAATGAAGACTGTGTAAATAGTTATGTGGAGGATTGTATCTCTCGCCTGAACCTTGCTTTAGTTTGACTTCCCACTTCTATTGCCTAATGCTCCGGCACGACTACCCCCTGAAATATCTAAGTTCACAGGCCTATTGTTCATCGCCACCGATTTCATTACATATACAGGGTGTCCCAAAACGACCGCATAAACTCTGCACAGCTAGATTCCTCGTTGGGAGTACATAAAAACTGCCCAAAGAAGCGTTCCTGTACTATCCATAGTTTGCGAGAAAAATACGAAAAACAAAGTATGACGTCACTGCCGGTGCAAGAAAAAAACACTTTATTGGACATATCAACAACAATATTTGCATATCTTTCCAGACGATAATGTTTAAAACGTTTGCCGCGCATATCGCGTCATGCATATGCGCGCGCCATGGAATGACATTAAGCTGCCGTTGAACTGGTATTTAAAAGGCTGCATCTTGCAGCTACCGGTAGTCTTCGTATGGTGGCCATGTACTCCGTTCGTGACTACTGCGACATGTACTTGATGTATGGCCGATGTAATGGAAATGCCTTACGAACTGCTAGGGAGTATGCCCGTCGGTATCCGTCCCGCCGTCCTCCCGATGTCAACGTCATCCGTAGGCTGGACGACAGACTGCGAAATACGGGAAGCGTCTTGCCAACAGCCTATCTTCACGATACTGGAAGACCGCGGAGCGGCCTGACGGTAGCACAGGCGGATGCAATACTGCTGCGGGTAGAAGAGACGCCCGAGGTAAGCACACGCGCATTAGCCCGTGAGATGACTTCGAGTAAAAGTACTGTGCACAGGCTTTTACGGTCTGAGAGGCTACACCCATTTCGGTACACAACCGTGCAAGGTCTGAAACCAGATGAGTTTCAGAAACGCGTGGCCTTCTGTGAATGGCTGTTGAAGCAACTGAACACAGATAATGGTTTCATTGCACATATCCTGTGGACTGATGAATCATGTTTCACTCGTGATGGGGTATTCAACCATCACAACAGCCATATGTGGTCCCAGGTCAATCCGCATGCAATCCGGCCGCAGAAACATCAGGAACGTTGGTCTCTTAACGTGTGGGCCGGCATACACGGGGATCGCCTGCTTGGACCATATCTGTTGTCTGAACGGCTCTCGGGCAGTCGTACTTGGTGTTTCTCAATGAGGTCTTAACAGAGTTCCTCTGTGACATACCATTAGCGACAATACAGGGACTTTGGTTCCAGCATGATGGGGCTCCGGCGCATTTCTGTGTTCCTGTACGTGGTTGGCTGGATATGGAATACCCCGGCCGCTGGATCGGACGTGGGGGTCCGGTTCTATGGCCGCCACGTTCGCCAGATCTTACACCATTGGATTTCTTCCTATGGGGCCATCTCAAGGAACTGGTGTATCGAGACGTAGTGACAACACAATTGGACTTGACAATGCAGACTGTTGCTCGTCTGCATGCTGCTTGTACTTCGGTGGACCCCGCGATGCTGCAACGTGTGATGACAGCCATTCCACGGAATGCTCAATCCTGCCTCGACATGCACGGCGGACACTTTGAACATCTGCTTTAAATTGTACATGCTGTTGATATGTTCAATAAAGTGTTTTTTCTTGCACCGGCAGTGACGTCATACTTTGTTTTTCGTATTTTTCTCGTAAACTATGGATTGTACAGGAACGCTTCTTTGGGCAGTTTTTATGTACTCCCAACGAGGAATCTAGCTGTGCAGAGTTTATGCGGTCGTTTTGGGACACCCTGTATATATATATATATATATATATATATATATATATATATACAGTGATTGCCGCTTATAAGAATCACGTTTGTTATTACTGTTTTTGATTCTTATAGCCTTTAGGTTTTTTGGACACATATACATATATTATATATTTATATGTTTTTGACACACGCAGACATATAAATATATTAGATAATTTACCATTAAATACTCTTTAATTTACGTTAATTATCCTTTATAAAAATTAAGATTATAATTTTCAAAATACAACTTAATTTCTAGACTTATAAGTAGATACATATGATTGTAGTAAGAGAAGAAAAAAAATCCAATATTTGTAACAACATACCTGCTAAACAGTTTTAACATTTCAACTACAGGAAGAGTGCAAGAAAAAATTTCTATGGTTAACGTAATGAAGTTTTTAGGAAGTTGTTTATACCTCTTTCAATATCATAAAATGTTCCGTAGAGGTAGGTCTTCAGAAGCTCCTCTACATTCAAGAATCCTTCTAGGAATACTCGACGCTTCTCTGGATTTTTTTGCTGATGGTAGTTTTTCTGGGAATACGTCATTCATTTCATCCTTGTCCTCAGTTTTATTGACAGTTTTTTTTCTTCGATTTCATCTTCTGTCTTTTCTTCCGAAGTCTGTAGGTTTTCGTCGATTACAACCCACTCACGAAGTGATTCCTCAACAGGATCAGTTTCTGCTAGAATTAATGAGTTATCAGTTTCGCAAAAAAATTCTGCTTTACGGAAGCAATTAAATGCAGTGATTTGAACTTTTCCAGGCACTTGCAATCATACGAGTATGTATAGCATCAAGCAAAGAGATTCTTTTACTTTAAATTTCTCACGCAGATCCCTCTCCTTCGTCGATTTCGTCAACAATCCTTTGTTGCAAGCAGAGCGATATAGCGTTTTAACCCTTTCCGACTCAGTGTTACCAGGGTTAAGTTTTTATGATTCCTTGATCAAGAGGTTGTATTACTGATGTTGTATTCGATGGCAAAAACAAAGCTCTATATTTGTGAGCTTTACAACTGGATGAGCCGGACAATCCAAAATCAAAACAATTTTTTCTTTCCCAGTTAGCTCCTTATCCCACTTTAGAAGGAAGTTAGTGAAGATCATCCAAGCATTTTTTGAATTTTCGTAAGACACAGGAAGGGTTTTTATTTTCGTAAAGCATCGTGTAGATTTACTCTTTCCTATGACTAAAGGAATTTTTTTTACTCCCCCTTTCTTTACGCTCTTTGTTTTTCCCAACAGAAGACAAATCTGTTTTAAACATCATCATTCGATCAGGCATCGCTCTAAAATAAAGTCCAGTCTCATCTGTATTAAAAATTTGGTGTGGGGCATTGTTTTTCATTATTGTTTGGAAATTTGTGTCAATTTTATCTCCTCTAGATGGCACTATATGTCAATGTAAGTTTAATATTTACTATGCTTTGTCTGACGTCACTTACTTACTCTCGTGGCAGGCAACGGAAAGGATGAGCTATGTAAGCTCTCATTTTTAATAATTGTTTGAATACAAATGTATATATGTAAAATAAATAACTGTAAATTTTAGAAGATAGATGTTTTATTGATGCACCTTCTTCACTGATCCACGGATGCAAAATTGTGCATACGGCTGTGAACTGGAACTGAATTTATTTCGTTGGAATATTTTGATTGGAATGGACACCTGCTGTGCTGAAAAAAATGGCTCATCGGATGCAGCGTTGATGCTGAAAGGAAATAAAAGAATTTTTGTTCGGATTTATTGAAGCTGTTATTTAATTATTTCGGATACCTTAATTAAAGGTAAGGTCTTTTATAATATTTGAAAATGGATAAAATTGCAAAAATCATAGAAAAAAGGAGCACAATAAGAGCTAGTTTAACGAAATTGATAAAAAAGATTCAAACTTTGAATTATGAAGAAGAAACTGTTGAAAATCTAACAGAATTAATTGAGCTGTTAGAAACGACAGCAAACACACTTAAGGAATATAATTTAGAAATTGAAGATCTCATCACGGATTCAGTTAAATTCAAAATCGAAATTGCTCAATCGGAAGAGTATGATGAAAAAATTATTACGGCTAAAATTAAACTTAAAACTAAAATTAAAGAAATGCATAAAAAGGACGATCAAAGTTCCCATGGAAGTCATAACACCTCTAATGTTACTGAACATAATTTTACGGCATTAAAATTGCCTAAATTAGAAATCCCGCGTTTTTCTGGTGATTCTAATTTCATGGAATTCCTTAACTGCTTTGATATCGCAATAGGGTAGAATGATTCCCTAACTAAAATTGAAAAATTTCAGTATTTAAAATCCTTGCTTTCTCCCCCCGCCTATAATGTGGTTGATGGATTCGAATTAAATGAAAAGAATCACGACTCTTGCCTTCAACTGTTAAAGCAGCGTTATGGTCGCACAGATTATAATATTAATTTATATATATCCAAATTACTTAACTTAAAACCGGTAAGAAATTCCTCTTATGTAAAAGTATTGCGTAAATTGTGTGATGAGATAGAGGTGAACATAAAAAATTTACGCGCACTAAATGTAACCGAAGGATCGTATGGTCATTTATTAAATCCCCTAATCTTAAAATTGTTACCCCAAGATTTAGTTTAGTTTCATCGAAAACGAAATAAGGAAGCGAATTGTGAAATTTCGGAAATTATGACTTTTTTGAAAAATGAAGTCGAATCAAGGGAAATTTGTGAAACTGTAATGAATTCTTCCAAGGTTTGCGAAACTAAACGCACCTCTTTTCAAAGTTATCAAACGGGGCAAACGTATCATAAAAATTATTCGAAACCTAAACAATTTTCAACAGCTGCAACATTACTTTTACCAGTAAAAAATGCATGCATATTTTGCGAATTAAATCACGAATCTATAAATTGTAGGAAATAATCAACGTAGACGTAGAACAAAAAATTAGTAAACTTAAGTCTGAAGGACGATGCTTGGCATGTTTCAAGCCCAGACATACCAGCGGAAGCTGCCGATTAGGTATTTCATGTGACATATATTTTTCAAATTTTCACCATAAATCAGTTTGTAGGAAAAATGGTAAACCTTCTAATGATTCGGTAGAGCGTAGCAAGGAGAGTTGTAATAATTCGCGTAGCTTAAATTCTAATGAAACCGAAAATGAAAGGACCAGCTCTACTGTTTCTGAAGTTATAAGTTCTGTTTCTCAATGTAATCTTAATACGAACTGTTCTAAAAATGTTTATTTACAAACTTGCACTGTCGTAGCTAAATCGGAAAATAGATCTTGCTTATCAAGATTAATGGTTGATAGCGGAAGTTCACGTTCTTTTATAAGTGAAAAAAAAAATTAGCGAATGATTTTAATTTAAAAACGATTCGGAATGAGATTTTGTCAGTCTATTCTTTCGGAATGAAAAGCCCAACAGATAAAGTTTATCGAGTTGTTGAATTAACACTCGAAAGCACAAATTCTCCTTTTCGAAAAAATCAGGAATTATTTGTGTCTAGGACTATTACAGGTACTACCATTAAATACTCAGACGAAAAAATAAAAGGCTTAATGTTGAAAAGGAATTTGCGGTTAGCTGATGATTCAGCTAGCTCAAATAATATAGATATTCTTTTAGGGGCAGATGTTTGCTGGGAACTAATTTATCAGGAAAAGATTCCTATTAATAAACATTTATCAGCTTTGAATAGTGCGTTCGGTTGGCAAATTACTGGAGCAAATTACTGACGTTGAGACGAAAATAAACCAATCATATGACTCCAAACGATTAGCAATGAAATTTTTAACGCCTATGATTGGTTTATTTTCGTCTCAACGTCATCTTTTCCTTAACGCAACGCACGGACTCCTATGTAAACAGGCCCTTAATCAAAAATTTTGAAGATTCTTAAAATTTAACGGAGAGCGCTATGTTTGTGAATTAATGTGGAAAGATAATGTGGGACCACCCCCCGAATTGGATTCTAATTATGAGGTGGCGAGCAGACGCTTTATTTCATTAAAAATTAAATTGGATAAAAATCTTGAAATTTCTGACCAATATAAAGAAATTGTATCGTATCAATTGGAATGTAATATTGTGAGAAAATGTATTAATAAGGATTTAAATTCAGGTTATTATACGCCTCACAGGGCAGTAATAAGGGAGAATAAAGGGACTACTCGCGTTCGTACGGTTTATGATTGCAGCTCTAAAGCAAATGACAGTAAAAATTCTTTGAATGATTCTCTTGAATCTGGAGTTAAACTTTATCCAAATTTATTAGATGTAATACTTAAATTTCGGGAAAATCAAGTTGCGTTTTGCGGAGATCTAGAAAAAGCTTTCCTTATGATAGAAATTGCGGAAGAGGATAGAAAGTATCTAAAATTTTTGTGGTTTTTGGACGACCCGGATTATTCGGTACAAATACTTCAACTTAATCGTTTACCATTCGGATTAACGACGTCTCCGTTCGCGCTAGCTTTTGTTTTGAAATTTCACATTAGGAAATTTAAAGATGATTATCCTTATTGTTATGAAATATTAAATTCTCTGTATGTCGATGTCTTGTACGATGGAGCTAAAAATGCTCAGGATGCCTATAAGTTAACCTCTTTGGCAATAGAAATATTACGCGTCGCTGGATTCAAATAGAGAAAATTAAAAACTAACTGTGAGGAACTAAATAAACTTTAGCGTGAAAACGGGTATGAGGAAAATATGGATTTTGGGCAAGGAGAAGGGTTCTTGGGATTAAAGTGGGATTATATTAAGGATGAAAATAAGTTATATTTAAAGGATGTTGGGGATCCCTTGGAATTTGGAATCACCAAGCAACATGTGCTAAGTGTGATTTCTAAAATATTTGTTCCTTGCGGACTAATTTGTTCTTTTGTAATAAGAGTTAAAATTCTCATGCAAGAAATGTGGCAAAGAGGTCTAAAATGGGACGAAAACTTGCCAAACGACTTAGAAAAGAAGTGGGGAACATGGTGTTCTGAACTTGCTGAACTTGAAAATTTTAAAATTGAACGTAAATTTTTTCAACAGGAGACGTTAGTGAAGTTTCTCTGCATATTTTTGTGGACGCAAGCCCTAAGGCTTATGGGGCTGTGGCATACCTCCGATACTTTACAACTGAAGAAAAAATTAAAATTATTTTTGTGATTTCGAAAAGTAAAGTTGCTCCTCTAAAAACTTTAACTTTAGCAAGATTAGAGTTGATGGCAGCACTCGTAGGTGCTCGTCTAGGTAAATATATTCAGAACATCTTTCCAGCCTTCAAGCAAAAAATATTTTGGTACTTTTCCGTTTGCCGGGCGCATTTGGCGTTCGCCCTATTAAGTATCGCCATTGGCAAGAATGAAAAGTCTCCAACATAACAACCCTAGGAAAACAGTTTAATAGGTAATAGATGGACTAAATTTTAAAGAAGCATTGTTACACACAAAACGTTGGAAGAAGATGACAGATCAACGGGTAGGAATCATGAGAGAGAACACGATTAAGTTCAGAGACAGACCCAACTATATAACCCCGAAATCAAGATGAATAAAAATTGGAAACAAATTAACCACAAATTTTATTAGCTTTCTTCACACACACATCATTAAACACACTTTTAATAGTAACACATTTAATAGCAAAATAAACAAACACACACACAAAAAAAAAAAAAAAATCAAAAAATCAGTCACTTGGGGGAGGCCAAAAACTTTTTATATCGTTCAGAATTTTTTGAAATGGATCATTTGTTAATCTTCTCCACATAAATTCAGCAAGGTATGATTCCAAATGCTGCCGCGCTGTTCCCCAATGTTTTTTGTTTCTCCATGTTCCGCCTCCCCGCAGACGCTCGATCTTTTGGGTATGTACGGCAGTTTCTGGGTCAACAAAATTGTACTTGTGGTTCACTTTAAAATGATGGAAACCCTCCTCTTCAAGCTTTGTGGTGTTGTAGCTTTTCCAAGAATCGGAATAAATCGCAGATGCTTCCTTGATGTTTTGCTTGATGGCTTCTAAAATTACGCTAAGGGATCGGTTTGGTACCAGAATCGGAAAACATTCATTCGTCTCCCGGCAGATACCAACAAATATTCACTGTTGCGGGAGAACGCGTCCCACATTATTTTTTCGCCTTGAAAACATACTTTCATCCATTTCGACTATCAAATCGGGCCCTCCTATTTTTTTTCGATCACGTTCCACTGCAGAATTTACGCAGACTTCTCGCGTATAATTGTTCCAGTCAACAACTGTATTATGATTCATTTCCAATTGTTTCTAGCACCATTTTACCGAAGTTAACTTTTCGCTCCAACTGTAAATAAATCTCAAAGCTGTTAAAAAATTCAAATGCATTGATTGGAACCATGTTTCATCACGAATGCCCTTTTTCTGCGGCGGGTTGAAAGCATTAATCCGCCATCGAATGTCCTTTCCAAAATATAACTCCATTTCATCATTCCTAGCACACGTCTTATTTTCAGACAAAATACCTTTTTCTTGGAAAAAACGTAAGCTTCTTCTTCCGTTAGAGATGTCCCGAATTTTCGTCATGATTGTAATCTTGGTAAAAAAAAAGCACGATTTTGTAGGTTAAAACTATTGTAAAATTTAAACGCCAGTCTTTTAATTGCTGGAAGAATATGAAGGGGTCACAACCATAGTGAACCAAGTCCATCTAAACTAAATTGGAGAAATCAAGGTTTGAAGTTTTTTGTGTAACGTATGTGTAATGTAAGTGTAACGTTTTGTATAGCGGAGTTTTTTGTGACAACGTATTAATCATTTGATTCACTATGGCAGTGAATAGAACATGTTTTTAAGTTACTCCAACATGAACTACCTCCATTTTTAAAAAATACGGACTTGGTCCACTATGGTTGTGAACCAAGTGGACCAAGTGAACCTCATATGTTTAACGCGTAGATCCCGATTAATCACGTCATTTCTGATAAAAATAGGAACTTAATGAATAATTAATATCACGCGATCAAAGATTAATATCACTTGCGTGATATTAATCTTTGTTCAATTAATATCACGCGAGTTACAATTAATTAAACAAAACAGCTGAAAATGCGACTTATCATGTTTGGCGATTTATCACTTGCTCCTGGCTAATGGAAAATTACCAATATTTTTTTGGAGTGACTCCAAAATAGTACTCCACTGGGTGAAAGGTTCATCTAAAGTTTGGAAACCTTTTGTGGCAAATCGGGTGGCTCAGGTACAATCACTCTCTCTACCTGTTGCAGTGGATCGGAAAATCCTGCTGACCTTACCACTTGAGGAGAATCGGCAAAAATGATCCTTTCGAGTTCTTAGTGGTGGACAGGCCTTCCTTGGTTGTCTCAACCGGTTCGCCTGTGGCCTGGTGAAAGCTCCTGCAACCGACCTGATGACAATTGTAACGAAGAGCTAATTTTGAAGGAGCTTCGAACTGTAGCAGTGAATACTGCAGCTTTGACTGAACCAATTATAGATTTGACAAAATGCAGTAGTTTTTTTTAAATGTCTGAGAATTTTTGCATGGATAAAACGATTTGCAGCTAGAGCGAGAAATCTAACATCTGATAGCGGTCCTCTATCTGCTCGAGAACTCGAAGAAGCCGAACTGTATTTTATCCGGAAAATCCAAAGTGAGCATTTTTCAAAGGAAATTAAATCTCTGAAATCTAAAAACCCTATTTCCTCAGACTCTAACATCTTTTCCTTGGCCCCATTCCTGGATGAAAATAATGCGATTAGAATAATGGGAAGAATGAACGAGGCAGTATTTACTTTAGGTGAAAAACACCCTATTCTTTTACCAAGAGATTCCCGATTGACTGAATTAATAGTGTTACATGTTCACAATAAAATGCTTCATGCTCGGATTGCTGCGACACTATCAAAAATACGTCAAAATTTCTGGATAATTAAAGAAAGGCAGTTAGTGAAAAGGGTTATCCACAACTGCCTAATCTGTAGAAGATATTCTGCGAAACCTGCAAGTCAACTTACCGGACAGATTCCAAAAGATAGATTAAATGAAACTCCCGCCTTTTATACTACTGGAATTGATTTTACTGGTCCTGTTTATGTGAAGGAAGGAAAAGACGTCGTGAAAAGTTACATTGCTCTCTTCACGTGTGCTGTAACACCAGCAGTACATCTTGATCTCGTCTCTGACTTGTCAAAAAGCAAGTTTATATTAGCTCTAAGACGTTTTTTGTCAAGGCGAGGAAACTGTCGCATAATTTATTCCGATAATGCCAAAACTTTTAAGTGTGCTAATAAAGATTTCGATTATTTTGATAAAATTGTTAAAGATAAAAATCTTCAAGATTTCATTTCTTCGGAAAGAATTTCATGGAAATTTATCGTAGAACTCGCCCCATGGTGGGGAGGTTTTTACGAGAGATTGATGAGAACAATTAAAGAGCCTTTGAGAAAAATCCTCGGAAGATCTAACAACACAGCTCAGTTGATACTAAGTGCATTCATCATTCGGGCTTGAGTGAACCACTGCAAGAGAGCCTCTTCTACGTCGACTGATTCTCCATCTCGCTTCTTTTTTCGGTCAAGATTTCCATTTTTGCTAATGGTAACCGAAATTTCCTCTCGACATTTTAAAATTTTACTAAGAGTAGATTGAGTTACACCCAAACGAGAAGCAGCTTATCTTTGACTGCACTTCGAAAGAGCATCATATCTAATTAACAAGTTCTTTTTTTTTTCAGAAAAACTAAGAGTTTTCCTTGTTTTTATCATTTTCGAATTCGACTATCAAAAAGTTATAATACTAACTGGCAATTTTGTTATAAAACTAAAGTGAACATTAGCGACGAATGCTCATTAAAGTCTCAGAAAGTTTCACCTTATAGCTTACGTTTCACGGTTTGATAACGTGCTGAATCTACTAATGTCACGTTCGTCTAAGTGACAGTGGACACTTCGCTGAAGATTTATGTGTTTCGGGGTCCAGGAAACCGCAACCTGAAGTGACGATGGGAAAAAAAAGAGTCCCTGTGTTTGTCAGTGGAGAAAAGTGAAATCGGTCCCGGACGGGTATAGATGCCCCTGGGTCAAGCCAATAGGACAGTGTTTAGCTAAAGCGTTTAAGTAGAAACTATGATGTTATGTCTAACAAAGAAAGGTATGCATTTTACGACTGTATTCTATCCCAACGTCTTAGTTTTTCTTTTCAAAACTAAAGAAAGAACTTCGTGCCTTTGGAAGGTTTAAGTGGCTTTTTTTTTGGAAAAATGAAAGAAACGCGAAGAGTGTAAAAACCAGTGTTTCTCAACCTTTTTTGGTTGACGGCCCACTAAAAATATCTGGAATTATTTACGGCACGCCTGAATATAAAAAATGTAAAAGTTGTATGATACAAAAAGAATTATTTATTTACAAACTTTATTCAATGAGAGAGTTGAGCCAGTTTATTGAACAAATTAAATCAAAACAAGGTTCCAAGGTGGCCAGACAAGTTTGCATTTCATCGTCAAATCTTTCTCGCTTTTTGGACTTCATTTCCATCAATGCTGAAAATCCAAATTCACAGAACCATAAAGATGCAAAGACAGACGGATATTAATAGCTTTCAAGCTGATTGCAGGGTACAAATTTTTGACAGAGAGCAAAACTCATCCAAATTTTTCTCAAAGAATGTCGGACCAGTAAAACTTATCATTTCTCAAATCAGTGAGCTGTTTTTTTTTTCCGTTGATGTCAAATTGGGTGTCTTGCGAATTACAAATGGGTTGATTAACCATTCTTATTCTTCAACTGAAAGCGAAGTAAAGTAGTTTTTAAGTGAGGTTTGAAGTTCGTCAATGGTGCTTATAATTTCGTCTGCAATTTTGTTTTTCGACGATTCATTGACACCCGCAAAGAAATTTAAATTTCCTTTTGATATTTCAGATTTCCTTAGAGTTAATTTTTCTTCAAACGATTTCAGTTTTGATGTTGATGTGACGATATTCTTGGATGGACCTTGAAGACTTAAATTTAGGAAGTTTAGCTTTTCAAACAAGTCCGAGAGAAATTGATCTTTAAGCCACCAAATCTCGTCATGAAGAGAAAATTCAAAAGATGTTTTTTCGACCTCCAAGAGCAAAATCACTCCTGCTTTCAGGTGTATGAGTCATTTCAAAACATTTACCTTCGAAAACCAACGCACTTCGGTGTGATATAAAAAAGTTTTGTAGTCGGAGTCCATTGCATCGCACAGCTTAGTGAAAATTCGGGATTTGAGAGATCGACTCTTGATGAAATTGACCACTTGGATGACTTAGGGCCTGTTCACATACGAGTCCATTAGCGGAGCGTTAAAGTATTTGAATATATTTAACCAATGACAAACCTCCAAACGATTAGCAACGAAATTTTTAACGCCTATGATTGGTTTATTTTCGTCTCAACGTCATCTTTCCTTTAACGCTCCGCTACCAGACTCCTATGTGAACAGGCCCTTAGTTCATAACAATCAACATATCTGGAGTTAAAAAAATTTTAAACGAGAGATTCTCTCTGAATCATGCAAAGGACGCTTATAATATTTAGATTTTCTTGGCGCATAAGTGTGATAAATCATTTTTTTGTTTCCCAACATTGATGGACATCCGTCTGTGCAAACAAGAAACGTAGTTTTTCCACGGCAAACCAAAGCTTGAAATATTTTCTTTTACAAGCTCAAATATGTCTTTTCTTGTCGTTGTTCTCTTCAAATCTTTGCAGAAAAGATACTCATTCAAGAATTTTTCATCTTTAACAAATCGAATGAAAGCAAGGAGCTGTGCTTTTCTACTGATATCTGTCGATTCAGCAATCTAAAGTGACCATAGTTCACTGTCGTGCGATTCGAAATGCTTGACAATTTGTTTTTTTAAGTCAGAAGATAAATCTACGATTCTACGTGATATTGTGTCATTGGATAATGGTACCTTCTTGACCTTCTCCGTCGCTTCCTTCCCTAGCATTGTTTCGACAATGATAGCTAATGCTGGTGCAATGATGGACTCTAGATCGGTATTACTTTTTGCGATGTGCTATTAATTTTGCAACCTTGCAACTGGCAATCAATCCCTTTTCTGTCATCTTCACATAGTTTAAAAATTTTGTGCTGTTTTATTTTGCTGCGCTTCCAGGTTTTTAAAATATTATCTTGGTTTGTTTTTTACCTCTGGGTGTGAAGTTTCCAAATGTCCTCTCAGTTTACTAGGAACGAGAGCTTCATTTGCAAGTTTCTTTTTGCAGACTACACAGAATGGTATTTGAGGGTCTTCCGTTTCAATTGCGATGAATCCGAATTCGATGTAGTCATCTTTTTACTTCCGTTTGTTTCTTTGTTTATCTTCCGTTTGTGACGCACCAGATTTTATTAAATACTTGTCCATTATGGCTAAATGAATAAAACATTTTTAATTAGCTCACAGCAATGCAATCTCATTGAAAAAAATTTAAAAATTTGCTGATTTCACAAATCTTTTGATCTTTAGAAAGAGCCAATTTGAATCAACGTCAATTACAATTGGGAAAAAAATAATATCAAATAAAAACACAGGAAAACTAAATTTAAAAATATTTCTTTTAGAAACCGTTGAGGTAATTACAAATACTATATCAAAGTTACAAAACCCATGCAATTTTAATATTTTGTCAAAATCCCTAGCGGCACATTTGAGAATTTCTCGTTGCACACTGGTATGCCTCAGCACACAGGTTGAGAAACATTGTTTTAAACCCTTCATACAGTATAATGTTTAGACATACGCTGGGTAAAAAATATACTGCTCACTCATCTGGATTTTTATTATTATTGAATGCTCATCGTGTCCTCTCTTGAATTCTTTGATTGCAGCAGTCCTTCTAGACATGTAATTTACTACATATCATTATAGTAACAAACTTTACTTTCTTTTTGGAATGAAGTTCTTTTACGCGGCTTACAGTAGAGTGAACTGGCAGAAATCGTCACGTAAGGAAAAAGCGTTATGCTCCCTCCAGAAGACTTTTCTCTCAAGGACTTCTTGGCTAAATGGTTATGGCATCGGACTGCGGAGCGAGAGGTCCACGGTTCAAATCCCCACACAAACGCTGCGGGCAATTTTAACTGTAATTTAATTTCCTTTGTTCTGTTAATTCTTGAAGTTTATAGAATATCCTTTAGTTTACTATTCACACGGGATTTATATTAGCTGCGTTTACATGGATAACAATAATACCCGGGATTTACCCGCTAACAGGGAAATTAAGTCCGTTTACACGGGACAACATTTTCGTCCTGCTTTTACCCACCTTACTGGATGTAAAGGCCATCACATGATTCTGCGGAACTGATCATCAAACACCATCATTCCTTATTTATGTATTATTTAAATGCAGCACGATCAATCAATTAGTCACAATCAATTAGTCGCTGTTGATAATCATGGAAAGTTTACGATTTTTTTCTGTTGTTTTCAAAAATAAATTTTGAAAATAGATTGGAAAAAAGGAATATAAGAACTAGAAGATTGATGCGGATATTACATATAATCGGTACGATCTGTGGCTTCATCGTTAAATTTAGTTTTTCCCCAATGAAGAATGTGGGCAAAGTTTTGAAGCTCTGTTTGGTGGGAAGAAATTGCTTTAAAGTCCTGGAGTAATAAAGACTGGAAAGAAAATTTTCCAATCGATAGGTACATTTTTAAAATTACAAGATTAATTGTAAGATACTTATTGTTTTAATAAATCCTTTTATAAAATGAAAATGTAATTTTGATTTCAATTTTGTTTCAGTAATTTTTAGTCATGTATAAATAAAAAATCATAAATAGATATAAATTAATTGTTATCTGTGAATTCTAAAATAATTAATTTAGAAATAAATTTTAATGTTACGTTTAATTATTGATTATACTTATTAAATTTATTAATTTTACCATAACACTTTAAATGAAAATGTTATTGAAATTTTATTGAAATGAAATTTTATTTCTTATTTTACATACCAGATGGCAGTACCAGTCTATTTATAATGTAATTGGGGATGGAGTTTTTTCAAAAACTAGATGTGGCAGATCAAGAAATAAATGAAATCCTCCGGAAAAAAAAATTAGGCACTTTTCTACTGTTTTTTTTTTAAGATTACGCGATCGTTAAGGGGTTCCAGATCCCTCCATCTATCGCTTGGCTGAACTTTCATGGATTCCCACATGTTCAAATCCATCATGTTTGTTTACTACTAGCTGCCTGCTTCGAAATTCATCGTGGGTAATTAGCGGGTTTTATCCTAGTTCGAAGCAGGGTCGAAATTCCACCCTGCATTTTCCCCTATCGTAGGGAAGAGGAGTGAAAAAGCAAGAAACAACCCCGCTTTCATCCGGGTTTTTGGCACATGTAAACGGCACTAGAATGTCATTATTGCAATTTTATAATGGAAAGTCGAGAAGCAGAAACTGCAGCAAGTGTAAATAATGCAAACTTAGAAAAGTAAGTTAATAAATCATATAACTTAATGCAAGTATTTACTGTTTACATTCATTTAATATACATGTGATTCGAGTGTTTACTATTTACTATTTACATGCATTACAGAGAAATAATAGTGAAATCATATGCTCAGCGTCAAAAAGAGTATCGAAAGAAAAAAAAATCCAAAATCAACTTCAGAGTGCAAACAAAATACCAAAACCAAACGCTCAATGTCAACAACAATTCCGGCAGAATCAAAAAGAAAAAGTACAGCAAAATGAAACATTGAATCTTGCTAGGTATGATATATATATATATATATCTTTCGCGTGAGAATAAGAAACAATTTTATTTTTTATTTTTCTATTTTTTGTTGTTATTGTTTTAATTCACACGGGATTTATATTGTGTCATTATTGCAATCTTATAATGGAAAGTCGAGAAACAGAACTGCAGTTGTATGTGTGTGTGTTCGTGCGCGTATAGAGTTCGAGCAGCAAGCGTTGTGCGCGGTCAGCTGTATAACCTCAATTCTAAACACGTGTAAATATTATTTAAACTTATTTTTTGTTTGCTATTGTTTTAATTCACACAGGATTTATATTGTGCCATTAATTTATTTTTGTTGGTGATTAAATAATAAAATTAATCCGATTAAAAATTATGTTAGGTAACATCTAAATCAAAATAATTAATTTATATATTAAAAATTTTAATTTTAATAAAATAGAGAGAGAGAGAGAGTTGGTTGGTTGGTTGGTTGGTTGGTTGGTTGAATAAAAGAGGGCTGCGCTTTTTGGCGTGACAAAAATACACTAATATAATCAATAGAAATCTACATATTAAATCACGTTTACAGTTGAAAAACTAACGTAAGGAACTTTGTTCCTGACGGGGGTCCCCCGACCGCACAATTTATTTATTTTTCCTGTTTGTACATCTTTTTATTTAAAAATAAATAAATAAAATGAAGATTAAAATAGAAATATAAAAAGGAAAAATAAATAAATATTAAATTAAATATAAATGTAAATGTTTTCTATGTCATGTCTAAATTTTTGTGTTTCTCTAACTTTAAATTGACTAATTTTTTTAAAATTTAACTTATCTTAATTCAGCACAATAATCCATTGTAAAGTAATTATCTTTAAAAGCTCTACTGACCAATTTCACGAGCACTTTTATTCCAATTAATCTTAGTCATCATTGAATTTATAGCCCAGGTACTGCGAAAAAAACATAACGTCAGTGTTTGTTGTTGTTGACGTATCCAGGAATAGTGTAAAAGGAAAAAAAAGTCGAAGAAACAAGAAAAATTAAGCACTACCCATAAGAGGGGTGCCTTTGCCCCGAAAGAGGTTGGACTTCTAGCTGTTGGTCCGCGGAAGGTAATTCATGGGCCTTTTCACATAGAAGTCCGGTGGCGGAAGTGTTAAAGTATTGAAATATATTTAACCAATGACAAACCTTCAAACGATTAGCAACGACATTGGAAAGAAATATCTCTTTAATTGTATCGCCCCTAGTGGCAACTATCTGTAATATGTGAGTCGAGCAGCGGCACGCGCCGTAGAAACATGTGCTCACTCATTCTAAAAATAAAATTAAATTAACAGTCCACTGCCTACGATTGATCCTTTCAATCAAACTTCTAACGTAATTAAGACCATAAATAAGTGGTCCGTGCTAGCCCTAGTGTGGAATAAACCAGCTCTAGAATGGATAAATCACTAAAAACTCTAAATAGAACACGCGGGCGAGTAAAATCGAAACTTGTGAAGTTCGAAAAATTCGTTTCTCAATTTACCGAGAAGAAAGAGAGTTTAATAGAAATCTCTCAAAAACTGGAATCTCTCCTTGAGATCAAAGGTGATATTAAGAACTTATACGAGGAATTTTATGCTTTAAATCTATCAGATGCAGAAATCGAAAGTAGCGAAACTGCATTATCCGAACTCGAGGATCTGCACGACAGTTTGGAGGTAAGCCTAAAATATCTTCTTTCGTCTTGAACTTTATCTAAAAATGCATTTAAAGATGAACTTAAATCATCATGTAATCCGAAACTACCTGACATTCCACTGCCACAGTTTTCGGGCAGTTATGACGAGTGGCCATTATTTGAAAACCAATTTAATGATCTAGTGGCGTCAAACGATTCTTTGAATAATATACAAAAGCTTCATTATCTCCAATCATTTTTAAAAGGAGAAGTGAAAGCCATTCAAACGCCCGACGATACATTTACGTCGTTGTTCAAAACTTTAAAAGAGCGAATTGAGAACAAAAAGCTTATCGCTGATTCTTACATAAACTCTATTCTAAACATCGAAAAGATTCATCATGAATCTGGTAAAGAACTAAGAAGACTTATTGATGCTGTATTAAAGCATGTACGAGGACTGAAATTATTAGATTTAAGTACTAACAAACTTTCTGAATTAATTCTGATCAACATTATCAGTTCAAAATTAGACAAAGAAACGAGGAAGGTGTATGAAATGACCCAGGTGACTGGCAAACTTCCTGACTGGGAAGAATTTGCAAACTTCCTAAATAAACGCTGCCAAATATTGGAAAACATGCAGCGTAGTTACTATGTTCCCAAATCGAAACCAGAAACGCAATTTAAATCTAAAAGTTTAATTCTGGAAAGGGATCAGAAAATTCCGTGCTATATGTGTGGAAAAACAAACCACGTAATCTACAAATGCAAAATATTTCATGATTTGACAGTTAAGGAACGAATTAATGAAATTAGAAAAAGACAGCTATGTTATAACTGCTTGGAACCCCATAAATTTAATCAATGTAAAAGTCTTAAAAACTGTAAAATCTGTAACAAGCGCCATCATTCTCTAATTCACCGACATGATTTAATGTCGAAACCCACTTTCGTAGAGGCGCCAAATGGCATGAACAACAATTCTACTAGCATAAACAACTATCCATGCACGGAACTTACTCAAGGTCAAACAAGCACTAGTGTCCCCCCTCTAAATGAAGTTGCAGGCGCTGCGGAATCAAACTGTTTCTCATCTCTAACCGATAGCAATAAATTTGTGCTTTTACAAACAGCCATAGTTTACGTTCGAGATTCAAGGGGAATATCTAAACCACTACGTGCGTTACTTGATTCTGCCAGCCAATCTTGTTTCATAACAACTGAGTGCGCGGATTTATTGGGTTTGAAAAAGAAAAAAGTTAATGCACCTATCTTGGGTTTGAATGGTTCATCCTTAACAGTAAAAAATAGGATCTCTACTGTAATTTCTAACGCTAGCGGATATTTTAAAAGGAATATAGAATTTCTTGTAGTGAATAAGATTACGAACTTGACGCCTTCTAAACCTCTTGAGATATCAAAAATTAAATTTCCATGTAACAAAATATGCTGACCCACATTTTTCATCTCCAAATAAAATTGACTTGTTAATAGGTTTAGAGTTCTTCTACGAACTTATGGGAGCTAATAAGATAAAATTAAATAATGAGAATATTATCCTTCAAGAGTCTGTGTTTGGTTGGCTTACAACGGGAACAATAGGGTTAACTAGAGAAACCGAGCCTGTTAATACCCTTCACTGCTATCATGCCTCAGAGGGAATGCCAGAAATCAGTCTGAAGAAGTTCTGGGATCTTGAAACTATAGGCATTAGAGACGAATCTAATCATGACAAAACTGACAAAGCTTTAGAGATTCATAATAAAAGTACCGTTTTCAAAAATGGACGGTATGAAGTACATCTACCTTGGAAAAAAGACTTTAAAGAGTTAAAAGATAATTTCTCTGTAGCTAAGAAACGACTACAAAGTTTGATACGTAGACTTAGCCAAAATCGACAGATGTATTTACAATACAAGGACATTATTAGTGATTACTTAAAAAATGGAATAATTGAACGGGTTGAAAACTCAACAGAACCCGCAAACCAAGCATTATATTACATGCCGCATCAGGCGGTATGCAAACAAGATCGTCTGACGACGAAGTTCAGAATTGTGTTTGATGCCAGTGCACATGAGTACGGTCATTTATCATTGAACGATTGTTTATACACAGGTCCTAATTTAGATCCTAATCTCCTAGAGTTACTGATAAATTTCAGATTACATAAAGTTGCCTTTACGTCAGATGTGGAAAAGGCATTTCTTCAGATATCTTTAACCGAGAAACATCGAGATGCAGTTCGATTTCTTTGGATAAATGAAAATCATTTTAATGAAGGAAAAATTTGTGTGGAAATATACAGATTTCGACGTGTACTATTTGGTGTAAATGCAAGTCCCTTTCTACTGTCAGCAACCATAAAGAAACATGTAGAAAATTTCCAAAATGAATTCCCGATCACTGCGAGAATACTAGACTCATGTTTTATGTCGATGACCTAATCGCTGGAAGAGATACTGTTGACGAAGCTTTTCAGGTATCTTACGAAGTTTAGAAGATCATGTCGAGTGCTGGAATGCAGCTGAGAAAGTGGTCGACAAATGATCGAGTTTTGATGAAAAAATGGGAGAAAGATTTTAGTACACATCCGATTGAAAACTCGGATAATTAAAAATCAAGCATCAAAGTGTTAGGACTAAGTTGGAATACTGATGACGATACTTTCACTGTAGACGTACGGGTCTTAATGGACTTCGTACAAGCCCAAAAGAACACAAAACGTTTCTTATTACAAGCGGCTGGGAAAATTTTTGATCCTCTAGGCCTAATACAACCATTCACCATCCGTATCAAGTGCCTTTTTCAAGAGCTATGGGTTAGAAAAGTAGCATGGGATGAAGAACTTCCTTCTGATGTTAAAAATCAATGGGATCAATGGTGTTCTGAACTTTCTCAACTTGCTGAGCTGAAAGTCCCAAGACTGTGTTTGAATGATCCTGATTCTGAAATAGAATTACATTGCTACAGTGATGCCAGCAAAAAGGCCTACGGAACAGCCATTTACTTACGCGTCATAAATAAAGGCTACATTGATGTGAAACTAGTCACATCCAAGAGTAGAGTCGCACCCTTGAAAAAAATTACGCTTCCGAGGATGGAGCTTCTCGGCGCACTACTTGCTGCACGTTTAGCCAGCGAAGTGAAAAGAATTGTTAATTTAAAGAAAGAAACTAAAATGTTCTTCTACACTGATTCAAAGATTACATTGTATTGGATAAAAGGTTCCAGCCAACGGTGGAAATCCTTCGTAAGCAATCGTGTGTCCGAAATCCAGACTTTGACAGATCCATCAGCCTGGATGCACTGTCCAGGTATAGACAATCCTTCTGACTTGGTGACAAGAGGAATCAGTGCCCAGTCTCTTACCAAAAGTGCATTATGGTGGAACGGTCCCTCTCTCTTGAGCCAAGAAGTGAACCCTGCAAATGATGTGGACCTAATTGTGCAAGAAGAAGAGTATGCCAACGAACTTAGAAAAAACATTGACTCTCCTGTTATTGACTCTAAAATATCATTAATTTCCTCTAATGACAAACCTTTCTTTTACAGCATTTTAAACATTAGTAATAATTATATGACGATTGTTCATATTATAGGTTATATTTACAGATTTATCTTCAATTGCAAAAATCCGAAATCTAAGAGAAAAGGTACGCTAACAAACACTGAGTTAAAATACGCCATTTCTAAACTAGTTAAAATGGTCCAGAGTGAGGATTTTCTAGAGGACTTAAAGGCATTAAAAAGTAACAAGCCAATTCCTCGAAAGAGTAAGTTAAAAAATTTGTGCCCGATACTCGATAATAATGGAGTTATTCGTGTCGGAGGTAGACTTCAAAATTCCGATTTATCCTATGATAAAAAACATCCAATGATTATTCCAAAAAATCACAAATTAACTGAGTTGATATTTACATATTTCCATAAAAGATTTTTTCATGTAGGACCCCAAACTTTGATTCATTTTATTAGAATGTCATTTTGGCCTATTCAAGGTAAGTCTTTAGCAAAGAAGTTTGTACGCAATTGTATGCAATGTTTTAAACACAATCCAATTGTTAGTGAACAATTAATGGGTAATTTACCATCAGTTAGGATACAACCAAGCCCACCTTTCACTAATACTGGTGTTGACTTTACGGGCCCCTTTGAAGTAAAATATAAGGGACAGTGCAAAGGAAATTATTCCAAAATATACGTGTCAATATTCATATGTTTAGCCACAAAGGCCATTCATCTTGAAAGTGTCTCAGACTTAACAACAGAAGCATTCATCGCGGCATTAAAAAGGTTTTTTTTCTAGAAGAGGCAAAAGCTCTTCTATATTTTCAGATAACGCAACTAACTTCCGAGGAACCCAAACAGAGTTGAACAGACTTCAAAAAATGGTATGCAGTCCTGATGAAAAGGTAGGAAATTATTTGGCTTCTGAGGGTGTAAGTTGGAAATTTATACCTCCTAGATCTCCGAACTTCGGCGGTCTATGGGAAAATGGTGTTAAGTCCTTTAAAACTCATTTTAAAAAAACTGTGGGAAATTCAAGGCTCACAATTGAAGAATTTTTAACTCTTATAATTCAAATCGAAGGCATATTAAATTCTCGACCCTTAGTCCCATTATCCTCAGAGATAAATAACTATGAAGTCCTAACCCCTGGACATTTTCTCATCGGCAGACCGATCGAAGCCATTCCAGAACCAAACATTACTGATATAGCTGAAAATAAGTTGTCGAAATGGCAACGTATCACTAGATCAGTGCAATTGATTTGGAAAAATTGGAGTAGAGATTACCTAAACCACTTACAAAATCGAAACAAATGGCAATTTGAGAAAAGTGATGTAAATAAAGGAACTTTGGTCTTATTACAGGAGGACAACTTACCACCGTGTAAGTGGCATATGGGTCGGATAATAGAAGCAATACCAGGTCCTGATACGAAGGTCAGAGTAGTCAAGGTGCAAACTCTAAAAGGTGTATTTACTGGATCTATTTCTAAAATTTGCATTTTGCCTACTTCAAATACAATTGAGTAAAATGACAAGTAATAAAAGGTTATGTTTTAGTTTATGTATTGTGTACTAAGAATTGTGTATTATTCATATTATAATTCAAATTTTGTATTAAGTTCTCTAATTGCAGAAAATACTCATTGTACATCACTGTGTTACCTAAATGTTAGACTTTGCGTTTCAAATGTTGTGATTATTCTAATGTAACTTCATTCTTTCCTGTTGAAATTTCCATTTCAACGGGGGGAGTATGGAAAGAAATATCTCTTTAATTGTATCGCCCATAGTGGCAACTATCTGTAATATGTGAGTCGAGCAGCGGCACGCGCCGTAGAAACATGTGCTCACTCATTCTAAAAATAAAATTAAATTAACAGTCCACTGCCTACGATTGATGCTTTTAATCAAACTTCTAACGTAATTAAGACCAGACATTTTTACGCCTATGATTAGTTTATTTCCGTCTCAGCGCCATCTTTCCCTTTACACTTCCGGTACCGGACTCGTATGTGAACAGGCCTTATTTACCTTCTACCACCCAATGGAAATTCCAGTGGAAGCATTCCCCGATTCGCCACATGGTGACGCGCCCTCTAGGGTTTACAGGCTTCCCCAAGGTGCCGGTGTTTGTCTTAGGGGCATATGAAATTTTCAAGTTTAGAATTTTACGTACTCTTTATATCGGCATTTTTGTTACCTATGTCCTTTAGACTCTCATTTTCATTTGTTTTCAGATCCAAGGCCGTCCAGATTGGGGGGGGGGGGGGGCAACTGGTGCACTTTACCCCAGGCCCCCAACAACCGGAGGGGGCCCCCAAAATTAAAAAAAATTAATTTATTAGATTTCATCTGAAAGAAAATTCTGAAACTTGTACCGTACTTCAAAATTTAAAATAATCTCCTGAAAAAAAGCCGAATCCCCCCTCCCCAAAAAAATAAAAAAATTTTTATTAATTAGATTTTTTTTACTCCAAAATAGTGTTCTGACAAATACGCGATTTAGTTTTAATGAAAAATATATCTGTCTAGTTCTAACTGCTATAAAATTACATTCTCTATAATAAATTAAAGACAGTACTAAGTACTAAAATAGATAGCAAAAAAGCTTCGTGGATGGAAGCTATTAGATAGATAATTTTATCTTTATGAAGAAGTAAAAATTAAATTTATGTCTCCTTTAGTAAGTCCCAAAACATACGCAAAAGTCAAGGTCACCCCCGTTCCCCTCCCAATAGTACGACCGGCAGTTGTCTGAAGCGCTCCCTTTGTTTATGGTAGATTAGAAATTAGATTGTCATTTATTTAGACATTCAGCACACATTTACTCCTTTAACTTTTAAAATCTTTCAAATTCAACTATTTTCAGTTTTCCTTTTGGTTTTAAATTTACCACTTCATCTTCTGTTAGAGTAACTTTTATCATAGTCGAAGGATTTCAAGGCCTTTATTTATAATACCTCATTCGATAATCTAAATATCTGTTGAATTACTAAGTTGTTGGATGTAATTAAATGTTAGTTTTTTGTACATATTGTCATATTTAATGGAGAATATAACAAGAGAGCAGTGCCATGAAATATATAATTATGTTAATCATTCATATAACATTCTAAGTATGAGTAACTTAATTTGAATGTGTTTTCGTCTCTTTCCCTTTTTTATTTTTCTTGGGACCCCCAACAGAAGTTTGCTCCAGGTCCCGTAAAGTCTCTGGGCAGCCCTGTTCAGATCATATCTGAAATTGACTAACTTTTCGTTATGAAGTTATAGAACTGGATCAGAAACTTATTAATTGCATTTCAAAGTCCTCCAGATTCGACTTCAACAAGGATCGGTCTCTGGGTGCCACTCTTTCGCATGCGATAGATTCGCCATTTGTGAGTATTTGATCTTCGAGTAATTGGTAAAACTATACAACATTAAGCTGTTTTATGTTCAGTGCTTTAATACAGAGTTCGTTTAAGTTTATTTACTGAATTCTTAAGATCCAAATTATGTTTTGAGAGATAAATACGGCGTGCTCGTTTCTTGAAAATCCATCTCAAGAAACTGTTAAGTATGACGTCACGAATAACATGGACCTTGAATTTAGGAAGTGTCGGCTTTACGTACGATACACGCATGCGCAGTTCTATGTCTATTGCAATATTAAGACACTTAAACTACGAGAAATTTCTTATGCATTGGAAAGAAAACAGTGTTCTGTTGTTAAGGAATACAACATCGATTCAATCAAGGTACGTAATAAGTTGTGAAAAAATTATGAATAATGTTCAATCGAAATATTCTTCACGTAATTAATGTCATGATTTAACAGTTTGTACGTTAAACCCGCGATTGCTGATGACAGACTCTTAGAAATCGAAATAACGGCGAGTGAAAATTTGCGCAAAGCATGCTTTTGTAATCATTTTCTTGGTACTGTTCTGAAAATGTGTGTTTATAATAATGAAATCATTATAAAGAGGTATGATAGTAAAACCTAAAGTTTTGTCATGCCGCTAAATTTTAAGACTCTGGGAATTGATGTCATTTGTACGGTTAGAACTGGAAGAGAATAACTGAAGTGCGATACTTATTTTGGTAGAGTTTCCTCTATATACATGATGTCTTCTTTTAATTCAGATCTCTGTGTAGTTAATCAGTTTCCATAATTTATTTAGTGTTAATATAAATTACTGTTTTCTCTAGTTGTTGTCCATACTTACATATTTTAATATTCAAGTCTATAATATCCAGAGAATTTTGCATCTTTGCAGAATGTCAGTTATGACTAATAAAAGTTGTAGGCAGATAAGTTTCTTTGATTAATAAGTCAGCAGTTGAATATTTACATGCACTTTTCTTAAATGAGTTTAAAATTGCATTCTCATGAAAGCCAGTATACTTTGCAAGAGGTACAAAATGGTTAAAATAATAACATGCTGATTTTGAAAATGTAGGTCCTTTTTGCAAAATAGATAAAATATATGCTATGTGTCATTGTGAGCCCTCCCTAATCATACTTTTACTGTTCATAACATCCTTAACTATATTATATGTCAACCTAGATGTGACATAAAGTTGATTAATAAAGTTAAATGTTTTCTTTTTCAAGTCAAGTCAGACAATGAGCTGAACATTTCTATGTACTGATGTAAATAATCATTACTTTGATGTTGTACTGTAAAATTATTGTAATTAAATAAAAATAAATCAACAGACCGTAAAGTTTGTTTATTATCAATCAATAATCTATAAAAGACACTACAGAAACTACAGATGCCTAATCACTTAATAATCAGTTATTGGTAATAACAAAGTATCTTAAATTCTTCAGTTAAGTGATTAATAATCATTATAAATGGTATATTACCAATGGTTCTTTCAACATGTTTTACAGGAGCCAAAAATTAAGATGTCTGACTGTTGGTTTACTGAAGTTTAAAACTGTGCATTTTGTTGACTTAATTTTAAATTAATAATGGTTATCATAAATTGTTTTCAAAGTTTTAATTTCACTTATTAAAAATATATTTTGAAAGGAAAGCTGTACTAATAAAGTTTTTCACTTTGATTATAATTTATAGTATAATTAATACGATAATATTTCATTTTATTACGTATTCTTTTCTACATTTTATAATAAATTTTAAAATAAACTTTATAATTTAGGCTTTGAAATGATTATTCCGATTCGCTGCTTCACTTGTGGCAAAGTTATTGGTAATAAGTGGGAGACATATCTAGGGTTATTACAGGCTGATTATACTGAAGGGTAAGCATTTATTTACATCCTTTAAATATTTATTTAATACTTCTGTTTTGATTATCTTATTTTCTGTAAAACAATTGTTTCAAAAGTTTTGTCTGCATAATTCTATGCATTTGCTTGCTAATATTCATGTAATGACGTTGGTTTTTTTACCAGAAACTTAGATTATAGATCTATTTACTGCATAAAATATTCATGAAATATAAAGTTTTATGTGGGATAATATATTTAACAAGTATTAACACTTATAAAAAAACCATCTTCACTGAATGATGTTTGTCTTTTTGAATTTGGATATTATGAAATATTGATGGTCGGCTATTAAAAAGCAAAATAGTATGTACAGCCTTTTCATGCAACAAAGTGAAACTTCCTCTATCAGGATTCAGGTTCCAATTGAGGCTAATGGAACTTTTAGGCATGGATGTTCCAATGTTTCTTTGTATGAATTTTTTAACCTTTATAATAGTGAAACCTAAAGTTTTGGAGTGTTTGTGAAAAATATTATCAGAATAAAGTAGGAACCACACTTGTGGGGGGGGGGGGGGCTATTTTTATATTGTTATTTATAAAAAAAATCCAATCAAAATCCAAATACTCGACATGATTAATTGCACAGCTTTTATGAAAAATCAGTTGTTTAATGTGTTCAGAGGTTATGTTCTGATTTTTAGTAGGGTGGTACCTTCTTAGGTTATGTTCTAATTGGTAGATCAGTTCAGGTACAAATTAATCCCTAGGTGACAAAACATACATTTATTTTGTAATTTTGACAAAAGCAATGAACACATACATGCCAAACTCAAAGCATTACATTTTGACAGCACAGACAAAACAGAGTGAAGACCCTTATAGAATTTGCAGAGTATGTAATTTTGATTTTAAAAATACCAATACTTTATGTGCTTACTGCATAGTGATTTATATAATGAACAGAGGGGATTGTTTTGATATGAAGCAAAAAAGGTAAGGATCGGAGGGCCATATATTTAGAGTAGAAGTGTTCAATTATGCAATCATTTTAGGCATTAAAGATATTATTTTAAAATAAATTTAGCATACTTTAGGAATATATTTCTTGATATTTAAGATTTTTTAACAGACTTTGATATTGTATAAATGCTGTTTTCCACAATAAATTAACAGCTAAAGAAGGTATCTACTTAAATATTTTATTATTCAGTAGGATGTTGAAGGTTTTGAAACATGAACATTTTTTACAAAATCTTTTTGTATGTTTTTGTTCCTTTATATAATTATTTTAACTCTTTTTAGGGATGCATTGGATTCTTTAGGCTTGAAACGTTATTGCTGTCGTAGAATGCTTCTTGGTCATGTGGACCTAATTGAAAAATTGTTGAATTATGCACCACTTGAAAAATAATTTGGACTTAAAGAATTCATTATGTATATAAGTCATATTTCATTGTATTAATGGTATAAATATAATAAGTTTTTATGTTTTGGTGTTCTAAATTTTTTTTTCCCTTCATGAGACAGGGTAAGACAAGAAAGTCGTGTAATTTTGAATCTATTTGATATACCTAGTCCTTGCCTTGTTGGAAATATTTTTCGTCAATTTTTATCTTTTATTATGCTGTTAATACCTTTTATTATTTCAATAATTTATAAAATATTTATATACATTCTAGTATGCAGTTCAAATGAGAGAGATACAGTGCTCAATATCACCAGTACTATATTATAAAATGTCAGATAATTGTTATTCTGTGAATATTGTTACAAACTTTGAGGAGTGAAATCTTTAATGTAAGCATTGTAAGTCAGTGTTCTGTAAATACTAAGGATAATTATATACAATTTATAGAAACCATTTATACTTAAAATGACTTCCTCTAACATGATATTTTAACATTTCCTATATAATAAGTATAAGAAATGTTTTTAAGCCTTTGCTATTCTCTTTAATTGTGTATCATTCAGTTCAGTTTATCTATAAGTAGCATTTTTTAACTTGCTCAAAATTTCAGATTTTTCATATAAATTGCTATTTAGTTCTGAATTGTAATACAGCTACATTTTCTCAAATAATAATAAAATCTTTTTTCAGAAAATAGTATGCAAAATAAAACCTAATATAATCTGTCTTGTTCAGTTTAATTCATCAAAATTTCTTGAATGTGGTCTTTTGGAATCTCTTATGATGAATAAAGTGAAGATGAAATGAAGCTAGATTGCAAATGTTCTTTAGTAAAATTTTTTAAAGTGAACAGTACAATCAAATTTTGAATTTAAAAAATTAAATGCATATGTTCTATGGATTTTTTAAATTTATTATTATTATTAACATGTTATAGAGGCAAATGATGCATTTAAAAAAAAGTACTTTTTGGTTCAATAGTACAGTTTTACATTTTTAATATCTAATTTAAATTCAGTATGAAACCTCATTAAATTTCAATTGAGAAAAGTTGTTTGTTAAAAAATATTAATATTTTATTGCAAAACTTAATATAAAAGTAAAAAATAAAACACATAAATGTACAGCAATTGCACCAGTCAAAGAATAGCTTTAATCACTCTTGACAGTTACTGATAGTCTTGGAGCAGCTTGCACTTCTGGTCCTAATTTCTTCTTATTTACTTCCAACTGTAGCGGACTGTTAACTCTTATTATTGAAAATTTAAAAATCTGAGGAGGAGGAAAAAAGTATTAAATTTACATGTCTGTAATGCCTATTTTAACTATCAAATCAGAATATGTGGTAGTAAAACAAATAATTATTATAAATATTTAACTGTAAGGAGAAAAAGTTTACCTTGTCTTTGTAGTCAAAATCAAAATGTTGAACAAAAGGCTGAAATATACACACACTGTCACCAATGATAACACCTTTGCCTTGAACCATGTTATATACATTAACAGCAAAACAATTCTCCTCTTCATCTATCATGCAGAATGTACTGAAAATAAATAGTTGACACTTCATTTGATAAATTATTTGATGTATATATGTTATGTAATTTGAATATTTGGTTGAGTACACTGAGATATATCTATCTTTTTATACATTTTTTATGAATTTTGCATTTTAATCACAAACTACAGAAAGTTAGCACTAACAAATCATATTGGTTGATGGATTTTAAAATGTTTGGGATTTAAAAATGTAAAAATAGTGATAAATTTTTCATGTATTAGGCTAGTTTCAAACTAATTTCAATATTTGTAATAGCTATCCACTGTAGTTTGGATACAATTTCAAATGTTTCCACAAAAATTACATGCTGCACAAATTCTTTTAATAAACTTCTCTACAATATTAAGTTTCTCATACTAATTCTTTAGTACAGTTAATGAGATGTTCATATTTTGTTTTATAAAAATTTTTGGTCACTTTCCATTCCTTTTAGTATCTACAGGCTATAGGGATCAGAATTAAGTTATGACTGTGTGTGTGAATAATGATGGTTGGTTAAGAGCACTATGGTCACCTTTTGCAACAGTGATTAACAGTGGGCAAATAAGAATTTGTGAAAAATATTTTAATTCCATATACATAATTATATATATATTATTACATTCAAATGCTTTGAAAAAGTTAGATATGTTTAAGGTTCATGACATGAAAATAAAGGACCATGGTCCTAGTATTTGCATTGTAGTTTATTCAGAGAAAAGTTTACCAGATTAATTTTCCTATTCCCTCTTTTTCGTGTAGATCATTTTTAGTAAAGCTCAATTTAGATATGAAATTTAAAGTAAAAATATAAATTTTTAAAAATATTAAAAATTGTTTCTTATATATTATCACAAAAAGCTTGTTAATCCTTGGGTATGGTATGTCCTAAAATGGCATTAGTGCACTCCTACATGTAGATTACTTTAGGAAATATTTTTCTCTTCCAAGTGAGGAAAATAAGATTCTTTAAAAACTTTATAGCTGAAATTTTAGCTGTATTCATATAAAATGATAAAGAAAAGTTGATTCAACTTTTTAAACTCATTAAGTTTTTTTATCTGATTTAATTATCAAACAAATAAAAATTTATAAAATACTATTGAAAATTACTTCATGTTTATTAAATTAAAATATTTATATAACAAATCAAAAACTCGACTGAAAACTTTTACAAATTTGTCTAAACTTGAATAAATACAGCATAGTTGTAATTCTGAGTCCAGAATTTAATCATTTTGGATGTAACGCAATAAAAGACAATTTCATAAAATTGCAATTCAATGTACAAACAGTCAGAAAATTCATAACACTCATATAACCTTGGATTTGCTTAGAAAAGCAACAATTATAGCTTTTATATATATATATATATATATATATATATATATATATTGAATTTATACTTAAATTCAAATAATATTTGTAAGATTTGATATTTAAATTTTTTACTTACAATGATGGAGCATCTGAACAATATACATGGCAGACAACTTTCCCAAGCAGAATTCTACCAGAATTTAGGCCAGCCTGAAGATCACTAAATTTAGAAGGCTTTAAAACAACACTAGTTCCACTGCTATCTTTATACGTAGATGGCAAATCTTCGTTTTCTTTTTTTAATGAATTCAACAAATCTCTAATTTTTCTGGATTTTAATTTTCCCTGAAAAGTTTCCAACAAAAATAAACACAAAACATTTTTATTTTTAAAATTACAAGTATATAAAAAAAACCCATAAAATTTTCAGTTTAAAAAGTACATGTCAAACAAAAAAAATTAACCTGAGAGAAAGAAAATTCAGGTATAAAATTTTGTAATTGAAAAAAAATCATCATTCATTACTTTGAAAGAAATCGGAAAAAACTAAAGAGTAATGTAAATTTTAGTAAAAGAAAATTTTACATAAACAAAAAAAAACTCCATAAGGTATTAAAATTCTCTTACCTTTTTTGCAATTAAATTTTGCATGTTATCTAAATGTTTGATTAATAAATCTAACTGTTCTTTAGGCTCATTCCATGAAGGGTCATATCGTAAAGCTTTTTCTAAGTTTTCTAAAGCTAATCTATAATTTTCATCATATTTCAATGCCTAAGTTGGAGAAGAAGGGAATTAAATATACAAAAGAAAACAGAATTTCCTTAAATATTACAAAATAACAATTTTCTACATTTGGATGAATTAAAGTGTAGAATGGAAAACTTTTAATTTTCAGGCAACAAAACAGAGAAAAATCCAAGATGGTAGACATGGCCCTGAAATCAAGCCTCACCAATTTTACTTTTAGCCTAGTATATTTTTTAACTCAAACAGGGTATAATTTATGCCACATAATATGGTTTAAAGTTTATATTGACCTAAGTTGAGATATATGTTTGGACCATAAAGGTATTATAGACTAGGGGTGGCCAACTCAAAACAGTCTGGGGGCCACAGTGAATTTTAATATCTGCTGTGTTGAAGGTGAAATTGCTTTCATGAAATATGAGCTTTTAACTTTAAAATAATTTTAAATATTTAAGCTTAAGTTATTTAAAATACATATAAATAAATACAGGGGCCTCAAAAAAGACTGCATTATAAATATAAGAAAAATTGTATTATTAATTTTTCAGAAAATTTCATACTTTATAATAATGTTCATTTAGTGAAAAACAAATTTGGGCAATATCAAAATGTGTATGTTTTGTAAAAATTGCAAAAATTACAAAACAAACTTTGTAAAGTCAAATATTTATGTAACTAATAACATCAAAGAAGCAGTTTTGAAAATCCCTATACGTATAAAAAAAAATACATTTCATTTTTGAAAAATGAAACATTTATATCAGAAAACTAAACAAAATAAGTTTTCTTTACAAAAGGAAATCAAGTTTGAGTCACAAAAATGCGCTTATATTATAAAACAAAACATAAAATTGGCCTTCTTGGGAATCAAAAAATAGAAAAATTTAATGAGATGCTTGCAGATTGGCAGTAAAATAAATGTTGATTTCAGATGACAAAATACAAAGGAGGTGGGATAAACTTTTATCTGTAAGACTACTTCTTTCCTTGTACTAAGTGCTTTCTCACACAAGTGATGCCAAACATGGAATAAGTGAGTGAAGTATTCTGTCTCAATTGCTTTAATGCCGAATGTGGGTCAGTTAATTCCTGCCAGGCTGGATGTGGCCTGCAGGTTTCCAGTTGACCATCCCTGTTATAAGGCTACAAAATAATCTGATTTGTAAAGGCAGGTCCCACACTAATCTTAAAATGTTATTTTTTCACACGTATCTCAGATTTTTAACAGGACTACATTTCTAATAATATAAACGAAAATATAAATGCATTAATATTAAAAAAATGCTGCCAACATAGTGTAGTGGTTAGCGTTCTGAGCTGTCATGCAGTGGGCTTTGATTCAAATCCTGAATAAGGCTTGGTCATTTCCGTGTTGTCCCCCTCATAGGGAGCAATGCTGGCATACCTGCTCCCATAATAAAGCAGCCAGTGAAAAAAAAAACAGAAAAAGCTGTGAATAACAAAAGGTGAATATCCAACGACAAATGCCTCTGCATTAGACTTAAAAAAGAAATTTTTTTAAATACCCAAAGTAATGAAAAGAGATCTTACCATAGCCCAGTTGTAGTGCAAATCTGAATTACACTTCAGCAGATCATCAGAGTACTAAAAATAAAATTACATGCATACAATCTTATTTCATTATACACTTAATAACTGTAAACACAATTCTATACATAACTTTGACAGAACAGAAAAAATAATATAGTCTATAATGTTTTTTAAAGTACAAGTTGAAGATAATGGGTACAATAACTGCATGAAGGTAGATTATGTATAAGATTTTAACAGTTTCTTTGATTAGGGTTGGTAGGTTGGTTGAGAGCACTATGATTTTTTTTGTTCTTGTTATACGAGGGCTAATTAGACCGGGACCTAACTTCTTAAAGCTGATTGCTGATTTTGAACATCTATAAACATACATGCCAATAATGGGATTTGAATCCACAAACTCTGGTACCCAATGCTAACACCTTAGCCATTTGGCCATTACCTGGCTTCTTTGATTAGGATACTGGATGTTTGTTGTTGATTTGTCCTGAGGAAATAGGTGTCTCATTAGATTTGTTTAAGGTAGGTAACAATCATGACACAATCATTAAAATCAGAAAACTTGCAATATTCTTCACAAATTTCAATTAAAAAAACAGTGTTTCCTGTAGGACCAAAATATGACCTATAGGGAAAAGGCAAAATTCTGCATTTAGTGCTGTATTCCCAAAATTATACTAAATAGTTCTCTAGTTATGATAGATCAATTTATGGAAGGTAAATCCTCCATGTTTAAATCTTTTACTGACTGTACTGAAAACTTAAGTTGTGTGATTTCAAAAGCAAGGATGGTACAGTATTTCCAGACATTATTGCAGTGTCTCAGTCCATAAATTGTTTGTAATTGTACATCCTATTTTTATTATTATTTTTTTTTCAATTTGAGTCCTAATATTAATTTTGTGCAATGGGTAACAGTTATATCCTTCATTTAGAAACATGGAACTGGCATGGTTTATAGATCATACTAATTCTATTGTTAGTTAACAAGTAATTTAGATAAGAAAATTAAGAAAAGTCATTCTCCAAGTGACATGGACTCTGATAGTGAAGACAGTTATAATGAAAGTAGTGATTATTCTTCTGAAGTCATAACCTCAGATAATGACAAATATGACATTTCTGTTTCCCTTTAAAGTGCTTGTAAGGTAAAATTGATATGAAAAAAACATTTTTTAAAAACCTGCAACACTACTTAATAAATAATGAATAATACATTGTTAAGAGAGAAAACAATTTGGGGATATATTTATTAATACACGCTATAATATGAATCAGCAAAACACATTTTTCACATGAAAATAAATATTCGTATACAGTTATAATAGATCATGTATAGTTTTAAAATAAGTATATGGAAATGTAATTAAGAAAAAATTCATTTAAATATTAAAGAATTTTCATAGAGGAAAGCTACCCTTGAAATGGAATTATACAAGATATTGTACCTGAATTTTTTCTCATGCTGAAATAAGTATTCTATTTCAGAAAACAACTGAGTTATCTTTAATTAGAATAAAATATATCACTGATAATATACATGACACTGCTTTATAAGTCAAATGAATATATATCGTTAATTTTAAAATGTTATACTTACAGCACGACTGTATGCAGTAAGACACTGTTTAAGCAGATTAGGATTCTGATCGGTTGTAAAGTATAGGCTCAAATATGCATTACCTAATATATCTACAAAAATATTATTGACATAGTTATTATACATTGACACATTTACAATTACAAAATATTTAAAAACAGGTGATATATAAATAAGTGTATTTATAATCTATAATAAATTTCAAATAATACAATGAAATTCATGATAAATTACATCACAAAGATTGATATCTAGAGTTTGACATAAAATTTGTTTCACTCACACCATGATTTTCCATCTTGTAAGTTGAGATTCACAGCCTCCTTTGCTTTTTCGAGACTTAAATGTATATTGGCTAATTTATCTTCAGGAGATTCTCCTATTTGTCTTAAAATCATAGATAAGCTACGTAAGGACTCAGGATTTTTGCCCTAAAAAATCAGTAATGCAAAATTTTAGCAGAAAAAAAAGTCATTGGGATGATATATATATATTTTTTTTAAATAAAGATTTTAAAAAAAAATCAAAAATATTTCAATAGCAACAACATTTTTTTTTTATTATTTAAATTTATAAAAACATTTTCAAATATTAAAAAAAAAATTCAAAATTAAATCTTGAGCTCATGAAGTCCATTTTTTATGTAGTTTCCCAGTCTCAGAAAAGAAAAGCTTACTACATAATTGACTTTTAAATTTTTCTCAGAGGTCAGAACCATTTTTCACTTTTGTGACTTCTCCATGATTTGAGGGATTTCTAGGACCTGGTGCAAAAGAATTAGTACATAATAAGTTCTAAATCATAATGTTTAAAAAACAAGTAATAAAATCCTTTTTTTTTCATTTTATAGTTGAGAAATGTATTTAAGAAAGTGAATCTTCTGCTCACACACACACACAGACATAATTTTAGAACATCTAGCATATGATACTTCCTAATGACAGCAGTCCCAAAATACAGATTTCACACTTTAAAAGGCTCCTCAATAGAACAAATGTCTATATATCATCTTAAGTTCTGAAAGATTCCATTAAGTATGTAAAACAATTAAAGCAGCTTAATATAATCTAATTAAGAGTCTTGGATCCCATTTCAGAATATTTTGAAAGAGATAACTGTAGTATCAACAATGAATATAAAGATATCCAAAATAGTAACATTTAAGCTTAGTAGAAATAATATTTTGTATGGTTTCCAACATCTTACAGTCTTGTAGTTTATAAACTCAATGAAGTTTGTTACAAGTTTAATATTTGTAAATAATAGCTAGTGAATTATAATTGTACACTTAAAATTTGAAAAAATTTTTTTTTTTTTTTACAAAGTTATGCACATAATGCAATGAATCAGCAAAGTTTTAAATTAATTGAAAAATTATTGATTAACTTGAGGAATGTTTGTACACTTATTTTATTTTATTTATTTATTTTTAATATTTTGTAGCTATGATGGAGAAAAAACAGAGTATACATAAATGCTCCTTGAAACTTTAGACGTAGTAATGAAACAAATATTTGGTTCAGGAACCTACACAAATTTCAATTTACTATTGTTTCTTGGGAATCATAAGTATAGAGCTACAAATTAATGTTGCCATAATGTGAGCTCCTGATGCATTCAATTCTATAGTTATCAGCTTTTAAAAAGTGAAAATTAGGAAAATTTTTACTTCATTTTCTTTGATATAAAAGAAGTTGCATCTTTTTATAGGTAAGAATGATAGAATATTTCAATATATGATTACAGTAAAAAAATCATTAAAGATACAATTTTCAGTCTAAGTGTTGCCTCATAAAAATTTTGCACATAAGTAAAATCAATCAGATAATTACATAGCATGAAATATATATTTATGCTAGCAGTATATATATTTATGATCTTAAATATATTTTGAATCTACTTTTTATAGTAAAAAAGTCTACTTTGAATAATTATTATTTTACTCCTTTCACAAAAGATTTTTTTTTAATTAAAGGAGACTGAAAAATATTTTGGTAATCCAAGAAAGATGCTTTTTAGCACTTTTCTTTGAGGTTAAAAACAACACTGTATTTTCCATTTCACCACTCTGGAACAAAAGCCTTAAGACGTATAACTGTCAGCAAACAAAAAGATGTCTTTTACAAAGTTGACCCTTAACCTTTGTTGATTCACAAATTTTCCATCAACATTAAAACAGGAAATTATGAATATTGTAACCTGCATCTGAACTAGAATCATTACAATTTATTAAATATATCATATAATACCGTGCTGTAACTTAAATATTACACTGTCCATGTATTGTACTGTAACTCACTATACGTATTAGCCTACATTGTTGATACTGCAATGGATTTTATATTACAAACAGCTACATTACAGAGTTGTTTACTGTTTAGAGGAATATTGAAAAATGGTTAATAATATTAAAAGTTACAGTTGGAGGGGAACTACGCTAAGAGACATTTGTGGTTTTCTGTACATGCAGGTTCCCTAAACCCCTAACAACCTCAAATGTATAGGAATAATGGTGTACTTATTTATTTATATTACTTTTCCTACATGAAAAAACAGTCTTTTTTATACATACAGACTATGACTGTTTACAACATTTTATCAGAATAATTTATAAAATTCTGAGCATTAAAATACCAAATTTTACACACAAAATTTTCTTACTTCTCTTATAGCACTCTCAAAACAGCTTTTAGCTGCTTTTATGTCGCCCTTTTTCCAAAAGCATGTACCAAGTTCATTCCATGCTTCAACTAACTTAGGATGAAATTTCACAAGTCTAGTTAGAATGTCTAAAACTTCTGGGTTGAAATCAGGTAAAACATTTAAGGCTTTTGCTTTGAGCAGTTCACACTCTGTCTTGGTATCAGGATTACAATCATCTATTAGTATGACAAAACATTAATACTTCTCCAAAACATACATAGTTATAAAGGTTAACATTTACTTTAAATACAATAAATAACAAAAGCAAAGTTCAGTTATAGACAGAGGCTTCTTAAATCTACAAAAACTTATAGAAGTAGCTTCTAGTTTCAAGCCAACAGAGCTCTAGCCAGATCATTAAATAAAACTGCCTCAATTTAGTAATTGTGAAAACATTTGTGATAAAGCTTGAAAACAAAAAAAATGATCCTGAAATACATTATACATCTGGTTTGATTCATTTTCAATATAATAAATGATGTTGCAGTCACTTAATTTCAGGAATTAGTAGGCATTTCCACACTTTGTTCAGAGTTGTTTTCTCCAGTCTTCAAATTGCTCCAATCTCCCAAAATTGTTCGTACACTTACGATTTTCAATGAAATAGGGGTCTATCCATTAATTAAAGTGAATATTTCAGAATGCGTATTTAATAATAAGATCTATAATCTATTCTTAACAAAACTACATGAAATATTTTGAAAACATAGTAAAACTATAATTTTAAGAAACCAGTAATCAAAAAGTAACAAAAACTTTATCTCATAAAAGTCATCGTACACTGAAATATTTTCTGATAAATTCATAATTAAAATTATCGTCTGGCACTTTATTTTTATTTTTGAATTGTGGTGGCATTTAAAATATCGTTTGGCTTTAATTTTTGCTTGCCTACTCTGTAATATTCTATTTATTATTTAAAAATGGCTCGTCGTAAAGAAACAACAAACAGCATTCGAAAATTGATTATTTTTCATCATAGTAGTGGTAAATCAGTTCGAAATATTGCTAAATTACTTAATCTTTGAGTGTGACACTTCGGACCCCCAAGACCATTAAGGTCTATCGTCCATGATACACCTGAAGACCAATCACTACGTAGCAAGAGCCTGAATACGCAGTAGAGGGTTAATTTCCCAAGTTCGGTGGCATTTTCCATTGCTGTGGGGCTGGAGGATGCCGGACAAACAGTACAGATCTGTCATCCACACAAGGCACCCCTAGCCTCTTTGCTAAATTACTTAATTTATCCCATTCTACTGTGCAGTATGGGATAAAATGCTTTAAAGAAGAAAATCGGATTGAAAACAAGGTAAGAAAAGGTCGTCTGGCAAAGTTAACAAAATGTGATCAGAGATTTATAACTAGAAGATTTGGGAAAAATTCACCTTTGAGTGCTGTAAAAGTTTCTGAAGAATTTAATGAAACATTTTCTACTTCAATTTCACCTGAAACTGTTCGACGAGTTCTCAGAGCAGCTGGATTACATGGGCGTTCTGCCCGTAGAAAATTTTTTGCGAGTGAAAAAAACAGAAAGCTTAGGCTTTCCTTCGCACTATCAATGATAAATAAGCCCCAAACGTATTGGAATAATGTCTTATTTGCCGATGAAAGCAAATTTAACATTTTTGGTTCCAATGGGCATATAATTGTATGAAGAAGAAAAAATGAGGAACTTAATCCCAAAAATTTAGTAGGAACAGTTAAGCATGGTGGTGGAGGTGTCCTTGTGTGGGGGTGCATGTCAGCAACAGGATTAGGTAATTTGGTATTTATTAATGGCATAATGAATCATGCTGTTTATATAAATATTTTAAGAGACAATTTAAAATTATCAGCCCAAAATTTGGGTATTGGAAACTTTGTTTTTTTATCAAGATAACAATCCTAAGTACACGGCTCTCAACGTTCGCCTCTGGTGTCTCTGTAATTGTCCATAAGTTTTGAAAATACCACCTCAATCTCCAGATTTAAACCCAATAGAACATAGTTAGAGAGAATTGGAGGTTTGAGTATGAAAACACGACATTAACATGAAAAGCGAACTAAAAACAATTGTGATGGGAGAATGGATGAACATTGATGCAGAAATTACAAAAGAACTAGTGCAATCTATTCCCAGACGTTTAAAAGCTGTTATGGATGTTAAAAGATATCCTACTAAATATTAATTTAATGAAAAATTAGAATATTTACTAATATGTAGAGATTTTTTACAAGTGTATGATGACTTTTGTGAGGTAAAGTTTTTGTTACTTTTTGATTATTGGTTTCTTAAAAATAAAGTTTTACTATGTTTTTAAAATATTTCATGTAGTTTTGTTAAGAATAGATTATAGATCTTATTATTAAATTTCAAATACCCATTCTGAAATATTCATTTTAATTAATGGATAGATCCCTATCTCATTGAAAATCATAAGTGTACGAACACTTTTGGGAGCCACTGTAATTTTGTTCAAAATTACGGATTTACTACAAGAAAAAATCTTCAATATTCTAGCATTTACTCAAAAAAATTACCTACAAACTGAATCACAGTTCAAAAGAAATTTCTAATGCAAATTTAATGTAACCAAAGAACAATAAGGTGAATAAAATTCTGGAGCACTCGAGATTTGTTTTGAAGTGAATTCAGAAATTGTTTCCTAAAAAATTAAGTCTATTTTGCCCATCACAAAACAACTCAAAATGAAGTGAAGGAATTCTGACTGAAATTTGGAAATAATGACTGAATCCTCAGATATGACAACTGTAGCATTTTGTACTTCTTCAAAAATTAATCTAAGTTTGATTAGGCATTCATGTATTTTCAATGAACGTATGTATGTTTACTTTCTTTCTGTATGATAAATGATTTTCAGATATTCAACTTAAAAGTTTGGGAAACATTCTCAAGAGACCCGTAAATAAAAGCCAATTTGTTAAAAAATAAAGTTTATGTTAATTTTATTAAAAATGTGTACAGTCGAGTATGTCTTAGTCCATTATTCATTAATAGCAAGGATGCATGCACATTCATTTATTGTTATGTTTGTTTTTTATCTCATATATCAGCAAGTCTAAAAGAAGTAATCTTTTCTAATAGTTTAAAAAAAATTAATAATATCATGACCATGAATATTCATTTCTAAGATACCTGCAAGCAGTCTACAAGAATTAATAATTAGAGGTAACATTCCTCATAGGAACTTGAAAAAATATTAACTGGCATAAAGTTGTATCATTAAGAATTTTTATTTTTAGGTTAATTGCAGTTACTTACTTACTTACTTTTTTTTTATATTAAAGAAAAAAAAAATTATTTGTTTGTGCTTTTCCTTTACCCCTTTAATTTTTGTTTTATCTTCTTGTCAATCATTGGGGTTTTTGGTTACTTCCATTTCAATATATTGTTCCCTTTATGAGAGAGTGGTTATGTCAAATCTAGTAGCAAGTCTCCTAAAGCTTTCATCTCTTGTAAAAACTACTTTTCCCATAGTATGTATGAACTAGTAAGTGCAGATTTTAAGGTAAAAAGCATCAAGAGTAAAAAGTCAAAGCTACTAGATTTTGTGGCTGTTACCCTTTTTGTGCTATCGAGTCTAGTTAGAAAAGAATGCCAATAGCTAGTTGTTATAAAGTGAGTATGACACCTTCAACAATATAAGCTATGATCACATTTTTTTATATGTGTCTAGAAGAGTCAAATTGAATATTTCTGATGCCTTCAAAATTGTTTTAAATATATTGCAACACCCAGACAGACAAGGGATACTTCTTACAAAAAGTAAAAAGAAAAGAAAAAAAAAGGGAAAAGCCAAACCTGGTTTATTTTTCTTGATTTTTATAACACCTTTAATTTTAATAATTTATTTACAGCACTCAACCAAATAATTTAAAGTATAATGATTATAATACAGATTTTTTCATGCTCATTTTTCAAAATATAAGAAAGGTATTTTGTGATAATTTATTTTGAATAATGTTCATTTCTCTGGAATATCATCCTATTAAATAATTTAGTTCAGTTTTGTTACACTGTCATTCATTTCTAACCACATGGCTATAGTAGGTGACTAGGTTTTGTGGTCTAACTAGGAAAGAATTCCTTTTTATCTTGAATATGTCACATTTTAATTAATATCTTATAGGTTTTGTATATTATATTTTTAAACATTCAAATGTTTTGAAATTATAAAATATTACGTTTCCATAACTTTAAAATTCTTTTATTTAAAAAAAGGACACAACATTATTTCTTTCAAAATTATATTTCAACATTCATGCACAGCATTTTTGGTTTTATATTTTTTTATCTTGTTCTAGAACCATAAACATTTACATTTTTCATTCACTGACAAAACAATGCACTTAATTTCTATTGCAGGTACAAAAAAGTCACAATGGCATTTTAGTTAATACAATGGAACCTTGATCCATTGTTTTCAAAGGGACCTATTGCTCTGAATGATCAACAAGGGAAAACTATAGATGCAGGAATATAACAAAGAAATATTACAATAGGGACTGGATGAAATAAACGACACATATGGGAAAACAATTATTTGGGGAACGATTGATCGAGGTTCCACTGTATGCTAATTTTTTTTTGGCACAAGCAAATTTCAACCAATAATGGTTTATCAGCATTCTAAAATTATTTATTACTGTAGGTTACTCAGAATGGCTTTCCACTACAGAAAAATTATGCAAAGTATAATTGTAACAAAATTACACAAGTTAGGGAGGTAATTTAAAAAAATATATCAATCTTAATTTAAAAGTACTTAAAATACTCTTTATCATTAAATAATAATGCTTTAAACAAATAAAAAAGGCCTTACCTGAATTACATAATTTTAAAGTCTTGTCTAACTCGGCTGTCAAATCTTTTATTTTTTTATCAGCATCTTCAGGAGAATGATGTTCAAAATAGTGATCTCGGAAATCATAAAGCTGATTTACTGCTTCCTAATAAAACATTTTGAAAAATAAATCAAATAAAATAACAAACTTAGACTTTAAATTCTACTGAAACCTCATTAACTCCCTTTATTTTAAGTTAACTGTAACAGTTTATTAATGTAACAAATAAAAATATATTATTAAAGTTTCTATGAATATTAACCAAACTGATAAATAAAACTTTTAAACTAATGACTTTGTAGGGAATTATAGACCTTTATAACAAAGAATTCAATTAGAACAAACAATTCAATGTTTTCACTGCAGAAAAATTAAATTATGCTGCTTTAAGTATACTTTTTTTTTTTTTTTAAGTATTTAATCATAGAATTTGGAATAGAAGAGAGTGGTTTAATTTGCTTTCAATAAACTTTTTTTCTATTGTGTAATATAATACAGCTACTAGAATATTTCTTTGATACAACAAAGATCTAAACAGGTTGAAAATTGTATGCCTAAATAAAGGCTGTTTGGCTTAGCCTAAACTACTAATAAGCCATTCACATGAGGCCTTACAATATTTGAGGATAGCAAAATCTTATTTACAAGTGATATTTCAATACTTCATCAGCAATAAATATTTTTTATTAGGATTTCAATAATCAAATTATTTATCTTTTCATGCCATGATTGAAAAGGTACATGTTAAGCAATCTTATTGTTTAGGCAACACATAAGAGTAAAAATATTAAACGTTTCCTCTTAAGAATATGATATTAAAATCTTAATGTGATTGGAGTTATACTTCATATTTATACTTCTTAATGCAATCATAAAATTAATCTTTCAAACATTCTCAAGGCTTGAAATAATTTGTTAGCTCATGTAAAATTATCCCTAGGTTGAAATTTCTCATTTACCTTTAAAATGGGTTAATTAACAAGTTATAAAAATATATAACTTTTTACTAACTTTTAACAAAAAAATTCCAAAAGATAATAGAATGATTTACCTCCCCCCCCCCAAAAAAAAAAGTTTAAATTTAAGAAATAGAACATATTTGTAGAGATCGTTTATCTATTCTTACAGCATCAAACATCTTGTAGAGTATTACAAATATTGTTTAATTTTTCTCTGAGATTAAGGGAATAAAAGTGAATAATTTATTTAAAAAATTCATATGGATTTAAATCTTTGAAATCTCCGGATAACCCAACACAACAAATAGGTATACCAATAAGATGTTATTTAAGGTAAATAAGAAATAGAAATTGATCAAAGCCTAAGCCCTTATCCGTACACTGAATTGACACACATGGTTGTTCGGAAAGTTCGTAGTTTCTTACTATGCAAACAGAGGGGCGATACTGAGAAAGGTAAGATTACTAGTAATGTGATAATCATGATTTGACTCCTACATGTTTGAATGTATTAAAATTTAGTTTTCAAAATAAAAAAAGAAATGGTAACCCACAGAAAACCTAACGCAACCACATCATCAATGATTAAAATTGTAAGATTTAATATAAACAACAATTTTGAAGACAAAAATATGCTCGAAAACTATTTTTAAGAATAATGCAAAGTCATGTTTACGAAAAAAAGCAACACATCATCTTATTTTTAAAAATTATACAGGAGAATTTAAACAGATTTTTTTACCCTCATAGACATTTTGTTTTCAGAAATAAATTATAGTACAAGAAACTACTCAAAAACCCACTAAAATATAAATAATTAACTATTCCGTTAAATGTATGGCTCTGATTAAAATCAAGACTGCATAATGCACAAAAAACAATAAACCAAATGCAGCATTTTGACAAGCAGCTGACAGAACTTCGAGACGAAAAAAGGATAAACAAAATTTCGGAACACTTTCAGTTTCGGCTGTGGTTACGTAGCCGGCTAGTCGGTTGCGTAGATATTCTACCAGTCGAAGCAGTACGTCACTGCGCGTCCAAGAGCGATGTTCTGAAAATCTGAACAGCCGGCAGCTTAAGATTACGAATAAAAATTTTTTTCTTTTCTCCCAACGGCCAGTTGATGGCCGAATGGCTAGGACCATGGCATCCGATACCAGAGTTTGTGGGTTCGAATCCGATCATTGTTAGCATGGTTGTTTGTAGCAGTTCGGAATCGGTTTTAAGCAGTAGGTCCCGGTCTAACTATCCTTTGTGGAGCAAAAAATAACCGTAGAGCTTTCAATCAACCATCATTCTTTCTTCCGACAAAGCGAGTACTTTGTCCTAGGGACTTTAACCATCCGCATCGCGAATTAGTTGGTTACTTTATTATGGGAGCACCATACAGGTTAGCGAACACTACTCCCTATGAGGTGAAGAGACGGGAACTCCAGGGGCATAATTAGGCCGGGGCAATGCCCAGGGAGCCCCGATGTAAGAGGGCTCCCAAGACAGGGAGTAAAAAATGGAGTCGCAATATTTCATTCGTAATCGTGATGTTTCGGTCTTTTGTTTTCGTACTGTATTTTCAGATGCATTCCTCAAAGTTTGGTTATAATTCATTAGTTTGCCATCAGATGCCAGCATGTCATTTTAGCCAACCAAACAACTTATCAGTTGCCTAGCAACGGCAGCTTGGAGACCTTTGGAGAACAAAACTAGGAAACCCTATGGAGATTAGCATTGCCTCATTTTTGCGGAGACTCTTGCTCGAAACCTATCCATAATTGAGGCGGTGAAAGGCAAAGTGGTGTAAGTCACATTTTCAACTTTTTTTATTTGAGGGCAAAAATGTAATCTCCATGTTCAGTTTATAGTGTAATTGAAAATAATTATTATTTGCAATATCATAATAATTATTATGAATTATAATTTGTTCATTTTATAGTGGAATTATTGTAGTTTTTGCAGTAAAACGCTTTTGACTTACACCACTTGACTTACTGACTTACACCACTTTGCCTTTCACCACCTCAATTAAAGAAATTCCTACTATAACCTTATAAGGTATAATTCCTACTATAACCCTATAACCTTTTAAGTAAACCTTAGTTAATTTAAAATCTGCGATTTTTGATAAAAATTATACCTTGACATGCTGTTTTCAATGGGGAAAAACAATAAATATTATTCACTTTCGAATTTCACTTTGCCAAAGACTACCAAGTAGGCGATAAGCGTATTGAAATATAATATTATGATAACGCTTGTATTGTACCCTTGTTCCCAAGATGCCAAATCATTTTGGGATTGTTTAGATTAATTCATTTCCGGTGTCTGTTAGCCGTGTACAATGACAACTTACAATATTTGTTTTTTTTTTCAGCGGGAATTTAAATTTAATAAAACGAGGGCTATTTGCTTTGAAGTCTCCCACATAGAGTCGTTTTATTACGACCCGTGTGGGACACACATATGTTCATGTATCAATGAAAAATAAAACTTACGACGTTGAAGTAAGTTTAATTTTTGCTTGTTTTTTCTCAAATCTCCTTTTGTCTATTTAAAAAAAATATATGTTCTTCTTATTGACTAGTATTTATCTAGTATTTTAGTTATAAATCTGACTTTTTATAACTGAAACATATCAAATTCCTACACTTATGATTACTTCTGAATAATTTTCCTGTTGACTTTCGAAGTAGATAATGATAGTTTATTTTAGTGTGAAAATTGAAGTTTTGATACTATAAAACATAATTAAAAAATTTTAAACTCACTATCGCCATTATGGCTCTTTTCGGAGTACCTGAGCGAAAGGCTTATCCAATGATGACTATGATTGATTTGAGTAAAGGTGCTCGTAAAATTGGTCAGTAGAGGTTTTTAAGCTATAATTATTGCTGAGTTAAGAGAATTTAAATTTAATTTTTTGTTTTTAGTTAAATAAAAAGACGTACACACACACGGAGAATAAAAGAAAGGAAAGAAAACGTATATTTTGGGGGGATCAAAAAAGAAATAAAATGGGATTTTATTTAGCATAAGTGATTCTTCAATTATTGTCCATTAAATATGAGTATTTTCTATTTTAGACTGTGATGTTTGAAATTCAGCCTACCAGTATGACGTATTATAATATTTGCTAGATTGCTGCACCAGAGATAATTTGCACGCGTGATATTATATTTTGTATTCGCGTGATATTATATTTTGTATTATTCGTATTTTACAATAACTGAAGATGGCAACTTCTATACATTTTTTTAGTCAATATATGATTGAATAGGTATTTTAGGTTGTATTTAGGACAAGGAACCTGTTATGTACATTTTAACTTCGCTGGGATCGCTGAGTACGGCATCTCCTGAGATCGTCGAGTAGGGCATCTCAGTCTTTTGTGATAAATATTTTATTTTCTAGTTCTCAATAAATGTTTATGTTGTTCAACGCCTGAAGTCTATAATACAAAAGAACCAAACGTCACATAGACCTTATTTCTTTTCATTAGAAACACCGAAAAATCTTGTTTTTCTTTTTGCACTTTGTTTGATTTCACTTTTTGCACTTTGTTTTCATTGGGGCTGTTTTATTATCTGAATTTGAGGAATAAACTTCAACAGAATACTTGACATAATTTATATGAGCATCGTCGTTTAAATATTAAGTTGTTGCCTTCCAAAAACAATTTTAAAATTCTCCCTATTTTGTTTATTAATTTTTTAAATCTTTGTTTATAGATTATTTTTATCTCTAAGAAATTCGTAAAGATTACGAATTTTTTCATGTTGTATGAAAGTAATTTTTTTCTTTACAATTGAAGTATTTCTTTTAAATAAATTGTTAAAGATGCATTTTATATTTCCTCATTCTATTCCAAAAGCATTTATTAAATGCCATAATTATTGCCCTGGTGAGATATTTATCGCCAAACTAGAGATTAATCTGAAATGTACAGAAGCATTGGCACTTGGCGAAAATCAGCCAACTCTCTGCGAAATGTTTGCGCACAAAGCGTAAAACAGCCGATTTCCAAAGAAACCTTTCAATTTTCTTTCAATAATGCGTTTCGAACACGATTAAAAGTATTTTTACCATGTTTTTATTAACTTGCTTTCTTGTGTGTTTATTTGTCTAGTACAAATCTTGCAATCGATTTTTAACTAACTTCCGACTAGCTAGACAGTTGAAACTTTTAGAATAGCTCATAACACGATGACAATGCATTTTTTAATACTTTTAGCCATCTTTAAGAAGAATTAAATTAATTTTCAGTTATTTTCAGTTAATTTTGTTCTGTAGACTGGTGCAGCCTTCTATTGACCGGAAAGGTAACTAGTCAAATGCAACAAGTCAAACAAGTCAAAAGCAAGTTAACTTCCAATTAACTTCATTTTCTTTCAAGTTGATGGGATAAATTCATCAAAAAATTTTTTTAAAGTATTTATTAATACATAGAATTGTCAAGTTTATATGATTCAACAGAAAATTTAAAAACATGGCATATAAAAAGTCTTTTTATCTTGCAATTATTAAAATTAAGTTGACGTTCTTCGGTATACATTTCAATAGGTTTTAAGAGTTAAAAAATATTGGCTTTGAAGTAAAAAAATCCTCGAAATATTTCTCTATGGACTTTAACATGGGAGCGATTAGTTCTGGTCTCCAAAGGCGAAAATGGCGTCACACTCCGATGGCGTATAGATGAGTACGACTAATGTCGGATGTTGACTAGTCGTTTGTCACTCTGCATTCTGTGTGTGCACCTGTGCAGTTCTGTTCTGGTTATCTGTTTATACTTTCTGGTTATTAGTTCTTCTTACCTGAAAAAAATTAAGTTCTGTCTGCGTTTGTTATTATAATTAGTTTTTATTTTCGGTTTTAGTAAGAGTTCGTTAGTGTATTTAGTAAACACTAACAATACACTAACGAACAACCAACAGTTACAATACAAACCTGCATTTGCATGTAAAAACTATGAAAAGTACTTATAGAAGTGGCACTGCAAAAAGGCAGAAAAAGGAGGAAAGATGCTGAAGCAAAAAAGGGTTCTTTTGTATGTCTTCCTGGCTAACTCAGCAACCCACCGAAGATACAGAATGTAATACAGAAGAAACAGGAGGTGTTATGTAGATAAATTAACTTTTAATTTAATATAGTTAAAGTAATCAATCATTCTAGTAAAAGATTATAATTTCGGTTTTTAAATTAGTTAACTTTAAGCATAATAGCTTTGATCAAATATTTAATTGCCTAAATAATATAAACGGGATTTGGGGGACAGTGCTCAAATTTCTGAATCTCCAATACATTGAAAAAAGGTAAAATTGAATAGATGGTCATGACGAGTTTTGGTTCTCTTATATTATAAGTATTAGTTAGAACATTAACTATTTGTTTGAAAATTGTGTAAAGTGGTTGCCATTAATTTTTTTTGTTGTCTGAGGAATTTTGGTTTCAAATTAATTAATATAGCATTAAATATTTAATATTTTTGTGTATTTTTTAGTTTTTTCTTTCAGTTAATCTTTCTCTTGGTGCTAAATCCCTTTTGCTGTTCCCTCTCACTGGTAGCTTAATACATCATTTTTTGCCCTTTCTTTGCATCCACCCCTATGCCCCAAGCTGAAGGGGGGAGGGCGTGAATCGAAATAACAGAACTTTGGAATGTATGATTGTTTTTGCAGGCACCCGCCAAAAAACCGAAGGGGGCTCTTGATTACAGCCACGCGTATGAATACATCACGTGAAGATCACTACAACACGCTGTATCACTAAATAAAAATATGAAGCAATAAAGTAAGATGAAAATCGGAAATAAAAATAATAAACAGCTCCAACTATTTTTAAAATTGTGACCTACAACTATTTTTTTCAAAATTTACTATCGAAAATTCATGGCTTGCAGTGGGGCTCTTTCAGTCTAAGGTTGACTTCGCGTAAGAACACAGAGGTGACAGGTGTCGCCGGCTCTAGATCAGCAGTTTAGTTGAGTGGAGTGGCAACGCCAGTTTTTGGCTTCGAGACAATGAAATTAGGACTCCCTCGGACTCCCCTCGTAAATTGAGTGGGTCCGTTCCAAGTGCGTTCTGTTCGGCGTATCGGTATACGAATGGAATGATCCCGTTTGATCCACTAATGACCCCGCTTGATCTTCCAATTTTTGAGTCGATGGAAGTTTATAATTTTGAAATGGAACTTATCAAACTAACATCTTCAGAGTTTTTGAAAGCAAAATTTATGGAATTACGAAAATCTCTGGAAGATGACTCTGAGGAAAAATCCACTGCTATATTAAATTGTTGGTTGTCATTGCCGGAAATATTTAACTGTTTAAAGAAAATTGCAAGTGCTGTGCTTTCCGCTTTTGGTTCTACATATCTCTGTGAACAAATTTTTTTTTACATGAAACATATTTTGAGTCCACAAAGAAGTTGTTTAGCAACTGAACATTCAGAATCTTGTGTGAAATTTAAAGTAACAAATTATACCCCTAAAACTGAAATATTAAGTAAAGGGTGCAGGGACAAAGTTCAAATCAAAAAATTTTAATTTGTTTATGAATTTTCTGTTTATTCTTTTAATAAATATGTTTAAAAGATAAATTTGTTATCACATTCTTCTCCTCTAGAACTCCATTATATAATTTGATGGACATATATACACCTATACATATATACCTACTATTACCTTCTGGTACCAAGAATTAAGGCAGCACCCTGAATTATATGGTAGAGTGGCTTGGCACACCACAGCTAAAGGGTTGCCGACCCCTGGGATAGAACAACAGGCATACGAGCAGCGCGCTCTAGCACAACGCCAATCATGGCACAGCAAGTTGAATGAATAAGTTGCTAATAGCAAGATACATAGGGGTGATTCTCGGTCAATGCAACATCTTTCATCCATTTACTGTTGTCACCCTTATGTGAAGGGGATCACTGTTGAATCATCACTGTTTCAGCTTTAAAATTCAATTAAAAATCGAAAATTTAAGATATAGACTTTAAATGAGGTTTATATGAATAAGAAAGCTTTCAGCTTCCAGATGATGTAAATATTTTCTTTGTAAGATAAAAATTCGAGGAGCATCGATATTATATCCACTTTGGGGACGATATTTCTTGAAAAACTGTTTTTCATTTTTCGATGAAAATATTAGCCTGTTTTGAAATATTTTTAAACAAATGAGGTCTAGTTTCAGGTCTACGATAATTTTTTGGCGAGTTATCGTAATCTGAAGATGAAAAAGTCAATATTTTCCCACAAAACATAAAATAAAAAAACTTAAAGTCCGACAAAGATGAGACATGTTTTACTTTGTTCCCCACATTTTTCTGCATCTATTGCTATCGGTTTCAACCCCATACCCCCAGCGGTTTCAGAGGAGACAGCTTGACAAGCTTTTGACAGCGGCGGTTACTTTTTTTTAGAATAGAGAGGTTTCGTTGTATTTTTAATGGTTGCAGCTGAGTCGTTAAATATTCAAATTTTCTTTTTTATTTCACTTATTAAACTAAAGTCTTTTTTTTATAATTTCGTATCACCAGCCATTAGTTTTATTCTGATAATATTATTATGTTGTTTTGTATGGATAACAGTAAGAGAAAATTGTATCCTCATATAGTAAAACTTGGCTTCATTTCTAGAGGTCAAATGAATTGCAATGTCTTCAACGCCGAATAAAAAATTTTGGTAAATTTTCTAAGACAATGTCATGTCGCTTCTGCCTCAAAGAATGTTTTTAAGTTTATTTTTCAGCCTCTTCATTTTAGGATTTTTTTTGTTTCTGCTTTTTTGCAGGTTTTTTTTAGTTACAATTTTAATTTCATTTATTTTAATTTTGATTCATAACCCACTGATGGGTGAATCAGTTCGAACCATGTATCATACATTTTGGGATTATTTCTACACAACGTATATAACATTGCTATTTAAGTTGTTGCATTTTTTTATTCACAAATTTTGCGTCGCCATTGAGGGAAGAAAAAAATTTTAATGTAAGGTACCTTACTTTAGATAGTAATTTAAAGTAACCGGTGATAAATTTATAATTTAATACTTATGATGATAAAATAAATAAATAGATTGTTCGGTATATCACGGTTGTTGACCTTGGTCGAGCTGATACTAGTTGCGCATTTTTAGTTAATGGCACTAATATACATTAGTGGAATATTGATTAGTTCGAATACTGAATGCTAGGTATCTATATATATAAAACGCGTAGGTATGCAGCACAAAAATCGACGATATTTCTACACTCCGAATGGCAACGGCTGCCACTACCAGATGTAAACATTAGCGGCTGTTCTCAATTTGCAACCGCGTGTCAACATGGATTTACGTACTGAAATCAGGAATGTTCGAAAGCGCGCTGCACGATCAAATGAAAGTTGGGAACTGTCTCAAGAAAGAAAGCGAAGAAATAATTCATTAAGAGAGAGGCGTGAAAGAGAGAGCATAAATAATCGCGAGGTTAGGCTTAACCGTCGCCGGCATAGCAATCAACAACCAGTAATAGTTAATTTCCTACACTTTTTCCAGTACTTGCCGAATTTTTACTCCATTTTATAAGTGAAGAAATTTTCTCAACAATTTATTATTTGATATGATTAAGTGTAGATATCTGAATTGTGCACAGTAATACATACAGAGAGTGATGTAATCAACACTATATTTTAAATTTTCCCCCAACAATTTCTTATTTGTTGTAATGATAAAGTATTGATATCTTAATTTTGAAAAATAGTACATACAAAGAGGGATGTAATTTTTAAAATCATTGATGTTGGGTTTCTCAGTCTTATCTTGAACTCTGTTCTGAGGTAATGGAAATTCACATTTTTTGATCACGATGTTCTAGAATCAGCCTTATAGACCCCTTAACAACGTATATTTATGATGACAGGTAATGGTAACATTCCTTACATATGTTACTTTCAGTTGCGTTGTTTTGCAAAAGAAAATCTATACTTATAGTAGAACTCCTTCTTCGTAGAACGAGTGGGTAAAGGCGGTGAGAGACTTCACACACACACAAATAAAAGGTCGTCTTCCTTTTAGCTGCCAAACTTTAATTGATCTTTAAAGCAGCACATTACACAAACATATAAAATAAAGGAATAAACAACTATGTAGTCATAGGCAGCTCCTCACATCAGCCAACATGGCCGCATCTTCCCTCCTTCCCTTCTTCTACTCAAGAGTCGAGTTGAGTTGTGTCTTCAGTTCTTACAACTCCCATCGGGGCAAGCACATCCGTCACATGAGTGTCGATGTTGCTAAGGAAAATAAAACTCGGAACAAGTATTTGTTCTATCACACACAAGTAAAGATATTAAGGTGAGAGCTCTCATTATGCAGCTCCCACTTAATATAAACAATATACATACAAATTTATAAACATAATACATATATTCCAATAAAACATTAACCAAATAACATAATCAATAGCAATATTGTATTACCACGCCATTTAAGATCAAGTATATACATGAAAAGATAAATTCTTAAAATTAATTAGGAGAATCAAATTTTAATCTAGACAAAGCATCAGCATTACCATGGCGACTACCCTTTCTATATGTGACGCTCATATTATAACGTTGTAGAGCTAATGCCCAGCGAGAAAGCTTTGCACCATGAGGGGCACTTTGAGTTAAATAAGTCAATGGGTTATGATCAGAAATTATTTGTATTTCAGCACCAAATATCCACGTATCAAACTTTTTCAATGCCTCAAGGACACAAAAAGCTTCTCTCTCAATGGTTGACCACTTCATTTGGCATGAATTCAACTTTTTACTAAAGAATGCAATCGGTACTTCCTTTCCTTGTCCATCTTTTTGAGCTAAACATGCACCGATTGCTGTGGCCGATGCATCTGTATATAATTGGAAGTGTTTATCAAGATCTGGAGTATGTAAGGAAGGCATTTTGACCAACTCCTCCTTGAGTTTCGCAAAAGCTTGGTCAGCATCAGTACTCCATGGTATGGCGGTTGGCACACTTTTCTTAGTCAAATTTGTCAAAGGTAACACAATTTGTGAAAATTGTGGTATATAATCACGGTAGTAGCTAGCTAGTCCAAGTAAACTTCTTACTTCTTTCTTCGTAGTGGGCTTTGCTAATCTTTTTATAACTTCAACCTTCTCTGGATCTGGGGAATGTTGACCGGATCCAATCAAATGGCCTAAGAACTTCACTTGAGTTCTACCAAACTCACACTTTTCTAAGTTTACTGTTAAAATTACTTCCATTAGTGTCTTGAAAACGCTGTTTATGTGATTAAGATGTTCCGCCCACGTTTTAGAAAATATGGCCACATCATCAATATATGAGCGACAATATGCTTTATGAGAAGCTAGGGCCTTGTCTATCGATTTCTGGAACGTACTCCCAGCATTTTTCATTCCAAATGGTAACACGTTCCATTGGTAATGGCCAGAATGTGTCACAAATGCTGTATAAGGCTTGGATTCTTCCTTCATTGGAATTTGCCAATATCCCTTGGTGAGGTCGATTACAGTAATAAATGTTGCTTGTCCTACCTCAAATAACAGATATCTAGCTATTTTCATGGGGTAAACGTCTGGGATTGTAAAACTATTCAGTAATCTAAAATCAATGCATAACCTAACGCTTCCATCCTTCTTAGCGACACAAACTACTGGATGAGCCCATTCACTGTCACTTGGCTCAATGAGGCCCATATCTAACAACTCTTTGATCTGCCGATCTACTTCTTTTTGTAAACTAAAAGGGACCCTATACGGTTTGAGTCTCCTTGGCGAACAGTTCTCCGAAACTTTAACAGAATGTCCTTCAACCTTGGCGTGTCCGGGCTTGGAACTGAATATATCTACATATTTCCGGAGAATATCAAAGAGTTCCTGGGTTTGTTCCCCTGATAAACTAGTACTTTTCATATTATGAATGTGTTTTCTGATATCTTCAATATTTTTATTCCTCTTGTCAGCAGGTGCATAGTGAATTGTCCCAAAATCTTCATCTAGTTCGAAAACCATACCAACATGATTTATTCTTTGAATGTAAGGTCGGAGCCTATTTATGTGGAGTTCCCTGATACTCCCATCTTCCATTTCGACTTTTTCGGAATGTGGTCTAGTAAGTTGTATAACTGTGGCAGGTCCAATCCAAGTATTTAAAAGTTTGTGAGAGGACGAAGGTAACAGTACTAAAACCTTTTCGCCAACAACAAAAGATTTTTCCTTCGATCGAAGATTATAATTAGAAGAATATCGTTCTTGAGACTTCTCTGCATTCTCGGATGCAATTTCATGAGCTTTTCTTAGGTTTTCAGTTAAATTTTGTAAATAATTCACAATTGGACGAGATGCAGTGGTTGGGATACTCCACTTGCCTGTCCAAACTTCTTTTAACAAAGATAAAGGACCCGGAGGTAATCTCCCATAAACTAAATGGAATGGTGACAACCCAGTAGTGCTGTGTGGTACTTCTCTATACGCGAATAAAAGATAAGGAAGATGCAAGTCCCAATCTCTGCCATATTCTTGAATATTTTTGTTCATCATCTCTTTTAAAGTTCTGTTCCAACGTTCGACAGCACCCATACTCTCAGGATGTCCTGGAGTGGAAAAACGTGGAGATACGCCTAGGAGATTTTCAAAAGCCTGAGTGAGCTTGGATGTAAAATTTGTACCTTAATCGGTACAGATCATTTTAGGGAATCCGGTCTGAGTGAATATCTTCATTAACACGTTACATGTAGTTTTGGCACTAATTTCTCTTACTGGTATGGCTTCTGCCCATCTAGTACACAGATCCACAGCACATATTACAAAACGATGTTTTCTACCCGATGGAGGTTCTAATGGTCCTATACAATCTACGCTCCATACTTCAAACGGAGTTTCAGGTCTGACAATAGGTTGTATAGGGATCCTATCCTTATATGTAGCCACTTTTCTCATTTGACATTCTTTGCAACTTCCACAATATTCTTTTACGTCTTGCTTGACTGTAGGTCAGTAAAATGAGTATTTAATACGCTGAGTGGTTTTCTTTTCCCCAAGATGGCCAGCTAGTGGGATTTCATGTGCCATTTTTAATACAATGTTCCTCTTTTCTATTGGTAACACGACTTGCTTAATATTTTCGCCACAGATACATTCATTATGCTGTAAAATTCCATGGTCAATAAAATAAGAGTTTTCTCGTTTTTCTGCCCATTCAAAACATTTCTTAAGCGTTTCATCATTTTTCTGAAGTTTGACGAACTCTAAGTTTGTCTCTTCTATTGTGCGATCATCTTTTGCGTTTTGTAGAGACTCATTTCCGCTCACTGCTAACACTGTACTGGTTATATTCGGAAGCATGTCCTTGTCATCCTTATATCCCGTCACTTCACTATTCGGTTCTTTTAATTCTGAGACTGACGTCTCCGAACAATGGCTATTCCCGTGGAGTTCGATATTTTCTTTGAGCATAGTGTACGCTGAAAAGCTTAGTAATAAATCATTAGTAAGTCTCTTTGAAACGGCACAGGTGACTGGAACATCCCCATGTAAATCGTCATTAATTTTCATTCCAAAGATTCTGAGAGGAGTTGTTTCACTTTCCCCAAAAGCTGAATTTATTTCTATTTTGCCTTCTCCTTCATAAGGCATATCGGCTACCAAATCTTCTTGCACTACGGATATTTGTGCGCCCGTGTCTACGATACCATTCAGAACTACATTTCCACATTTGATTTCGACGATTTTTAAATCATCCACGTCATCATAAATATCCACTGATTTGGATACTGGAATGGAAATTTTAGCTGTCAACACATCTGATTTATCATCTTTTATAGTAGTTGACTTTTGAACTAGGTTATTTTGTGCGGTAACAGGAATATTTTTAGACTGATGATTTTTCGTACAAAACTTTGAAGTGTGACCTTCCTTTCCACAAGTAAAACAAGTTGGTTTGAATTTAGATCTATATAAATCCTCATTTCGGCGTTGTGGTGTCCATTTGGTTGTGTTTTGAGGTGAAGAAAATGGTTTACTCTTGAATGTCCGTTCTGGAGGTGAAGTATGAGGACGAAATTTTTCATTTACCTTGTGCTTAGAAACCGTTCCCAAGGATTTCTTTGCTGTACTGCGTATACTATCATATTCATCTAATCTGTCCGCCAACTTGGACGGGGAAGTAAATTTTGTCCATTCATCTAAGAGATGTTCTCGCACTTCAGGCGGTACCTTTTTCTTGAGCTGATCTGTAATGATTAGATTCTTCAATCCTTCAAAATCTTTGATATCTAGTCCTCCAATCCATTCTTCGAAATAATTTGTTATTTCATAACAAAAATCCCTCCAAGATTTCTCAGCTATCTTCTGATGCATCACGAACTTTTTCCTAAAACTTTCAGGATTCAATTTAAATCTTTTTAGCAAAATTGTTTTAATATACTCGTAATCCTCAAATTTCTCTTCCGATTCTCTACTAATTAATTGAACGATTTCAGATGGTAATAACGTTAAAAGACACGATACCCAGTCTTTAGTATCTATGTTGACTCTTTTGGCCTGTCTTTCAAACAGAGATAAATAAATCGTGATGTCATCTTCACGCAAATTAAATCTAGGCATAAGCTTAATTAATTCTGAGCAACGTTGCCCACTGTTATTGGAAACCGTAGAAGAGCTTGACCGACTTTTAGATTCGATTTCGAGCTTTCTCAATTCAAACTCCATTTGTTCTCTTTTCTGCTGAGCTTCCAACTCCATTTGCTTCTGCTGAGTTTCCAACTCTCTTTGCTTCTGCTGAATTTCCAACTCTCTTTCCTTCTGCTGAATTTCTAACTCTCTTTGCTTCTGCTGAACTTGCAACTCCATTTGATTTTTCTTGGAGACTTCTTCCTCGAGTCTGGTACTAATGATCATCTCTAATGTTCCCTTTACAAATTCTTCATCATAAGATTTACTTTCTATAATAATTTTTCTGAGATCTACTATTCTCATTTCGGGAGTTGGTTTTTCCCCCATCTCTTCAGCTAAATTACGTAAATCCTCTTTTTTACCCTTAGTTAAAAATGCCATGGTGCTTAGCGTTTAGTAACCCCTTATTTTATAAATATATCTAGCCAAAAATATAATTCTTAGAACAAACAGGGATTTTTTTTAGAAGCCCCGAAAAATAATATATATATCTGACGATAAATGACTCATGGGGTTAAATCTAATAATACACTTCTAAACATATACTACACTAATAAACACCAAAAACCAAAGTTTTATTTTTAACACTAACTGTGTCAACCCTTGAATACAGTAATTAATACAAGTTCAAATTAATACCTAATAACACCCGAATAACCATTAATGTGTAGTTAGTAAGTACTACACGTAAACAAACCGTTCGAACTAACGTGCTATAATATTGTAACCACAGAAACAAAATATCATACACTTTCAAAAAAAAATATTAACAAATCCAAGAACAAACATTAAAGTTTCGTTTTCACAAAACTGTAAAAAAAAATCTTTAAATATCAAAACCTTCGATAAAAATATTGTATGCACAACTCAATTTTGTAAAATTTCCAATAATGAATGTTAAATGTCACCAACAGAACCGATAATATTTTATCAGAACACTATATAAAATAATCAAACGTATTTATTTTATTCCACGCTATTCGTCAACCTTAAATCTCCCATCTAAAATGTAATTATACAATCCTTATGCTAAGAATATCCATCAAGAATAAATCCCAAGTACGTATATCATACAGTAAAATAAAACCAAAACGAAATCCACAATTCTATCGAAATTATTCCATTTATAATATGCATAAACAATGATTTGTTACACAAAAAAATAACATAAAATCGTTCTTATTTAAGTCATTTCCTGAAAACCGTTTAAAATAACTTGGCATGGGGGCAAAACAGAACCAGAAGTTCTTAAGAATACACTGATGTACAAAACAGAACCAGAAGTTCATAAGAATACACTGATGTATGATTTTACATAGGTTGACTTTCAAATTACTAAATGTAATTGCTAAACAAAATAAATTCAGAGAACAAATCTTAACTTATTTGATATGTAATATCTTCAAATTTAAATGCAGTGAATTAGATGAATTGTCGTTTGCAAAAACTGATTAAACATGCGTTTAACAAAACTATTCTTAATTATCTGGGGCGAAAATTCCAAATCGAAAGGAAAAAATATTTTTCCCCTTGAAAGTACAACAACACTAAAAATTAAAATAAAATATACAAACAAATAATACTCGGAATACTGACGTATTCTTTTTGATTTTCTCTGGCGAGAATTCGTTTTTTCTTCTCTGACGAGAAACAGAAACTTTATGTCCCGGGATGGAACAACTTTAAACACTCTATTCCTAGATAATTTCGCCCAGACAATTAAAATATTAAAATACGGGAGCATGCATTTACACAAAAAAATAAGAGCTCTCACCTGATACGATCCTTCCGACTGCGCCAGTAGAACTCCTTCTTCGTAGAACGAGTGGGTAAAGGCGGTGAGAGACTTCACACACACACAAATAAAAGGTCGTCTTCCTTTTAGCTGCCAAACTTTAATTGATCTTTAAAGCAGCACATTACACAAACATATAAAATAAAGGAATAAACAACTATGTAGTCATAGGCAGCTCCTCACATCAGCCAACATGGCCGCATCTTCCCTCCTTCCCTTCTTCTACTCAAGAGTCGAGTTGAGTTGTGTCTTCAGTTCTTACACTTATATATAAAGAGAGAGCGATTTTGTACGTGGAGGATAATCTCTAGAACCACTGCACCTATTTGAAAAATTCTTTCACTGTTTGAAAGGTACATTATTCCAGATGGACATAGGCTATATATTATGTATATCTGATCAGTAGAAATAAAGTTAGGGGCTTAATCCTAACAATCTCCATTGTTACCGCTACTGTCCTCTACCACTTTTTGTGCCGAAGTCTTCAACGATCCTTAGCGTGGTGCTATCGCGGTAGGCTTCTGTTCTGACGATAGTGGTTCGAACCTAGCCGTTCTCCGGCACACCTTTTTCTTTTAAAAAATTAACTTTAATTATTTACTAACGTAATATTAATTTGAATATTACTTTAGGAATATTATTTGAAAAAAATTTTAATATTATTTTTAAAAAAACATTCTTTACTTAAAATCCTTTTTTTATTTTTGTATTTTTATTTCATCTCTTAACCTCTCTCTTTTAAAAAATTAACTTTAATTAATAACTAACGTAATATTAATTTGAATACTATTTTAGGTGCTTAAAATAATCAAAAATACATTCTTTACTTAAAATCCTTTTTTATTTTCGAATAAAACTACGCTCTCAAGCACACCTCTTTCTTTTAAAAAATTAACTTTAATTAATAAATAGCGTAATATTAATTTGAATATTATTTTAGGTGCTTAAAATAATTAAAAAAAATTATTTACTTAAAATCCTTTTTTATTTTTGTATTTTTATTTCATCTCTTATTCTAATTTTGGGATAGCAATGTGTATCTATACTTCTATAATAATATACAAAGAGAGAGAGAGCAGATTTTGTATGTGGAGGGTAATGTACAGCTTTTGTACATTAAAATGTACCTTACATCTTTTCCTTTGTCAACCGCAGTCAAGTAACCATAGCAACACCCTTTAGTTTACGGGGTCCGTTTTTCGAAATCGCTCTTTACAACGGGAAAATGTTATCTACTTCCTATCCCCATTTTACGTGGGGGACATTCAGCGTGGGGGTTCAGGGGAAAGAGTGGTTAATTGCTTTCTTACTATTGAAGAATAATTTCAATAGTAGTTCATCGGCACTCCGTGCCTCTTTCATCTCTCAAAAGGCTGAAAATGGATGAACCGCCCTTCTGATGTCTCTCGCCTGAAAAGAAATAGCCTCTAGCTAGAACGACAAAAGATTATTATTCAGTCCTTTTCGGCAAGATTGACCTTCCGTTCCCAGAATGTCATCCTTTTTTTTTTTTTTTTTTTTTGGGGGGGGGGGGGCAAAGACGTTAGGAAAGTCACAACGAAGTAGAATTCGAGACTATATCTCTGCCGACATCACACCGTATTTTTCGAGAGTATGTGCTTCGGATATATGCTATCCCACCCCGTAAGGAAAAGGTTTAATATTTTTAAGATTCAAGTAGAGGAGGTATTGATAAATACAAAAAGGATTTTTGAAACTGGCAACGTTAAAGGGTTTATTGAAGAAAACTACATTTGGAACTACGCTTTTTATTGGACATTTAAGGTAAAAAAAGATTTACAATTTATTGGCTATCAACTGGCAATTTATTGGTATAATATTTTGTTCAACCCGGACAAAGTAGGGGCGGGCCGCTAGTATAAAACTAAAAGCGGCCATGCTGGTCGCGCAGCGGCTAGTTAGGTTATAAATCGCGCATTTAATGGAGGGCACAAAGAATATTGGTAATAGCATAGAACACGTTTCGGCTATCGAAGTCCCTTCCCTATAATCATGGGTGTTAGAAGTGGGATATTTGACTCCAAACAAATAATTGATCGATTACCATTATAACAATTTAATATTATTTTAATATACCTAATACTTTTCTTACATACGTCGCACGTGGTTCGGAACTACATTTCATTACCGATTCGTACTTAGAGCGCACTACCTCTCTCGTGTCCAGAGTTCAACTGTTTTTCCCAAACCGGATTGCCCGCGAAATTCCCTACACAATTCGTCGTTAACTCACGAAACCATGGGGAGAGTGGCTGGTTGGGAAAAACCTGATTTGGCCGTGATGCCAGATCCACTCACAGACGCCTGACCCGCGGTGACAACATAACAGTCCTTTTCGATTTCAATTTCTCTAACAAGTTTCACAATTTATTCACACTCATTTGTGTACCGCTCGAATGTTACATATCAGCCAACGCAAAAATAAATTAAAATTAGATTTAATCAATGGAATCCTAAGTATTATAATGAAATGGGATTTTTGTAAACAGTACGTGTAAAATATTTCAGACACTGAGATCACTAAAATGAATGAGGAAATCGTTGAAGATAACGAGAAAAATTCACAGTAGCAGTAACAGTTCAATCACCTCAAATTCCACCGACAAAGTGAGTAAGAATTGCTTAAATCTGCTTAATTATTTTAAATTCTAATAGGCTAATCCCAAGGGCCTGTTCACATAGAATCCGTCAGCATCAGCGTTAAAGATTCCGTTGGCGCTGGTAGGTTAAATTGGTCAATGACTGGCCAAAAATTTTTACGCTGACGCTGACGGATTCTAAGTGAACATACCCTTAGGGCCTGTTCACATAGGAGTCCGTTGCGTTGCGTAAAGGAAAAGATGACGTCGAGACGAAAATAAACCAATCATATGCCTCCAAACGATTAGCAATGAAATTTTTAACGCCTATGATTGGTTTATTTTCGTCTCAACGTCATCTTTTCCTTAACGCAACGCAACGGACTCCTATGTGAACAGGCCCTTACCCTACTATTGACTATTATTTTTTACTTCGATGATAATGGAAGCAAAAAAATTAGAAAAAGTAATTTTTTTTACTTCCATGAAAATGGAATTTATTAGTTAACGAACACAACTACTCTTCTGCCTCTGTATTCATTCAAAACTATTATTCACGATTAATTCATTGTCATCTGATTTTCCTACCAATCACCAATAAATTTAAATCTAATTTTCCTACCAATAAATTTAAAATAGACGAATTTATTAACAATTCAGATGAGAAAAAATAGAGATTGATACTCAGTAATCGGTTACAAGATTAATGATGAGTCCTCTAAGATGGTGACGGAGTCCGTTAGGATGAGTCAGCTTAACACGCCTCGCAGACTTCAGACCACCTCCGTTAGGATGAGTGACTAGATAAAATTCGTCTAATTAAATAAGATCGAGTCCGACAGGTCCCTCGATTTACGCTTCCTGCAGACCGAATGGCTGCGAGGCAATTTATAAGATCAGGATGATCGGGATGGATGATCTCGTCTTGAGATCTCTTCCAAATAAGCCAAGCTTCCTAACTGAAGCTAAAAATTTTCTTCTTGAGAAATAAACCTCTGACTTCACTAGTCCGTGTATAATCTTTCTCGACCGGGATGGTCGGAATAGTTCTCTCAGCTCAGGAGATAGCTAACTAACTTCAAGATCTTTTGTTTCATCTTCAAACTTTGGTGCTCCATCCAGAGAACTCGTCTCTCATTGGCTCTTGTAATGGTGATGTCATTTGTCCAGCTCCCTATTTGCTGGAAATGCGCTCTGCAATTCTTGCATCTTCCCTGTCATGGGGGTTGTCTTGCGTCATTAATCTGGCGAGCCGTGGCGAATTCCTATTCATCTAAGCTGTCAACTTCCCAGACTTACTTCCGCCGAACTCCAACCAGCTTTTCATCTTCGTGCTTCCACCTGCTGCCTTGTACAAAGGGGGTTACCGCCCTGTCTCGTTAGCAGTGCAAGCGGTGTTAACGGCTGCGGGGATTTTAATTATTGGGCGAATTAACTTAATTCGTTTCAAAGGCAAAACCATTTTTTAAGAGATTGACCTCGTACGATCTTACTACCAAATCTCGATTGAAGAGGATGATATAACCAAAACAGCAGTCATAACTCCCATTGGTCTTTTTGAATAGGCTTTCTGCTGGAAACGCCATGAAGTGACGTCATGCTTAAGCACCACCCCCTGGTAAGCAAAACAGTCGGCATTTTGCATCCTGCACATGTTAACAAAGCTCTACTAAAACATTTACTTATCTTTGTAAAACCGCTTATTTAAATTACCATTATGGTAGTGAGTTGTGTAGCTTGTGAGTGCACATTCAGGTTTTCAAAGGATCTGACTGGACAAAAGGAACTGTTGACATGTATCGTTTTCTGAAGGATGAAAACGATACATCTATATCTATAAAGGAAGAAGTCTTGACTTATATATATATACACGTATCAACGCCCAGCAAAAACTATTGGAGATACAGATATCAAATTTTAGGAGCTTATTATTTTTGTGCTGAAGGCGTCATTTAAGAACCGATTTTTCAAAAATCGCCCCCCAAGGGGGGGGGGGGCAAAACGTGTTTTTTACATATTCCTTTATATCTCAAAGAAGAAAATCGATATCCATAAGATTCTTGCTTTAAAATGTAATAAACATGAATACCTAAAAACCAATTTCAGGATTTTTCAAAATTCGTCTCCCAAGGGGGAGAGGGGGGCTAAACGTGTTCTTACGTGTTTTATCTATATATATATAAAGGAATCAACACCCAGCAAAAACTATTGGAGATACAGATATCAAATTTTAAGAGCTTATTACTTTTGTGCTGAAGGCGTCATTTAAGAAGCGATTTTTCAAAAATCGCCCCCAAAGGGGGGGAGGGGGGCAAAACGTGTTTTTTACATATTCCTTTATATCTCAAAGAAGAAAATCGATATCCATAAGATTCTTGCTTTAAAATGTAAAAAACATGAATACCTAAAAACCAATTTCAGGATTTTTCAAAATTCGTCTCCCAAGGGGGAGAGGGGGGCTAAACGTGTTCTTACGTGTTTTATCTATATATATAAAGGAATCAACACCCAGCAAAAACTATTGGAGATACAGATATCAAATTTTAAGAGCTTATTACTTTTGTGCTGAAGGCGTCATTTAAGAAGCGATTTTTCAAAAATTGCCCCCCAAGGGGGGGAGGGGGGTAAAACGTGTTTTTTACATATTCTTTCGTATCTCAAAGAAGGAAATTGATGTCCATAAGATTCTTACTTTAAAATGTAAGGAACACGAATACCTTAAATCCAATTTCAGGATTTTTTAAAATTTGGCCCCAGGAACGGGGAGGGGGGCTTAACGTGTTTTTCACGTATTCCTTCATATCTCAAAGAAAGAAACAGATATCCATAAGATTCTTGCTTTAAAATGTAAGGAACACGAATACCTCAAATCTAATTTCAGGATTTTTAAAATTTGGCCCCAGGGGACGGGGAGGGGGGGCTTAACGTGTTTTTCACGTATTCCTTCATATCTCAAAGAAAGAAACAGATATCCATAAGATTCTTGCTTTAAAATGTAAGGAACACGAATACCTTAAATCTAATTTCAGGAGTTTCAAAATTCGGCCCCATTGGGGGGGGGGAGGGGGCAAAACGTATTTTTTACATATTACCTCATATGTCAAAGAAAGAAACAGATATCCATAAGATTCTTGCTTTAAAATGTAAGGAATATGAATACCTATAAACCAATTTAAGGATTTTTCAAAATTCGGCCCCCAAGGGGGTTAGGGGGGGGCTAAACGTGTTTTTTACATATTCCGTCTTATCTCAAAGAAGGAAACAGATATCCATAAGATTCTTGATTTAAAATGTAAGAAACACGATTAAATCTAACAAACACGATCAATGTCACGATTTTTCGACATTCGCTTTAGATTTTGAAAAAATTGCTAGAAACAATCCAATAATTTATATTTTCTATATATTACCATTTTGAACACCAAATTGGTGGTAGGAGAAAAGAGAGAGATCAACCTTAATTAAATGAAGTGTGGAAAGGTGTGTGTGTGTGTGTGAATTGTATATATTTCGGTTGTTAGTACGTATACATCTAGAGCTCAGGTTAACTCCATTCATTTTTATTATCCTGGGCAACGTCAGGTAATTCTTTGTTTATGAAACAGGCGATTTTCACAAGGGTTTACGGGGAAGCCCTCAAACTCCTCGAAGGGCCGGGATCCAGTGGGTTATCAAAATTGAAAGAAACATTTTAATGTTGACATTAGCATGGGGGGTGGGTTATTATAATATGCTGATGGGATGATGACCAGTGGAGAGGGGTATAGATTGCCATAAAATACAAATATACATATCATACAGGTAAGCTTTATTAAGGGTTCACCCGTGCAACGCCGGGTATATAAAGCTAGTATGTGAATAAAACCTAACTAATAAAAATATACACTTCATACTGGCACATTTTGCCAAGATTATGTATTTCATAAATCAGACAGCATTCTATGCAAACTACATCTCAACACTTAAATATTGCTTTTATAGCAACATTTTCTTTTTACTTAATTAAAATATATTTACAACAAAATATATTTAAATTATATTTACACAAAAAGTTTAACTTAGAGAATATACAAATCTAATTTAGGTACATGACCAAAAACTTTATATAGATTAAGCTCTTTTTAATTAATGAAGAGGAATATACACCTATAGCACCTCACGATAGCATACATAGACAACAAATATATAAAACCTCTTTTAAGATATAAAAATTTATTCTTCATAAATAATCTCTCGATAATATTTTTTATAAATTTCTGATAAACCATGGAAATATTAATATTGAAATTTTCACAAATCTTTTGTACTTTCCCTTTTTTTAAAAAAGAGCATTTATTTATCAAAACATTCAGAACAATTAAATATAAATACATAGAAATTTAAATAACTTAAACGGAAAAGTATTTTTAACTAAATATTTTCATCATTAATGCAAGTTATAATGTCAGTAAAACAGTTACATCACTGTAAACATTCAACTAAGTGATCTCCTACAACGTTATTCGCAACAATTTTTTATTGTTAATTCACTGTGTAATGCGATGCATTTTATTGCTTTATCCTTTATTCCAGAAGCAAGGATAACATGATATAACAACTTAAAAAAAGAGTGTATCAAGTTAAGAATTTAACTAATTAAATTAATTTTCCAGATTCAAAACTAATTTTTCAGTAAAATGGAATCGTCATTAATACGCAATAAAACAGATACCACGGTACAATTAACACATAATTTAAGACTTGCGAAGTAAGATCACCAAAGTTATCGACAGTTTTAAATATTTAGAGAAGGCCATATGAAATTATACAAATCAAACTTACAACAAACAAAGGGATCTAACATTTTTTTTTATTCCTGATGCAAAGTGCAAAAATCGTTTGTCGGATTACTTTACAACTGGCCATAGGGAATGTAATCCCTCCAGTCTACATTTTTTTAATAAAAAGGGATCTAGAAGGCAAAGGAAAACCCCATCTTTTTCTTTAAAGATAATTTTATCAACGTAAATTTGTTTGCAAGATCTGTCTAAAGTATTCGCATAATTTGATAACTTTATATCGAATTTGTGGTAAGTGTGATCATAGAACGTCATGATAAGTCAACGGATGTTTTGCCAACCAGCGTTCGGCATCGCAGTGTTTGTTTGTAGACAGGCGCAAAGTCTATACCAATATATGACCTTCGGATTGAGAAATGCAGCCCAAACATTTCAACGTTTTATGAACGAAGTTCTACATGGTCTGGATTGTTCTTTTGCTTACCTAGATGATGTCTTAATTGCATCCAGAAATGAGGCTGAACATTTAAGAGATCTCAGATTGGTCTTTGAACGCTTAGACAAATACAAGATTGTCTTGAACGTGTCTGAATATCTTTTTGGTCAATCAGAGTTACCATTTCTAGGAGTCACTGCTTCGGCTAACGGCATAGTACTTTCGACAGAGAAGATAGAAGCACTGCAGAATTTTCCTCGTCCAACAAACGTTGCTGAACTGCGTAGGTTTCTCACTATGATCAATTTTTACCAGAGATTTATATATATAAAGACAGAGAGAGAGAGAGAGAGAGAGAGAGAGAGAGAGAGAGAGAGAGAGAGAGAGAGAGAGAGAGAGACGTATGTATATATATATATATATATATATATATATATATATATATGTGTGTGTGTATGTGTGTGTGTGTGTGTGTGTGTGTGTGTGTGTGTGTAGGATTTATCAAAATCTCTTCATATGCCCTAGTAATATTCTATGTTGCTATGGGAGTCAACAGAGGGATGTTTTCTTGTGCCCCCACGCAATAGGGTGCAGGTATTTAGCGAGAAGAGAGAGAGACCCGTTGAGGGAAGTTGTATTTTGGATTCCGTGCGTAGGCACGAGAGATTGTATGACGGGAGCGAGAACGCTGCCGATCTTTTGTTCTGTTGAAGGGAAGCGAAGCATTGCGCTCCCGTGATTAAAATGTACCGGATTGTAATCCCGTGATTGTAATTGTACCGGAGACAGTAACGTAGGCTCTCTGGCATATCATAATTGCTGTCTAGATTAATAAACAGTATTGTTGAGTTTTAAAAAATATAGTTGATTGATGACTCAAGTGTGTTCTTCTAATACAGCCCCCTAGAAGCCAGCCACGTAGACAGGAAAGTCTACATTTTTGGGCGCCCGGCCCGGATGAACTCTGTGGACAATTGATTTCGTCATTTTGATGTGAATTCGTGATACCTTCTGTGAAGTTTGAGTTGCTTGAGAAAAACAAAATGTTTGAAAGTGCCATAGAAGAAGATTTGTTCATAGTATGCTATGAGCTCTGCTTAGATCCAACTCCAGGGATGGATTGGAATGATCTTAAAGGCTTGATTGAAAATTGCGAGGAATACGAAACTGACCCTGACTTTGTCAGTAGTTTTATACAGACAGTAGTGGAAGACCGTGAGGAACGCGAATACAGAGAAAGGGTTAAAAGAGAGATAGAGGAAAAGAAACTAGCGGTACAGAGAATGAAAAAAGAGCTTCAGTTAGAATATAGGAGGATGGGGTTGCCGATTCCTGATATAGTTAAAACGGAGCCCTCTACAAATGGGAATACAGAGAAAATTCTTGTGGTGGATAAAGAGCTGCCTGTTAAGTCTAAGTTAAAGTCGGGTGTAGCACCTGAAATTCCTGATAGTTCCCGTGAATATTCCTAGCAGCGAAGTCATGAACAAAAGAGTGATTTGCGCTCCTTCAATACGTGTGAACACGAGAAAGATGTCTCCTTGGGTGACGTTGACCGCAACCATGTTTCGAATGAGGGAGATGAGAGTTCATTGACACTAGCTGCTGACAGGGGAGAAAATGAACTTTCTCTCCATCGAGGGGCTCAAGACTTCGGTACTAAACCCTGTTGTGAATAGTGATGTTTCTCCGATATTCGAAACTAAGCTTGACCGAAATGATACAGAAATTAGAAAAATGTGCGTTTCTGAGGAAATAGAGGGAATTTCTTTGGACGAAAATGGAAGTGGAATTGATACTAAGAAGAGCGAAGAAAATGTGCTTCTTGTTAGTGAACGCAAGCAAATTTGAGTGACGAGCCCTCGAGATGCATTTTTCCTGAACAGAATGTGGTTGAACGAGAGAGTAAAGATCACAGAAATGTATTAGTGATTAGACAGACTTCCGCCGAATTCGCAGATCCAATTAGGCTGTGTAAAAGTGAAATATGGATCAGTGTGATTATGTGTGCACGTCAAGTATTATTTATGACTGGCAGTGCGATTGTCAAAGGTTCTGGTTAACCTTTGTTGTGGCCCTAAGTGTCATCGAGCGAAGAAATGTTATTTGTTTTTAGTTTTTTTTGTGTGTGTATTTGTGATCACGTTGTGTGATGTGTTCATCTCATCAATTCTTGCTGCAAAACTTTAGTGAAGTGCATAGTAACTATCTGTGGTGTTTCGAGACATTCTAACTGGTGAGCGAAACTGTCTTCTATTGTGCAAACTTTAAATTTCTGAGTGTTTACTTGATCCTGAGCACAGTGTTTTACATGATCCTGATTAACTAAAAATGTGTGTGGTGTCTTCTGTACGTCTGTTGAATACCAAATAGTAGTACGTTATTTTTTTCAAAGTGTTTTGCGTGATACTGAAGTGAATTTTATGTGGCGTCATCTTTGCATCTGTTGGGTTCCCTTAGTAGTATATTTTCATTATTATTATTATTATTACTAACGTAAATTTGTGAGAAAGTGTTGATTTAATATTTTTCATGCTTATGAGTAGTAATTGTTTAGTGTGTTGTTATATAACTGTTTAAGTGACATTTTATTAATTTAAAGTTGTCAGTAGAAGTGTAAATTTTGTGTATACTGTGTGGTGATTTGAACTGATAATTATTGTTTAGTTTTCCTTGATATACTGAGATAATGCTTAGGCTCTAACTGTTTTTAATCATTTGAGGGTTAATTACATTATTTTAGTCTCAATTCTTTGGAAAATGAGTGTTTTAATATTTTTATGTTTTATTTGAGTGTACTTTTAACTTGTGTGCTATTTATAGACGTGAGGACACGTCTCTTTTTGAGGATAGGGTGAGAATGTAGGATTTATGCAAAATCTCTTCATATGCCCTAGTAATATTCTATGTTGCTATGCGTACAGAGATGCGCCAAACCCTTCTTATTGCGACATTCTTGAGGGGACAGTCGAGGGTTGAATGACCCCGACTCTTAAAGCCGCTCAACAGAGGGATGTTTTCTTGTGCCCCACGCGACAGGGTGCAGGATTTTAGCGAGAAGAGAGAGAGACCCCGTTGAGGGAAGTTGTATTTTGGATTCCGTGCGTAGGCACGAGAGATTGTATGACGGGAGCGAGAACGCTGCCGATCTTTTGTTCTGTTGAAGGGAAACGAAGCATTGCCCTCCCGTGATTATTGTACTTGTACCGGAGACAGTAACGTAGGCTCTCTGGCATATCATAATTACTGTCTACATTAATAAACAGTATTGTTGAGTTTTAAAAAGTATAGTTGATTGATGACTCAAGTGTGTTCTTCTAATACACCCCCTAGACAGGAAAGTCTACATATATATATATAAATATATATATAAAAAAAAAAACAACATAAGCTAAAGAGAAAAATAAAATAAAAAATAAAAAGGCGGATATACACTCATGGACAAAAAAATTAGCGCACCAAGAAGGAGTCGTCAAAATGAAACGAAATTTTACATACGTAATGACTACTTTGATATAAGTAAATGATAAGAAAATCAAAGAAAAAGAATAATTTATTTCAGAGAAAAAGGCAAAAGAACGGAGGAGTTAATACTCCGTTGAACCCCCTCTAGCGCGAATGCACGATGCGATACGATCGGGCATTGAGTCATACAAGTTCTGTATGATGTCTTGAGACATTTCGTTCCATATTTGCTGTAACCTTACCTCTAGTTCGTTCAAACTCGTGGGATGCCCAACTCGTCGTCCCAAATGATCCCAGATATGCTCGATTGGAGACAAATCTGGGGATCGGGTAGGCCAAGGAAGGGTAGTAACAGTGCGGAGACAGTCTTGTGACACCCTTGCCGTATGAGGCCGAGCATTGTCTTGTTGAAAAATGGCACCTGGGAGCCGTTGCATGAGTGGCAACACATGTGGTTGCAGGATTTCATGAACATACCGCTGGGCTGTCATGGTGCCACGGAACAATACTAGGGGTGACCGTGTATTGTAGGCAATGGCACCCCATACCATCACACCAGCTGTGGGAGCGATGTGTCGCTGTACAGCAAAGGCAGGATATAAGCGTTCACCACGGGCTCTCCACACACGAACACGATTGTCATCACTGCCGAGATTGAATGTGGATTCGTCGCTAAAGACGACCTGGTTCCATTCCGCTACAGTCCAGTTTCCTCGTGCGCGGCAAAACTCCAAACGGAGGCGTCGATGGGTGGGCGTCAAGGGCAGCACACGTAATGGGCGCCGCGATACCAACTGTCCTTCAGCCAGGCGTCTTCGTATGGTTCGAGAAGACACAGAGGCCCCTAGTGAAGGTGCTACCTGTGCCTGGATGGCGGCCGATGAAGCAGTTGGCTGTACGCGTGCATTTCTTACGATGTGACGGTCTTCTCGACGACAGGTCTGTCGAGGGCGTCCTGAGCCTGGTCTTCGTGTACATGACATCTCTTGGGTCCACTGGTCCCAACACCTCCTCACAACACAATCAGAGCGGCCTAATGGACGAGCTACTCGCCTAGCTGACCACCCAGCTTCCATCATCCCGACGATTCTCCCCCTCTCAAACTGCGACAACTGCTTATATTGTCTTCGAACACGGCGTAATGGCATGTCTGTCTCAGCTCTTCCTTTGTAAATGATTCAGCACACTCAAACAAGCTTTGGTTACCCGTTTTATACTCCACAGAGTACGATGTTCAACGCCCTCTACCGGCTATACGTAATGCGCAATCACGCTGCATTTCTAATCATTTGCATATCTCCCCGACATGTACCTTCATTGCAAGTTTCGTTACGATCCCGCAATTATTTCTTGGTGCGCTGATTTTTTTGTCCATGAGTGTATATTGATTGTTGGGCCCGTATTCTTGGGATGCATATTATCCCACCTCTTAAGGAAAATGTTAATATCATGGACTTCGGATAGTCAACAAGCTTTTGACGCTTGCAAGAAGCAGATTGTCAGCATGACGACCTTAGCGCATCCGATCCATAGTGCAACTTTGTCTCTTATGGTTGACGCTTCAGACGTAGCGATAGGTGATGTATTGCAACAAGCTTCGAAAGGTATCGTTCAACCATTAGCTTTTTCTCACGGAAGCTTACCTCTTCAGAAGTTCGCTACAGCACTTATGATAGAAAACTACTGGCTGTTTACTCCTCTATTTGCCATTTTAGGCACATGCTAAAAGGTAGACAATTTGCAGTGTTCATGGATCACAAACAAATCTCATTTGCGTTTTACCTAAAAAAAGATTATTGCTCCCCTCGGCAACAGAGGCATTTAGAGTTCATTAGTCAGTTCACAACAGATATACGCCATATCTCAGGAGATCAAGATTGTGTCGCTGATGCATTATCTCGTGTATCTGCAATTTCTCTCCCAAATGTTGTGGATTTCGGCGAAATGGCTCGATTACAACAGCTTGATTTGGATCTGCAAGTTCTATTAAAGGATAACAGTTTATTGTCAAACCTTTTAGCTTTTCAGCTAATGGTACACCCCTGCTCTGTGATGTTTCTACAGGAACTGTTTTCCCGATAGTTCCAGTTACTATGCGCAAGATCATTTATGATGCTTTGAATAATGTATGCCATCCTGGTATACGGGCAACTATCAAACTGGTTGGTTCCAGATTTGTTTGGCCGTCGTTGAGGAAAGACTCTTCAGTATGGGTTAAAACTGTTTAGCGTGTCAGAAGTCGAAAATACAAAGGCACATTCAAACGCCTATTGGCGATTTTCTTGTTACCAAAGAGCGTTTCAGATACGTATATATGGATTTAATTGGCCCACTACCGTCTTCCCAAGGTTACACTTACTGTCTCACCTGCATTGACACGTATACTAGGTGTCCGGATGCATTCCCGATGACTTGCATAACTGCAGAGGCTGTAGCACAAAATTTTATTTTGGATGGATCTCCAGGCATAGGCGTAGCGTGCTTCTAACTCTGGAGGGGAGAGGGGGGGGCACGAATTGAATTCATTTAGGGCCCGCCTCTGTGCATTGACTGCCTGGTAGTCCTTAAAATATGAAATATTATGATTTTTTTAATTGAATAGCAATAGAATACCACCCATCTTCAAATTGCATGGTGGAGCGATTCCATCACCAATTAAAGAATTCAATAAAGTGTTACAGCGATAAAAACTGGGTTCAGGTTCTTCCATCGATTTTGCTTGGAATATGTTATAGTGTCAAAGACGATCTCCATGCATCATCAGCGGAGTTAGTGTACGTTCGCCTTTACGCTTACGCGGTGAGTTTCTACGACACTCCTCGCAACATTTTCCCGTTCATGCCTTCGCAGTTTTACATGAACTTAGGGATCACATGTGAACTTGTGTGCGTCCCACTCCGGCATCTCGCCATGGTGCCAAGTCTGTTTTTATGCACAAGGATCTTCAGTCATCTACGCACGTATTTATTCGGCAATATTCAATTCTACGTTCTTTACAGCAGCCGTACGATGGACCATTTCCTGTCGTATCAAGAGGTGACAAGTTTTTCGTCCTGTTGATCAAGGGATGCAAAGAAACTGTTTCGGTGGATAGGTCAAAGCCTGCATTCTTCGCTGCAGATAATCCTTCATCACCATCCTTCATCACCTTCCATCATCACCATGTTATGATGTTGTATTGTGTGTTACCCAACATTTGACACGAACACCAACCCCTTCATATATACATGTATATATACGAAATTTAAATACAAGCTGTTGTTTTTAAAGAATTCTGTCTCTTGTGTGTTTATTTGAACAACGAGGACGTTACACGCCCCTTTCCAAAAGGACAAGGCCAAGGAAGATGTTTTTTTTCTAATAGTTATTACACTTTCAGGTCAGGTATTTTAATTTATCGGAGCTCCAGTGTCTGTAAGACTTTATCTCCAGACACTTTCATAACGAAATCAGGAACCAAATTAAATAGAAGCTAGTTATCTTATTCTGAGAAACTTGACTGTGTTCAATGTCAACCTTGTTGGTTGTTTCTATAAAAAGGGTCTAAAAACGCATTTAGCAATACTGGAATGCGGGACTGGAAACATTTATCAGAACGGATACAAACGCACGAAAACTCACAATCCCATGCAAATTCATGAGTGATTCACGAGCAGTGGAAACATCACGGAGTAGTAGATGAAATCCTAGAACAAAGTTTAAAAGACGAGCGTAATTTTTGGCGTAAAGTTCTAGAAAGGGTAATTAATGCGGCATTAAACCTAGCTATGTGCAACCTTCCCTTTAGGGGAAAAAGCTCTACAAAGGATAATTGTCTTTCCATAATAAATTTACTCTCAAATTATGACCCAGTACTCCACAAGTTGTTACAGAAACCACAGGGTACCGTAAAATATCTCCCCTTTAATCCAAAATGAAATCCTCTATTTATTAGACAATGAGGTGTTGAATAAAATTACAGATCTTCAACATGCTCCATTCTTCTCCATTATAATGGACACAACACAAGACATAAGTAAAGTTGACCAACTTAGCGAGGTTTTCCGAATCGTAAAAATAGAGAAAGATGACGCCGAAAATCCAACTGAAATAAAAATCTGTGAAACATTTACATTATTTACAGAAGTAATGGATCAATATGCGTCTGGTCTCGCGGAACAAATCGTTCAATCCATCAAAAAGAAAGGACTAGATATTAGTAAATGCAGAGGTCAAGGTTATGACGGGGTCTCAGTGATTAGCGGGATTTATGCGGAAGTGCAGAAAAGAATCCAAGAGTTGGCACCTCATACCTATTTCGTGCACTGTGCTAGTCATAACTAAAATTAGATCTGAAAGACGCTGTAGAGGTAAACCATGAAATATAACAATTTTTTGATACAGTGCAAAGTTTGTACAATTTTTTTAGACATAGTATATTGCGATGGCAAGAGCTACAAGCATGCTGTGAAAGTAAATCGAGCGTCACACTAAAAACGCTGAATCCAACTCGTTGGTCAGGAAAGTACGATGCTATGTACGCACTGAAAGAAAGGTTTATTGATGTCCTTAAGGCTTTATCAAAAATAGTCTTAACGCGCTAAAAGCTAAGTGAACATAACTCGTTATGTTCACTATAGTTAACATAGCATCCAAATCCTTAGAATCAGAGACATTAGACATTGTCACTTCTTACTATACTTTGGAAAATCCCCTCTTGGAAGTTACTCATCAAAGAGAATCTTTTGATGAAACAATGAAAGAGGCTACTGCTATTAGTGCAATGTGGGGAATCATGAGCCAATTTCCTAACAGTAGAATCAGGAAGGTAAAGAAGCACTACGAGGAACTTTGCGAGGACGAGAAGTTAGTGGATAACAAAGAAAGATTTAGAGGGATGGTATTTTACTCAATGACTGACATTATAATTTCCCAGCTGGACCGAAGGTTTACAGGCATGAAGGCAGTTGTGGACACGTACAGAGTAGTACACCCCACCTTCCTTGCTAATGTTTCTGATAACGACCTACAAAAGGAAGCCAAGAAGCTTGCTGAGACTTTTTCAGATGATGTTCCGCCAATGTTTGCTGGCCAAATTCTCCCAGTAAGATCATCATTCTAAAATAAAATAACCAAGATGACATCTGTAAATATTTGGCAGACTTGCTATTTATAAAGCACAGCTCATTAATGTCTACTTAACCCTGATGTAGGTACAGCCTGTTTAATTTATCTAACTATTCCAATTATAGTAGCAAAAGCAGAGCTCTATTTTTCTAAATTAAAAATACACTCATGGACAAAAAAATTAGCGCACCAAGAAATAATTGCGGGATTGTAACGAAACTTGCAATGAAGGTACATGTCGGGGAGATATGCAAATGATTAGAAATGCAGCGTGATTGCGCATTACGTATAGCCGGTAGAGGGCGTTGAACATCGTACTCTGTGGAGTATAAAACAGGTAACCAAAGCTTGTTTGAGTGTTCTGAATCATTTACAAATGAAGAGCTGAGATATACATGCCATTACGCCGTGTTCGAAGACAATATAAGCAGTTGTCGCAGTTTGAGAGGGGGACAATCGCCGGGATGATGGAAGCTGGGTGGTCAGCTAGGCGAGTAGCTCGTCAATTAGGCCGCTCTGATTGTGTTGTGAGGAGGTGTTGGGACCAGTGGACCAGAGAGATGTCATGTACACGAAGACCAGGCTCAGGACGCCCTCGACAGACCAGTCGTCGAGAAGACCGCCACATCATAAGAAATGCACGCGTACAGCCAACTGCTTCATCGGCCGCCATCCAGGCACAGGCAGCACCTTCACTAGGGGCCTCTGTGTCTTCTCGAACCATACGAAGTCGCCTGGCTGAAAGACAGTTGGTATCGCGGCGCCCATTACGTGTGCTGCCCTTGACACCCACCCATCGACGCCTCCGTTTGGAGTTTTGCCTCGCACGAGGAAACTGGATTGCAGCGGAATGGAACCAGGTCGTCTTTAGCGACGAATCCAGATTCAATCTCGGCTGTGATGACAATCGTGTTCATGTGTGGAGAGCCCGTGACGAACGCTTCAATCCTGCCTTTGCTGTACAGCGACACATCGCTCCCACAGCTGGTGTGATGGTATGGGGTGCCATTGCCTACAATACACGGTCACCCCTAGTATTGTTCCGTGGCACCATGACAGCCCAGCGGTATGTTCATGAAATCCTGCAACCACATGTGTTGCCACTCATGCAACGGCTCCCAGGAGCCATTTTTCAACAAGACAATGCTCGGCCTCATACGGCAACGGTGTCACAAGACTGTCTCCGCACTGTTACTACCCTTCCTTGGCCTGCCCGATCCCCAGATTTGTCTCCAATCGAGCATATCTGGGATCATTTGGGACGACGAGTTGGGCATCCCACGAGTTTGAACGAACTAGAGGCAAGGTTATAGCAAATATGGAACGAAATGTCTCAAGACATCATACAGAACTTGTATGACTCAATGCCCGATCGTATCGCATTGTGCATTCGCGCTAGAGGGGGTCCAACGGAGTATTAACTCCTCCGTTCTTTTGCCTTTTTCTCTGAAATAAATTACCCTTTTTCTTTGATTTTCTTATCATTTACTTATATCAAAGTAGTCATTACGTATGTAAAATTTCGTTTCATTTTGACGACTCCTTCTTGGTGCGCTAATTTTTTTGTCCATGAGTGTAATTAAAAGTTATATGAGATCAACGATGAGTCAGGATCGACTACTAGCAGGTTTGACACTGCTTTCAATTCAAAATGAACGAGCTAAAGAAATTTACTTTTCTAAGCTCATTGATATTTTTTCACAGAAAAAATCTAGGAAAAAGTCATTTTAGTAGTCTAATATAGTCATAAGGTTTTGCAATGTCAGACGTTTAATAGTTAGACTACCCTGCAAATTCATGTAATCAATTAATCATAAGCAACACATTTTTACATTGTCTCGATAAATTTATGGAATTAAAGGAGTTATGTAAAATAACTATTAGATTTCTGTTTCTTTCATTATCCTTATGCACTGCTGGCCACTATAGATGCAACACCCTGAAGGAAACATGCAAATAACATGAAATTTACAACAAGCATTAGCGGAGGTGAGATATGCAAATGATTAGAATTTCAGCGCAGACGCACATCACGCGTGCCTGTGGCGCCACTTCAAAGCGCTATTTAAGGCTTGGAGATTGCGACGATTTCAAGTTCGGCAATTGTGCTTTTCTTGTGGTTTTTTTTTAAAAAAAACGATCAATTATGCCTCGTCGAAAACAGCGATCATCTTTTGATCAAGTATCCGAGTTCGACAGAGGAAGGATAGTGGCCTACCGAGATTGTGGATTATCTTTCAGGGAAATCGGTAGTCGTGTTGGACGAAACCAAACAACTGTAATGCGGATATGTGATCGTTGGATGAAGGAGGGTACGATGGACCGGCGTGTTCGATCGCATCCACCTCAGCGCACCACTTCAAGTGATGACAGGCAAATTGTGCGCATGGCAGTGACGGATCGCTCAGTCATATCACGAACCATAGCACAGCACATGCAGTCCGTAACGCATCATCCAGTGTCTGCGCGTACCATTCGACGCCGTTTACAGCAGAGTGGTCTGTTCGCAAGACGTCCATTGCTTTGTCTACCCTTGACGCAGAACCGCAGACGTCTCCTCCGCCAATGGTGCGATGACAGAAGGATGTGGACGGCAGAATGGAATGAAATTGTCTTTACTGACGAGTCACGCTTCTGTCTGCAACACCACGATGGTCGCATTCGAGTCTGGAGACACCGTGAAGAGAGGATGCTGAACATCTGCGTTATGCACCGCCACACTGGTCTTGCACCGGGTATTATGGTATGGGGCGGTATTGGATATCACTCTCGCACACCTCTAGTACGCATTGCCGGTACTTTAAACAGCCACCGCTACATCTCCGAGGTGTTGGAGCCAGTTGTCCTTCCTTACCTTCAGGGCTTGCCGACAGCCATATTTCAACAGGATAATGCGCGACCACACGTGGCACGCATTGTCCAAAGGTTCTTCGTCAATCGCCAGATTGAATTGCTTCCCTGGGCGCCTCGCTCTCCGGATCTTTCGCCGATAGAAAACATGTGGTCCATGGTTGCTCTACGATTGACCCAGATTCCATCCCCAGCTATCACAGCAGATCAACTTTGGCAACGTGTGGAAGCTGCTTGGTCTGCTGTACCCCAAGAACTCATCCAAAGTCTCTTTGAATCAATGCCGAGGCGTGTGGAAGCGGTGATCTCCAACAATGGCGGCTACTCTGGCTACTGATTTTGGCAGGAACCACACTTCACAGAAGTCTATAAATTTAATCATTTGATACTTGGTCAACATGTTATCTACAAAATAAATTTTGTTGTGATATCTCTTGTCTTTCTTGGTGTTGCAATTTGGGTGGCCAGCAGTGTAATTTCTATGCCCTTATTAGGTATAAAATTGTGCTTCTGATATTTTACATTTCAAATACTTATTTTAATTTAATGTTGTAACTTTATTAATAGTTATATCAACTGTATAGTCAAAAATGTAAAATGTCTTCTTTGGATAAATGGTAATTTTATTTTACAGTGAATAGAATGTAAAAATCCAATATCTTACTGTTTTATTGGGAACAAATTGATGATGCATGAGAGGGGAGGCTCCAGAAAAATATGTTTCATTATTTACCCGGGGGGGGGGGCAATTTGTATCCTGGCCCCGGGGCCCCTAAATGCCTAGTTACGCCCCTTATAGAAACCGGAGGTTAACACACAAAAATATTCAATTCTGGCTCTGACGGACCAGGTGTCGTCGCAGCTCAGGAAAACACACAGCACACATGGACTGTATCACAGCACAATTTATTTAATATTTCAGTAAAGACCATTACCCATCAGTTACTGCGGTCACATTCACCGCATGACACGTCTCTCCTGATGGGGTGTCATGGTATACACTGAAATCAAACTCACCCTTCTTTCAAAAGGTGGCGCTGTGGCAACAGAAATTGCTGTTTGTTCAGAATACAGTAAATCTAAAAGTAACCCTAACTGTAACTTTAAATGTAATCCAGTTAGGTTTAAGGCCTGTTCACATTGCAGTTTGTTAGCGTAAGCGTAAAAGGAAAAATGGCGCTGAGAAGGAAATAAACCAATCATAGGCGTTAAAAATTTCGTTGCTAATCGTTTGGAGGTTTCTCATTGGTTAAATATATTTCAATTCTTTAATGATTCCACTACCGGACTCCTCATTGGCGGCTCCAAGGGAGGGGGATAGGGGCAATTCCCCCCCCCTCCCCCCAAAAAAAAGCCCGGCGTATTTTTTTTCCACAGCCTAAAATTACATAATCGTAGACCTAATACTAAATGAGTTGAAATTTAAAATAAGACGATGTTTCTTTCTTATATATTAATATAATATAATATTATATATATATATATATATATATATAACCCTAAGAGACGATGTCGTCCCCCAAAAAAACTCTGGACTGGAGCCGCCCCTGGGACTCCTATACGTGCTCGAAGTGATGACGTCACGATCGCCATGTTGGGCACCTCCGCAATGGCGGCCCATGTTATTCTCCCATAGGACGAAAAAACAAGTATTAATATCTCTTAAACTAATGAATATTATCTCTCTGCACGTCCTGAACTCGATAAAGGAGCAAAAAATACCCAACCACAAAAATGGAGGAATGGGATTTCGAGCAAGAATAAGAGCAGAAGGTGTTTTAAAATTCCATTCCTCTAAGCCTATCGCTGTGAAAGATAGGCTTAGGGAAAATGATAATCTTCATATTTATTATTTAGTGTTTGTGAATAGTTTTTTTATGTTGTTTCTGTCTATGTGGATATATTAACATAATCTAAGATGAATTGGTAAGTAGATTTTATTCCCAGTAACTCTGATTTATCCCTAGTGACATTGTGTTTCCAATTTGAATGTGTCACTGATGGTAACGGTATTAAAATGTCTCTTTCGATAAAAAATTATTACTGTAAAACTACGTATTGTGGCGTCGTGAGAAAATCTCCCCTAAGTCGTTGAACTATGTGTGTGGTCCTTATTGTAAGAACTCGGTCTACATAAAGAGAAAAGGACACACACTGGCATCCCAACAGTGGTCATTGATTCCAATAGCTGTCTGAAAAAATGCGTGAAAGAAAGGATGACTCCGGGAAAAATGAATCTTTCTAAAACGATAGATGATGTGTCTTCTCTTTTGTAGATTCCAGGAGAAAAGAAAAACCAATTTATTTTCAGACAGTGTGCCGGAATGCGGAAGGCCATTTTTCCAGCTGGACTAAGACAAAGCAAGGTGGGTGTGTGCTTTTGTGTAGAGCCCTGGGGACGGTGTTTCTCAAGTTCGGAGCAAGTGGTCAACGGGGTGGTCCCGAGGGGAACCGGAAATCCGTGGCCCTGCGGATGGATGACGTTAGCCGGTCTTCAGAAGGATAAAAGAGGGTTCTCGCTCTAAGACAGGGCAGAGATAGCCAGGATTTTGGACGTTGCGGAGACTTAAGGTGCAGAAACGGGTTTTAGCTCATAGGAGCATTTTAATTTAGGCTAGACTGAGCCTCTTCTTTTTTTTTCAGGCGATAAGCCTCGTCATCACATCAGACTTGTAACGTGTATTTACTACACCTGTACATATTATTTGTAAATATCATCATGTAATCTAGTTGTCCAATAAAGGACTTTGTTTTAAAATTTAATTCAAGTTCCTGGTCTATTTCTGAAATGAGATGTGATACGGTGTTGGATTGCTGTGGGACATGCGACACCACAGTATGTACCTTATTTTTCATTCGATTTTCCTCAAATGATAACATTCTTAAAGCACTATAATCCACTTTGCAGAATGAAAGGGTTCTTGAAGTTTATATATTGCTAGTATAGGATACTGTGTTGTTGTTTTTAATGTATCCTATGACTGGTGTACATTTTTGTAGATTTCTACTGTGTTGGATATATGTTTTTATTAATTTCTTTATCTGTGTACTTGATTCCCTTCCCTTAAAACTGAATGGGTGTCTGAGTAGGATAGATTTAAGTTAATCTATTCTATGTAGATTTCTTTTCATTTAAATCCATGAAACTATAAGATTACTGACAGACTTTATGGCTAAGTATTTTTTCAGCCATTGATTTCATGCATCCTTTTTGTTGCTGGCTGGTTTTATGATGGGATTGTTTGATTTAATATTAATGTGTTATCAACCTTAGTTTAATGCAGCACCCTTAAAGTATGAAGCATGAAATAATTGATTTGTTTTACATTGTTCTTATATCATACAGTTATTGGAAGTAATACTCTTCAGATTCTTCATTAATGTTCATTAACAGCTTTTTTTATATGTTATATCTGTTTATGTGAATAATGTAACATTCAGTAAGTAGATGTTTTCCCCAATAATATGCCTGTTAAAGCTTTCTTGTTATTGTTTTGCATTATAAATATTGAAAAGTAGTGTTTGGTAACATTAATTGTTTCAGCTATATATTCTTTATAACTACTTATGCTTCATAACCAATAGCTTTACATTAATAACAGACTTTAAAAATAAACTTATTGCTGCAACATTCTCGTTAAATTTCTTTTTTAATGAAGTAGTGTTTATTTTTAACGGTTCAGAATTTGTTTCAATTGTAACATTTTTTGTTCAAATTCATTGTCGTGTTTTATTCTTTATTTCATTAATTTATACAAGACACTTCATCACGATATCCTGGTTTGAAATTTTCACCTTTTTTAATGATCAAAAAATTTCATAGACAGAGGAGAAAAGCTCTGGCTGCTAGAGATATTCAGTTCTTTGATAAAAATCCTGGAAACAGCTTGATTTTATCTAAAGTGCAAGCCTGTATGCAGGGGCGGATCCAGGGGGGGGGGACTGAGGGGGCTGCAGCCCCCCCTTTAGGTCATGTTTTTTAATTTAGAGAAAGAACTCAAGATTACAAGAAGCAAAGAAAATAAGGTAACAAATAACATGTATCGCTAGTGCTAACTTTTGGGGAAAGAAACGTTAAGTTTAAACGTGCTTGTCGATTAGAAATGCGTTAGTACAGTGCATTTCGCTTGAAGGTCAAGTCTAGTGTACAAAAATAGATACGCGATCGCCGCGCCCCATCACCAGTCGCGCCAAGATCCCTTTCCCTGCCGTCGCACAGCGTGAGTGACACAAAGACAGGTTCAGTGTGTGTTGACTTGTGGTTATTGAATAACGGGTCGCGTAATAAAGGAAATTCAAACCCAAAACGAAGGAAATTTCAGAGAACTGGTGCGTTTCCGTATCGAATCAGGAGATGAGAATTTCAGCAAACACCTTCAGTCAGCATGCGCTAATGCAGTGTACTCTAGTAAAACGATTCAAAATGAATTAATCAACTGTTGCGGAACTGAAGTCGGAAATGTCATACTGGAATGAATCAAAGCTGCAAAATACTATAGCATATTATTTGATGAAACAACAGATGCTGCTCATGATTCACAACTGACATTTTCCACATGCTACTACTACGAAGGAAATGTTTATGAAGATTTCCTGGACTTTGTGGATTCCAGAAAACCCGTTGAAGCTTTTGCACAAGAAGAAGACTTAACTTATTTAAGTGAACCCTTCTTGACTGGTGAAGTGATAGGAAGTACTGTGCTTGGATTAATTAAAAAAATAATTTGGACCCCGAAAACTGTGTAGGAATAGCCACTGATGGATGTAGTAGTATGGTGTCTGAGATAAAGGGAGCAGTAAATGCTGTGAAACGTTGTGCTGTCAACGCCACCCATTGCCCGTGCTTAAACCATGCTTTGAATTTGACACTGACAAAGGCCTCTAAGATTCAAGAGGTCAGAAGAACAGCCGACACCATAAAAAAGTTATTTCTTTTTTTACAGCAAGCCCAAAGAGAAACTCTGTCTTAAAACAAAAATTAGGCAGACAGCTTATAGGGCTCTGCCAAACAAGATGGGTGGAACGCCACGATAGTATTCATTTGTTTTATTCAAGCCTTCCAAAAATTCATGAAGTGCTTGAAGTTGTAAGTACTTGGAAAGAAACCGAAGCACTGCCTCTTTTAAATAATATAGTCACTAGTTCTTTCATAGTTTCCATAGCGTCTCTAGCAGACATATTAGCTATCACTCTTCCTCTTAGCCGGCTATTCCAAAAAAAGAGCATTGACCAAAAAGAAGCCAGCGAAGCTCTTCAATCTACTTGTTCTACATTGGAACAGAGAGAATCAGAGTAAGAAGAGTTTTTCCATGATGTACATATATCTTGCAGCAACATGTTTAGCGGAAGATGTGGGTACGGAGGTGTCTTTGCCTCGTATTCCTCAAAGGCAAAAAAACCAAACCAACCCCAACATCGTCGAGCTTGAGGAATTCTACAGAGTAACAATTTACATTCCTATATTAGACAGGATACTTCAAGATATCAAAGACAGATTCCCCGATGACATTATGAAACTCCTTGAACTATCAATCCTGATACCCACTTTGGTTGTTAAAATGTCTCCAACAAACCTAAGAGAATCAGCTAAGGTCTTGATTTCTAGATTTCAGTTTGCTGTGGGGAACATTTCAATTCATAGTGGAGCTGTTTTTAGCAATGAAGTTGCCCTGTGGCAAAACAAATGGTTAAATCAGCAACCAAAGACAAAAAATGAAGAAATTCCAGAAACAGGCATTGAAACTCTCATCAAGTGTGACAAAGAGGTTTATCTTGCAATACACGAATTGATGAAGATTTTTGCAACTCTGCCGGTTAGCACAGCTACTGCCGAGGGGTCATTTTCGACCCTTCGAAATGTTGAAGGACTGGATGAGAACAACCATGAGAGAGGATAGACTTGTAGCATTAGCACTGCTAAACATTCACAGAGGAATTGCGGACAAAGTTGATGCAAAAAAAGTCGTTGATAGGTTTGCTAAAATGAAGAAAAGGAAGTTGGACTTTGTTGTTTAGGTCAAAACAAATAACTGTCTATACTATAAATACTGTCTTTACGTAATATAGCCTGATATGATCCTTTGTCCTCAACAGTTTAAGATTTGAGACAATTTTGTAACATTTAAGTTAATTAGGTCTGAAATTATTTACATAACAATAAAATTATGAAAAATGTACCAATATGTTATAAAATTGTACCAAGATGTTTATTAATTAAAATAAAAATCCAAATGTATCATATTTGAATAAAATGCCATAGTTTTCATGTTACATTGGGAGAGAATGTAAATTTCTTGGATTAAAATAATATTTTAAGGTGCTTTTGAGGCACTTAAAATAGCCTAAGAAAAAGTTTTCAAGCACTGTATATTTAAAAAAATTTCTGGGGGAGGCCCCTCGGTCCCTCCGCTGAGCAGGGGATATTCCATAACCTCCCCTCCCCCCCGGGTGGAAGACAGCCCCCCCCCCTTGAAAATCGGCTGGATCCGCCCATGCCTGTATGAGAGACAGATATATAATGTGACAGTAAGTTGTACATGTAGCAGCATTTGTTTTCTATAATATGTATATTTTATTGTAGTAATTAAGATAATTGTTTTTCTTTTTCATCTTAAAATATATTAATTTCTGATGTTAATTTATATCCACATCTTTTTGCCAAATACAGAGCTATGAGAGAGACTATAACCAGTACATCGTGTTTTGTCTTGTTTATTTTTTAAAAAAAATTTTCCTTTGAAAAATTGATTTCTGTTGTTAATGTATATCTATATTTTTTGTAGTTTTAATAAAAAGGCTGTAATGGGATTTCTGTGTTCTTTCTTTCACATTATGAATGGAATGTGATATAAGTCCTGTAAAACTTGACTTTCGGTATTTTGAGTAATATTTTTAATAAAGTGACCAAAATGAAGAGATTTCAAAACATAAATCAGAATTTATGTGTAACCTCCAAATGCAATGGTTAAAGAGTAGTTATTATTAAAATACATGTAATGGAAACTGTAAACTTTTTATCTAAAAAAACTCACCAAAGGAATTAAACAAAAACATGTTAAGATATAATCAAAAAGATTTTACTTTTTCACCAATGGATTTTACAAATTTACTAAAGTGGCTCAAACTTGAAAAATTACTGAAGTATATATTGATTAAAGTAATATGGGATGTTATCAAGAATTTGAAAACATTTTATTCATTGTATAGCTCGTTCAACATGAACATGTGTATGTGCTAATTTAGCTTCACTTTCTGTGAATTGTAGATTCATTAAGAATGGGGGAATATTTACTGATACACCTTGAAGCAATAGGTCAAGTATTTAAAGACCAGGGCCAGCGCTAGGGGCGGGCAAGCCGGGCCCTGGAAATAGCTTGATTTTATCTAAAGTGCAAGCCTGTATGAGAGACAGATATATAATGTGACAGTAAGTTGTACATGTAGCAGCATTTGTTTTCTATAATATTTATATTTTATTGTAGTAATTAAGATAATTGTTTTTCTTTTTCATCTTCAAATATATTAATTTCTGATGTTAATTTATATCCACATCTTTTTGCCAAATACAGAGCTATGAGAGAGACTATAACCAGTACATCGTGTTTTGTCTTGTTTATTTTTAAAAAAAATTTTCCTTTGAAAAATTGATTTCTGTTGTTAATGTATATCTATATTTTTTGTAGTTTTAATAAAAAGGCTGTAATGGGATTTCTGTGTTCTTTCTTTCACATTATGAATGGAATGTGATATAAGTCCTGTAAAACTTGACTTTCGGTATTTTGAGTAATATTTTAAATGGGAAATGGGATGTAAAATTAACTAGTCTATGATAACTAGTAGTTTATGAATTAACTAGTTTATGAAGAAAATGGTTAAACCAAGATTCATTTGAATACTTATGAAAAGTTAATAGGTGGAATTTTAATAAAATTTTCTTTTAATATGTTTTACGAACTTTTAGGTGTAGGTACCCACTCACTTCAAAAATCCTCAAGCATGAGAACGACATAAGAAGGTTGAGGTATGTAGTTTTTAAATAAGCTTCAGAGATAAATTATTGGCACGAGGTGCTTCTACGAATTGTTTCAATAATATAAATGCTTGTTCAAAAGTGTTTAGCCCTCCGAGGTACAAGTGACAAACTTTACGATTTCGGTAATGGTAATTTTTTACAAATTATTCAATTACTTGCTCAGTTTGATCCAGTAATGGAAGAGCATATCCGCAGAGTGCTCAAAAAAAGGTGAAGTCCACTATCTCGGAAAAGATATTCAAAATGAAATAATTATTCTTTTAAGTGAAAATATAACATCACACATTATTAGCAAGATTAAAAAAAGCTAAATATTATTCAATAATTCTAGATTGTACTCCTGATGTCAGCAAGATCGAGAAAATGACAGTCATAGTAAGGTATGTATCCATTCACAAATCCAATCCCAATGAGATTTCCATTAAAATTAATGAAAGCTTTTAAGGCTTTCTTCAGCTATGTCCACACTTTTGCGCTTTCGGGTTCAATTTCGCTTTTGACATGTCGCACGGAGAGAGAAATGTGAAGCATGCTCAGAGCGATGCTTCACCACCTGCAAATTCCAGGACAGCGCATGCGCCGCGATAGAGCATGCGATATCGCAATTGTATCCAACCCGAGTGGATTTTCATGCTGAATTCCATGCGTTTTTCTATAATTCAAGGCAGTTTTCAAGCCAGTGTTCAGAATGTCGCAGTTTTCGGAAGAAATTTTAAATTTTATTGATGATTACAGAAATTTACCGGCATTGTGGGATATCAACCACTCCGCATACACAAATAAAATTATTAATGTATTTAATATTTTTAAAATATTTAATAATAATTAATGTGTATTGTTTTAAAATAAAAACTAAATGTATTTTTAAACAAAGCAAATTGAAAAAAAAAATTGAAAACTTGTACTATATCATTGAAATTTTCTTTTTGAAATACAGGGAGAAAATTTCAAAAATATGCATCAGCTAATTTGTTATTATAAAAATACTGAATAAAAAATTCCCCATAGCTTATCATAGGAATTAAAAACCTACTTTGAAAAAAAAATAGATGTTTTAGTATTATAAACGCAGGTTACAACCTGAATTCGTGTTTTGCGTGACGTAATTTTCCCCCCCATGTCATGCATTGCTTGCATCCAAATGCGTATGATTCTGCATGTATCATTTTCATTTGAAGCTAAATATCATTGACACATTTTAAATGTAGGCATTTTTTAGTCCGTCATGGTTTTCTCGTCGTGTTCTTCATTTAACCCATAGGTTCCCAAAGTGGTCCAGGTGGACCCCCAGGGGTCCATAGGAGACCACACGGGGTCCACGTAGACGTGAAAAGAAAACAGGGGTTCACAAGTTGTAAGTGGGGGGGTCTACAAAAAAATTTCTGGTTTTCATAATAAAGAACAAAAATTTTGGCTTGGATTTACCTGTCAACGTAGGCAGGTAGCATCATTCACTAGGTAGGTGCTCAAAAATATTCGAGACTCAGTTCAAACACAGAATTGAATAGAACAATAGATAATAGTACAAGTGTACACCACATGTCGAGACTTGCAAAGTGCCGCCCGTGCGCCCGCTCGTCCGGGATGCTTGTTTAGACCTGCAAAGGGATGAAATGCGACTTGCGCTGTGCTTGCAATCTACATTAGTATAAATACGAATGCCAAGAACAAAACGTTACTCATTTGTTTCCGGGATTTTGAACATAAAAGTGTGACTGTGAGTGAATTGATGTCAGTGTTTGCAGTGCCGGAAAAAGTAAGTATCTGCCTATTTGTTATACATATTTTTATTGTATATTGTAATTTATCAATCATATTATATTTGTTTTACTATTTGAGTGTAGTAGATAGTTATGTAGTAAAAATTAAATACTAGAGATTATTCAAAACTTCTATAAAAGAACAAAAAGCCAGGGAAGATTAAACTTTAGGTACCTAGGTACTTTTTTGTTTAAAAATATTTATTTACGCGACGACGGCGATTAATTAAAAGAGCGGTGTTTTCGCTGGCATTTTTTTTCATTATTGCAATAATTCTATTCTGTTGTGTTATAATAGCCATATTCTGGTAAAATCGCCTCAAAAACAAACATTTTTTTACAGGCCATAACTGATACGTAAAATGGCTGAATCTAAGAAGAAATGTCGACAGTACAGTGTTGATTATTCGAAATTTGGTTTTCTTCCATCAACGGCAGACAAACGATTGCCCATGTGTCTTTTATGCAACAAAGTTCTGAGCAATGACTCTATGAAACCATCGAAGCTCGAAGACCATCTAAGAAGGTGTCATCCTGAAAAAATAGGTAAAGATCTGAAATACTTTCAAACATTGAAGGAAAAATATGGAAAATATGAAAAGAGACCTACCGTAAATAGTATGTTTGCTTCAACGTCTCAAAGTAACGATGATGGCTTGCGGGCATCTTACAATATTTCGTTGCTTATAGCGAAATCTGGAAAACCGCACACCATCGGAGAAGAGTTAATTTTACCCGCTATTGAAGAGGTTTTAAAAACTGTTCTGCACAAACCTCCATTTGACGTACTCAAAAGAATTCCTTTAAGTAACAACACTGTACAAAGACGTATTGATGAAATGAGCTCTGATATAGAAACCTTCTTGTGTAATTATCTGCAAACCACTCATTTTTCTTTTCAATTGGACGAGTCTACTTTGCCTGGTAATGAAGCATTATTATTGGCATATGTTCGATTTGTTATGGACGAAGAAATCCATGAAGAACTGCTATTCGCAAAAACTTTGAAGTTGGACACTAAAGGTGAATCGATATTTAATGTCCTGAGTAATTTTTTTACAGAAAAATCTATTCCATTTACAAACATTATTTCGGTGGCAGCAGATGGAGCTCCTGCCATGTTCGGGCGATATCGTGGGTTTATAAGCCATCTTAAAAGAATAATACCAGGACTAATTGCAATTCACTGTGTCATCCACTGACAACACCTTGTAGCGAAAAATTTGAGTGATAGATTGCACCAATCGCTTCAATTTGTGATTAACGCAGTTAATAAAATACGAAGCAATGTTTTGAATACCCGTTTATTTGCACTATTGTGCGATGAAAATGATGAAGATTTCCAACGACTGCTCTTACATACTGAAGTACGCTGGTTGTCGAAAGGTGCATGCTTATCGAGATTTTACTCACTTTTCGAATCAGTGATAGAGTTTCTGGAAACTAAAGCACCAGATTTAAAAGAAAATCTGATCAAATATAAAGAGGACATTGCGTACTTAACAGATTTGTTCATAAAATTCAATGACGTTAACTTGCAGTTACAAGGGGACAGCCTTAATTTAATAAAAACAAAGGGTGTAATTTCGGCTTTTCTTGGTAAATTGAAATTAATGAAGCAAAATATTAGTCGGCGCGAATTCTCCCAGTTTCCGCACTTGTCACAGATAGAATGTCTTGATGAGGATATTCAGACATACGCTCAACATTTAAGTACCCTGCATGATGACTTCAAAAATAGATTTGAAGATATTCTGACGATGGAAATACCACCATGGATCATAACCCCATTTGATGAAACGGAAGAGGCGAATGTGGTATTACAAGAGGAGCTACTTGAGCTCAGCACCAACAAGGAACTGAAGGTGAAATTTAAAAAAGGCTATCAAACATTTTGGCTAAAGGCAGAAATCCCCGAAATATATCCTGGGCTGTGGGAAATAGCGAGAAAATTTTTGATAGCGTTTCCCTCGTCATATCTTGTCGAAAGAAGTTTTAGTGCCGTTACCAACCTGTTAACAAAAAAAGGAGCAGATTGAACATCACAGAACGGGGAGATTTGAGATTACTTCTTACAAAACTGAAGCCAAATATTGATAATTTGCTGTCAATTCATCCAGTACATCTGTCTCATTAAAAGTATGACTATTTTTTATTGTTGATTTACATTTCAGAGTTCATTGTTGATTTTTTGTCAATTGTTGATTGTTTGTAATAATAAATGTTTATAATTTTGTATAACCACAAGTATTATTTTAATAAATAGGACACAAGAAAATGTACTACTTTTTTTTTCATCTTAACACCCCCAATTTAGGGTGATATTTTTTAGGAGTTTTGGGAATACAGTAGAAATGTATCAGCAGGGGGTCTACCGAAAATAGTAAAACTTTGAAAGTGGTCCACGAGAAAAAAAAGTTTGGGAACCTCTGATTTAACCCCATGTTAAAGAAAAATGAACGATTTTCCTTAATAACAAAATATACTTCTTAACTTCTTACATATGTAGAAATTTTTTTTTATTATACATGAAAATTCAAAAGTAATTCTTCATGGCCCGCTTTGCTCAGAATAGAAGTAAATGTCTCGGTTTAATTCTTTACTTTATATTAAAGAGGTTACTTACTCTTACTCTCTCTCTCTCTCTCTCTCTCTCTCTCTATATATATATATATATATATATATATATATATATATATATATATATATATATATATATATATATATATATAGTATGATTAGCTAACGATTGTTCTTTAATATTCTGTATACTTCAAAAATAATATAAATGTTCCTTTTATTCAGAAATAAATTAATATACCAGTGTAATTTTACACTATATATTTAAGAGATAAAATCTTAATAACGAGCAATATTCTACCGTTTTCTATTTTAGTATTTGTTTAGTTTTATTACTTCATAAACAAAGCTATAAATTGTAGTTCTATTTCTAATAATTTGGCGTATAAAAAAACAGGTCTTTTCTATATTCCGTATCACCAGTTATTAATTTCTCTATCAAACTACATTGATGTAGAACCTATGTGTATAAGAAAAACCATCTCTAATCGATTAATGAGATATTACATAAAGAATATTGTTTAAATTTATTTTTTAGTCTTCTCATTTAGATCATTTTCCCCTGCACGTGCACACGCACAGATATATATATATATATATATATATATATATATATATATATATATATATATATATATACCGGGTGCGTCATAAATTCGTGCAAACTTCAAAAATTCATAATAAAATAAATAATGCTCGGAAAATTTTTCAGTTTGCGCTAATATGATCAGAGGGATTTTGGATTTTTTCCCATGTAAAAAAAAAAAAAAAGTTTCCAAAAGTAACCGAAAGAGGGCGCTCACACGTCATACTGAGACGTTTTATGCGTCTTAATAACGTTAATAAATCAGGCAAACACAAACAGAAAATCAAACATATCACAATAACATGAGACTGTGCATTTATTTTAAAGTAATAGATGTTCAACATTACCACCAGCACAAGGTAATAGGCAAGTTAGGCGCGTCACTACGTCCATTACAGCGGACTGTAGCAAGTCCCCATCGATGGCAGCGACTGTCTCTCGAATGGCATTTTTCAGTTCCAACAAAGTGGTTGGGGAACCCCGGTACACACGAGACTTCTAGGGCCTGTTCACATAGGAGTCCGTTGCGTAGCGTTAAGGAAAAGATGACGTTCAGACGAAAATAAACCAATCATAGGACTCCAAACGATTAGCAATGAAATTTTTAACGCCAATGATTGGTTTATTTTCGTCTCAACGTCATCTTTTCCTTAACGCAACGCTACGGACTCCTATGTGAACAGGCCCTAAGTATCCCCACAACCAAAAATCCGCCGGTTCAAGCCTGGTGATCGTGAGGGCCACTGAACCTTACAACCTCGACTTATCACTCGGTCTTCAGTGAAATATTCCAACAGGAACGTCTTGACATCACGTAAAATGTGGGGGGGGGGGGGGCGCACCATCTTGCATGAATATGACAACAGGTAACGCATGTCTTTCCTACAATGCAGGCTTAACGTGGTCACGCAAAAGCGTATGCAGTGACTGTACAGGTTTTCCACCCGAATACAGGACAAGGCTCTTCAAAAAAGAAAGAGCCCAGAATAAAAGACGCGGTGAAACCGCACCAAACAGTCACACGAGGAGAATGTAGTGGCCAGTTCAGATACTCACGAGGGTTTGAAGTCTCCCAGATACGACTGTTTTGCGTATTAACGTCACCATGCACTGAAAAGTGGGCTTCATCCGTCCACATGACACTCAGCAACCATTGTGGGTTACTTTCCATTTGTACCAGAACCCATGTAGCAAAGATTTGTCTTTCATCAGTATCTGCCGGTAATAACTGGTGAAGTGCATGGATTTTGTACGGTTACAGATTCAACATTCCGTGCAGAATACTTTGAATCGACGGTTCCGGAATCCCCGTTCTTCTCCCAGCTTCACGAGCACTGCTACTTCCCGTTGATGTCTCGGCTGCTAAATTTTCCATGGAACTTTGTACAACATGGACGCAGTCCGCGCTCAAAGATGGTCTGCCAATTCGTGGACGATCCTCCAAACTCCCCGCTTCCTCAAAACGTCGTACTAAATTCAGTATCCCATTCAATGAAATAGGCCTTTTTCGCGCCTTCAGTCCTTTCTCCGTGCGAAACTTTCGCAATGCAACAGTTGGGGATTCACCATTCTTGTAGAAAAGTTTAACAACCAACACTCGATCATGTAAAGAAAGCATGCTGCTGCTTCGAATGACGGATCCATTTCCAACCAGGTGTTTTATTGATAGCCTGATTTGCATAAAACGTCTCAGTAGGACGTGTGTGCGCCCTCTTTCGGTTACTTTTGGAAACTTTTTTTTTTTTTACATGAAAAAAAATCCAAAATCCCTCTGATCATATTGGCGCAAACAGAAAAATTTTACCGAGCATTATTTCTTTTATTATGAATTTTTGAAGTTTGCACGAATTTATGACGCACCCGGTATATATATATATATATATATATATATATATATATATATATATATATATATATATATATATATATATATATATATATATATATATATATACATATACAGTCGGACCTCTATTTAACGAACCTCTATTTTGAGAACTTTTCCTTGGAACCAAGAACATTTTGCGAATTTCTTCGTAAAATAACCTCTAAATAGCGAAGTGCATTCTCTATTTAACGAACTTTTTCTTGTGATCCAATGTTTTTTTCTCCATATTTCTCAAAATATTTCTGAACATTTCAAACTTATTCTTTCTTTTAACACATTAACTTTCCTTTAACACATTCCGACGCGGATTGCAGTTTGAAGAAAATACGCCTGAAGGGGTTTTTGGTGCAATTATGAGAGAAAACGCTTTTTCAAACAAAAAACTCAGACAAAATTAACCGACTTTATCAGTAATTAAATTTAAGGACGCATGTGGTAATGTATGCATAAAATTACTTTTTTTATTGAATGCGATAATGTCACTAAAATTAATTAATTTTAATATAATTTTTTTTAATTGAAAATACAGTGTATTCCCGGAAAATGCTTTGTTTTATTCTTGTTTTCCTTTCACATTTCTGTTTAATGTGTAAGATGTATAAAACAAATAGACATTAATTTACAAAATAAAGGTGTGATCAATTACTTTTATTAATAGTATTTAGTGTTTATGAATTTAAAATCTGTTTTGTGTAGTTTAAAGTATTTTAAAAGGTAAATCTCTATTTAACGAATTTTCCATATAACGAACTTTTTTTGGAAATTTAGCGACTTCGTCAAATAGAGGTCCCACGGTATATATATATATATATATATATATATATATATATATATATAAATGAATGATAAATATGCAAGTAGAGGGATTATACATATTTATATACAGAGCACCGTACCAAAATTGTAGTCTATTCTTGTTGCACATTTCTTGTTGCTTTACGTAAAAATAGTGATCACCTTATAAAACTCCGCGAAATCACAAGAAACGACGCAGCAGTAACCGTCCGACTCTTCCATCTCGTGAGGCATGAACTGTCGAACAAATGTGGACAACAAATCGAATTCGTCTAGAGGCATGCCGGGAAACATGGATTAAAAGTAAGTTGAAAGGAAAGACAAACCGCAAGTCAAAAGCGAAATCGAACTCGAAAGCGCAAAAGTGTGGACATAGCTTTCCGGTTGAAAGATCGACGGGCTCTGAACTCTCAACTCTAATACTTAAAAGACTTGTAACATTGGGATTGAATTTGCAGGATATGAGGGGACAGGCTTACCATAAGAGGTCAACATGAGAGGCGATAAATCGGGAGTACAATCTAGAATAAAAGCGTTAAATCCACGAGCATTTTACCTCCCATGTAGTAGCCACTTGTTAAACTTGGTCGTTAATGACATGGCAAAGTCATCTTTCGAAGCCGCCAATTTTTTTAATGTGGTCCAAAAAATATATCTATTTTTCCCTCATCTACTTTTCAATGGACCATATTAATAAAATATGTTCAGGGACTAACTCTGAAACCCCTAAGTGATACTCCTTGGGAAAGCAGAATAGATGCATTAAAACCGCTGAGGTATCAATTAGGATGGCTATACGATGCTTTATTTGCTATTTGTAATAATTCGGAGATTGACAACTCTATAAGAGTTGAGGCTTCTGGGCTATTAAGCTGTATTAAACAATTTAAGTTCTTATGCTCCATTATAATTTGGTACAAAATCTAAAATTGTATCAATCCAATAAGTAAGCTCTTGAAGACAAAAGACTATGACTTACCATCTGCTATGGAACTCTTGAAAACTTGTAAAGATTTTTTTCAAGGATCTTAGATCGGATACGGCCTTTAATGAAATGCTTTGCGATGCTCGAGAACTCGTCGACAAAATTGACATACCGGCTAATTTTGAGCTCACCCAGCCACGTTATAGAGTTCGAAGAAGGAATGTTAATTTTGACTATGAGGCACGAGATGATCCGATAGAAGATCCTACTTTGAAATATAAGGCAGAGTTTTATTTTTTCCCATTAGACCAAGCTATCAATGCACTTGAATCTAGGTTTGATTTGATCAGTACCCACAGCAACTATTTCCATTTTTTATGCAATATTTATGATTTAAAAGATACCCCTCAAACCGACTTACTAAAATACAGTGATACCTCGACTTACGAGTTCAATTCGTTCCATGACGGAGCTCGTAACTCGAAATACTCGTATCTCGAATCAATTTTCCCCATTGAAACGACTTGAAATAACATTAATTCGTTCCGGGCTCCCCCAAAACACCGCAATTTTTTGTTACATGTTTTGAAATAAGAAAAATGTGCTTATAAACGACAAACATTGTTTAAAAACGCAATACAATAGAATGTACTGCAATAAATATGTTTTATTAATTGTAATGTACAACATTTTCCTTGGAGATCAGACTTGGAGATGTTGATGGAAGAGGAGGAGAAAGGCTGAGGAACTGAAAAATTAAATCTTATTCGTTGATTTTTGACCTTTTTCGCTCCACTTTTCTCACTTTTGCTTTTATTACCAGCTACTCTCTTAAAGTGAACGAGTGAGACACAGAAGCTGGGCCATTGTTGCATCGTTCACTGTGGCTGTAATGTCCAGATTCTTCTTTCTGAGAATCCGAAAAACGTTTTCTCAGAATCCGTAGAAGGGGGAGAGCTTGCGAGCCTAGGACCAAGGTCATCCCATCCCCTAGACACCACAAGGAGTTCCAGGGTGGGGAAGGGAATTGAAGCTATCTCTCTGCGAGAGAGGTTGGGCGCTGTTCGGTTTCGGAGGACGACTCAAGTTTGGGCAGAGCAAGCTGCCCCGGGTGGTAATTGCTGAGTGTTAATATCTCGGTTTAAGACTGGATAATAGTCTCAGAATAATATGTATACAGTTGTATAATAACTGTACATAAAGGTTGTAAATATTATATACTTCTTGTGTTCTCATTTGATGAGCATGTAACATGCCATTCGCTGCACAAACTAGCGGTGGGATATCTGAAGTTTGCTCGTAACCCGAATTTTAGCTCGTAAATCGAAGCAAAAAATCTACCGAGAGAATGCTCGTATCTCGAAAAACTTACGAGTCGAGACACTCGTAAGTCGAGGTACCACTGTATTATAAAGATCTAGAAATAGTGTTAACTGATGGGAATTCATCAGATATAAACGCGCTGGACCTGGCAGACGAGATAGTATCGGCTTTGGCCTTACTAAATAAAAAAGAAAGTCCAATCGAGATTTTAAAATTCATTTCAAAGCTGGATTCCGCTCCAAATCTCGGTATAGTTTTAAGAATCTTGCTTACTCTCCCAATAAGTGTAGCAAGTGGAGAAAGAAGTTTCTCCAAATTAAAAGTAATTAAAAAATTTTTATGCTCTACAACTACTACTGAGGATCGGCTAAATGGCTTGACAACGTTAGCCATTGAACATGAGCTAGCTGAAGAAATTGATGTCAAAAAATTATCAAAAAATTCTCAGAATTTAAAGTGAGAAAAAACATTTTAAGTTTAACTGTATTTTTAATAATTAGGTTTTTATTTTTAGTGGTTCTATAATTTGTTTTTCTATCTTTTTATTATATGCATTTTATAATTATATACAGGTAGCCCTCCTACAGCATGGCATCTTACAACACGGTTTCGCTCTAACATGATAGGATGAATTGCGGGAACACTCGTATAACACTGCAACATGTAAAACGGTTTCGCTCTAACACGATAAAAAAAAATTTTTAAATCTTTGTACAACACTGTACTTCTATAGCACTGGAAAACATGATTTTTGTTTGACACATTTAAAAACTAAATTTCCTTAAAATAATGACGAGGAGGAATAATGATTGATAGTGGCTTTACATGAAAATGTATAAACAAATTATAATTTATTCATTTATAACTCTATAAAATTACAAGACGGCCTAAGCTTAGTTGAAAATCTTGAATGCAAACCCTTCCGCTGAAAAAAGCCAAAAATTCAAAAGGGAGCTGCAAAATTGTCTATCTCCATACCGTGAATCTACAATGACATTGTAAGAACCAGCAAATAAACCAAAATTACAGATTTTTTCAAGAGGATAGAAGGTGCAAAAAATCTAAATGAAGAAAAAGGTTCTGAAAGTAAAGGTGATATCATTCAATCGAAAAAACGTTCTCGTTTGATTCTACTGAGCAGTGATGAGGAACAAATTTATTAAATTAAGGTCGCATTAAATGAAAATAATATTTTTTGTTTCTTTTCGTTTTGTGTTATACATACATTTATATTTTTAATAAAAATTAAGTTGTTTACATGGAATTTTTAAAAAAGTTTTTGTTTTTAATAAGTTTTCAGAACGTAACCCCCTGTTTTGAACTGTCTCTGGGTCTCATATAACACGATTTCACACAACGCGGCATTTTCTAGGAACCTATCTACCGTGTTATAGGAGGGTTACCTGTACTAGATTTGAGTCTTTTCTTTTTTTCTGTGCAACCTTAATTTCAATTTAGTGCCAAAATCATAAATCAAGAAATTTGTATTTTTGGCAAATCAAAACTTCAACAATTTTAATACCAATTTTTTTGCTCACGTTTTATTTTACTACTAAGCGTTGGAAGGGTTTAAGTTTCAATTTTTGTTATAAAGGGGCGGCATTTTTCCTTTTTGCCCGGGGCGGCGAAACTGCTGGCGCCGGCCCTGAAAAGACCTTTATCTGTTAATATTTGATCTCCAGGATTCCGCAATTTTATTAATCCACATTCCTTTAAAATGGTTTTATCAGAAGTAGATCCTGTCCACAATTTACTAAGAAAACAAAATGCACCATTTGGAGCTACGGCTATCAATCCTTTTAAAGTTTGCCTTTTCTTATAGTGTGAAAAGGTTTGCCTCTCAGCCTCTACGTCTTTGCAGAGATTTTCAATAAATATTTCTGTCGTGTCTATTAAAAAGTGGCAATTAGGGAAGTCAGGGTTGTTTATTGAATGTTGAATTTTGGATGGATATGGAAGGATGGAATGTTTTTCATAAATGTTAAAACACTAAATAATAAATATCAAGATTATCACTTTCTCTAAGCCTTTCTTTCACATCGATAGGCTTAGAGGAATGGAATTTTAAAACACCTTCTGCTCTTATTCTTGCTCGAAATCACGTTCCTCAATTTTTGTGGTAGGGTATTTTTTGCTCCTTTATCGATTTCAGGACGTGCAGAGAGATAATATTCACTAGTTTAAGAGATATTAATATTTGTTTTTCCGTCCTATGGGAGAATAACATGGGCCGCCATTGCGGAGATGCCCAATATGGCGGACGTGACGTCACACTTCGAGCACGTATGTGAACAGGCCTTTAGTTAGAAAGATAAAATTTATAAATTAGCTTTTTTGCTCAAATTCGTTATGTATATTAGTATATATCGTTTCCCACCTTTTTATTTCAGTTAATTAATGTTCGCATGTAACACGTTAACTATTTCATGTTGAGCTTGATTTATGAACTGCTTAACGCTAAAAGAAATGAAATAAAAAATAATCAAACCGCAGGGGCTCTGTTTAGTACAGACGTTTCCAATCACTACCGAAAGACATGCAATAATGACTGCATGTGGTCGTGTGATGTACGTTCAGCGGATATTGAGAAACAATTATTTTCTAGGCGCTACATCTTTTATCGTATAGTAGTCCTTCTTTATGGGAAACTAGCGGCCCGTCCCGACTTGGGTTGAACAATTATCTATCTTAAGTAGATATTAAGTGGGTATAATTTATTTTAAAACTTCATGGTATACCACATTTTTTGTTTCGTTTTTCTGAGGTTTTAAAATAAATTGATTATCCGCATTTCCTGACCTAGAGAGACCAACATATAATTGTTCATGAGTAAAGCAATTTTCCCGTAAGTCAAATCGAATATATTTGTATGTTTTACCTTGGGATTTGTTGATGGTGATGGCAAAAGAATTTTTTATTGGAAACTGCAACGTCAGGCACTAAATTGTGTCCGGCCACCCGCATGCTGATTTTGATACGATTCGGCCACATAGCCTATCAACTACAGAGTCCACACACACACAAAAAGGCACCAAAAGTGGCACAAAAAATTTAATAACTTTTTTTAAAATTAAAAATTGAAAAATCCGGTTACGTCAGGTCCTGAATCGTGTCCGGGACCACCCGCGTGCCTATTTCGGTACGATTCGGCCTCATAGTCAGTGAGGACAGCGGCAGAAGCTGTCGAAATAAGAAACTTTTAGGGGCAGAATCATTAAAACATTAATTTAAAAAACTCCCTGGTCCTATTTAAAAAAATAATATGCCTATGTTTTAATCTGAACTATCAACTATATCTATTCAAAATTTCAGCTCAATTGAAGCAATACTTTTTCACTTATAAAGGAACAAACATAGGCCTATTCGAAATCTATATACACTCATGGACAAAAAAATTAGCGCACCAAGAAATAATTGCGGGATCGTAACGAAACTTGCAATGAAGGTACATGTCGGGGAGATATGCAAATGATTAGAAATGCAGCGTGATTGCGCATTACGTATAGCCGGTAGAGGGCGTTGAACATCGTACTCTGTGGAGTATAAAACAGGTAACCAAAGCTTGTTTGAATGTGCTGAATCATTTACAATGGAAGAGCTGAGATAGACATGCCATTACGCCGTGTTCGAAGACAATATAAGCAGTTGTCGCAGTTTGAGAGGGGGAGAATCGTCGGGATGATGGAAGCTGGGTGGTCAGCTAGGCGAGTAGCTCGTCAATTAGGCCGCTCTGATTGTGTTGTGAGGAGGTGTTGGGACCAGTGGACCCGAGAGATGTCATGTACACGAAGACCAGGCTCGGGACGCCCTCGACAGACCAGTCGTCGAGAAGACCGCCACATCGTAAGAAATGCACGCGTACAGCCAACTGCTTCATCGGCCGCCATCCAGGCACAGGTAGCACCTTCACAAGGGGCCTCTGTGTCTTCTCGAACCATACGAAGGCGCCTGGCTGAAGGACAGTTGGTATCGCGGCGCCCATTACGTGTGCTGCCCTTGACGCCCATCCATCGACGCCTCCGTTTGGAGTTTTGCCTCGCACGAGGAAACTGGATTGCAGCGGAATGGAACCAGGTCGTCTTTAGCGACGAATCCAGATTCGATCTCGGCAGTGATGACAATCGTGTTCGTGTGTGGAGAGCCCGTGGTGAACGCTTCAATCCTGCCTTTGCTGTACAGCGACACATCGCTCCCACAGCTGGTGTGATGGTATGGGGTGCCATTGCCTACAATACACGGTCACCCCTAGTATTTTTCGGTGGCACCATGACAGCCCAGCGGTATGTTCATGAAATCCTGCAACCACATGTGTTGCCACTCATGCAACGGCTCCCAGGAGCCATTTTTCAACAAGACAATGCTCGGCCTCATACGGCAAGGGTGTCACAAGACTGTCATCGCACTGTTACTACCCTTCCTTGGCCTGCCCGATCCCCAGATTTGTCTCCAATCGAGCATATCTGGGATCATTTGGGACGACGAGATGGGCATCCCACGAGTTTGAACGAACTAGAGGCAAGGTTACAGCAAATATGGAACGAAATGTCTCAAGACATTATACAGAACTTGTATGACTCAATGCCCGATCGTATCTCATCCTGCATTCGTGCTATAAGGGGTCCAACGGAGTATTAACTCCTCCGTTCTTTTGCCTTTTTCTCTGAAATAAATTATCCATTTTCTTTGATTTTCTTATCATTTACTTATATCAAAGTAGTCATTACGTATGTAAAATTTCGTTTCATTTTGACGACTCCTTCTTGGTGCGCTAATTTTTTTGTCCATGAGTGTATATATAAAAATGAATGTTTGTTTGTTTGTTCATATTTTACGCGCTGCCGTACCGTTCATCCGATTGCGATGAAACTTGATCAACTTATTGCTTGAACTTGGCGAAGGTTATAGACTATTTTCATTCCGCTACGACGTTCTATTCCCGAATTATGTTAGAACAAGTTTTCGCGGTATCAACAGATATTGAAAATCGCCAAAAAAAAAAAAATCGCCGAATTTCCCAGCATAGGATATAGGACTTCTTCCCAGATATTTTTGTACAAAGCCATTGTAACATTTCATTGTTGCCAATTAAATTATAACATTTCCGTAAAAATAAATAGACATGAATTAAAAACGTGATTTATTCATATATTGGCGCATGCAAGAATGAATTTGGTGTATTATTTTCATGTACGTGGCAACGCCGGAATATTTCTTTTTGAAAATGAAAATATAAGGATGGAAAGTCATTCATTTTCAATGAATGTGTTATCTGTGCATTTCATGAATTGAAACTATCCCAAGCTACCTGTTCAAACTCCAATATACTGAAGGGCACGTTCACTTAGCTCGAAACCTGTGCATTTAACCTTGACGCGATGATTTGTATAACTGAAGTGACATTGAAACATAGCAGATGATTTAGTTTTGAGAAAGAATTACAATCATGAAATTCGTGTATATTATAATTAAGAAAGTCTGAAAGTGGCATTGAAACGTAGCAGACGATTTAGGGCCTGTTCACATAGGAGTTCGTTGCGTTGCGTTAAGGAAAAGATGACGTTGAGACGAAAATAAACCAATCATAGGCGTTAAGAATTTCATTGCTAATCGTTTGGAGGCATATGATTGGTTTATTTTCGTCTCAACGTCATCTTTTTCTTAACGCAACGCAACGGACTCCTATGTGAATAGGCCCTTAGTTTTGAGAAAGAATTCCGAGCATGAAATACGTGTATATACTTTTTCTATAATAATTATCGGATTTGCTGTGTTTTAATATTGAATGTGATCTCAATCCATTCAAACATTATTGATTCTTTTTCTATAATAATAAATCCATTCAAACGTTATTGACTAGCTGTAAATTAATGCTTTAAAATGCCCAAAAAGAGGAGAGCAACTTTTAATCCTGCAGAAGTAAGGGGAAAATGTCAAAGATTGTTGAGAAATGAGCAATGTGATGAAAAAAAAAACAGAAGAGCGCGAAGCCAACAGAATCCGAAATGCAGTTAGACGCACACAAGAATCTGAAGAAAAAACATTCCCAAGAGCTCGAAGGTAACAGAATTCGAATTGTAGTGATCCGAAGCAGTGAGACTGATGAATAAACTTTTAACGCGTCGAACATGCGATTGTCTTCGAGCTTCAACATCGAAAGGAGAGGAAAGCGATGAACAACGACAGCACTAACAACAAACTAATGCTATTTGATGCCGCAAAAGAATTTTAGCGAAAACTTTAGAACATCTTATTTTACTGATGATAAATGAAAATGTAGTTTGATGTGTTGCTATGGTTACTTGACTATGGTTCACAAAGGAAAATTGTAAAGGTGAAGCATCATCTCAACATTTAGGCCCCCTAACTTTCTTTCTACTGATCAGATATACAATATATATATCCTATGTCCATCTGGAATAATGTACCTTTCAAATAGTGAAAAAAATTTTCAAATAGGTGCAGTGGTTCCGAAGATTTCCCTCCACATACAAAATCCGCCCTCTCTCTTTATATATTAGTATAGATATAGATTTCACATTAAGTGATTGTCTCTTACGTTTCAGTATTTCCCTAAAACTTCCTAAAAAAATTCTAACTCGCTTACTACTATGAGTTCATAGGGAAATGAAAAGATCGTACACTTTATAGAACAAATCTGACTACGGATTGAATATTATTTCCCTAAAAGCGTTACAATTTGTAAAAATTTTGGAAGTTTTATGCGTAGTTTTTCGTAATTTCGGTAGTATTTAGAGAGGCGTCAGAATCAAAAGGATCACTGTGAATGGAAATGTTAGTTGTTTGCTGTAAGTCAGATGAACAAGAAAATAGAGAGGTCAGGAAAGGGAGTTTAAATGGAAGTCGTAAGCACTCTTCATTGAATTTTGTAGCATAGGAACATTAGCTAATCTGAAAACTCAAGTAGTTACGTCTTGGAGAAAGTTTATTTCTAGTGCGATCTCGCATCTGAACAATGCATTTACAGTCAATTTACGACATAATAGATGACAGTTTAATTTATTGAACATACTACTTTTTTAGTCTAATTACGTTTATTTACGTCTAATTACTACTTTACGTACGTCTAATTTTAGTAGAAGTAACAGGCAGTTTACTAGAATTATACGATAGTTAATTGCGCATGGATGGTCACGTCTCGCCAACCAAGTATCGCCAACTCGCCAAGAGTAATCGCTGTTGGTTAAGATTGCTCATTAAAAAGTATTTGACTTAATGATTTTAATAAAATGTTAATAAAACCATAATTAAATATCACAACTTTAAAAAAATAAATGTACGAAATCGTTCATTTTCCTCAGCATGTAAAGAGGAAAATAGCCAATCACCGTTCATCACATGAATCCTCGTGCATCAATGTTCACATTGAAATCACTTTCTTAACTGAGGCGTTTAAACACTGGGGTTAAGTTTCTTGAAATGTACTAGTAGAGTGAACTCGGTGTATGTTATTACGAGCGTACAGTATATTTATTTCTGAAATGCTAAAGTTTGTATTAAAGGCAATTTTCTCTTAATTAAGTTGTGCATGTTTTACAGCCGATTCGTCAACTTTCTTGATATGTAACTGCAGCTTATTAATGTAAACATTCGTAATAGCATCAAAATATTAAATACATTGGCTTCTGTAATTTGGTGCAAATTTGATTTAGTAGTAAAGAAAGCATAACGTATCGATCATCAACTATCAAATTTTATGCTCGATGTATATAATAGTTGGTATTTTTAATTGAATATGTGCGTTCAGCAAAACCAATCAAACCGTAGCTGAAATATTACGTGCCAACTTTTTTTGTGAGATTAAGCAGGATTTCTGTATTTTTGTATCAAAAATGCTGGAACAATGGTTTACATGTAACTTTGTCGTGTTACAATTTTCTTTTTTTGAAGACATTTCCACTGCTCTGGTGAACAGTAATTTCCATTTGTTATCAACTTTTATAAACATTAAACCAGGTTCCTGCAAATCTGCATCTACCAAAAAGGTTTGTTTTTAATTTTTTATTTAATAAGTCACTTTTATTGCAAATCTCGCGATAATTTTAAGTACATTGTTATGTTAAATTCTTACTATAATCATATCTTGTAATAACACATCAATGTTAAAGGTTTATAGAAAATGTACTCATTTGTCATTTTGATATTAAAAAGTTTTTAATCCCGAAAAAAGCTTTGCAAATTTTAAGTGTAATGCAAGTCACTGAAAATTATTTTGAATTGTGTTTTTAAGATATATAAATTTGATCATTAATTGTTGTATAATTAGTCAAAGGCTGTAACTAAGTTATAGAAATTTATAAAATTAGTGAGCAATGTTGCAGTTCTATTGAGATTAATATTTAGAAAAATGTATGGGATCTATCAGTCTAAATTAAGAGAAATATGAGATGAAAATTACATAACATTGTAGTCTTTTAATTATTAGCTATGGAAATATACAAAACATAGTATATTTAAAAAATTGTGTAATTTTCATGAAAGCGGAGCATGCAGATTATCTAAAAATTCTTGTCTATAAATATCCTGAATAATCATATTTTTTAGAAGAATCTACACATATACAGGCAAACACATCTTATTTCAGTTGATCAAATACCCCTTATTCATTTTGTTCCATAAAAAGGAAATTTATGTTAAATGATTAGTTGTTATATTCTACATTATTTAAATAAATTATTTTGAAAATAGTTTAGTATTAAAATTGTTATCCTAAAATGAGACATTAGTTCCTGATTAATTCCAATTAGTAACCTGAAGGGAAAAATGGAGTCTTTCTTTATTATTTTAGAATAGATTATGAATTAAAGTAGGTTATGAATTTAGGTTATAAATTAGGGTGAAGTGGGGTAAGTGAGAAAACAGATTTAAAACCTTAAAAAAATTAACTTTTTAAAAATATTTCAAATGTACTGTATGTAGGAAAATTCTTGCTCAGCTTACAGCTGCTGCTATGTTTAGTGTTTATTTACTGAAAAAAATTGTAAAATAAAATTTTTTTATCCTTACCAAACCCTTGCATTTTAACTAAGGTACCCAAGTTTGAGTACTAGCCAAAAAAAAATTAAAATTAACTGATTGACCACAACACATAATGTTATTTTGAAAATGCCCACTTATTCATTAAGAAATGAAGAATACAGATAAAATATATAAAAACCATTTTTTTGCAATATTACTTCAGTACTGCAGGGTTTTCACTTGCTCCATAAAAAATTTTGTGTCAGTGCAAGTGAGAATAGTGAAATTTACCAGAAAAAGAAAAAAATAATGAAAGAAAATCAGCTAGTTTTGTGTGGTCTGTTCTCGATGATTGCTGGAATCTACAATCTGTATGATAATGATGATGACTTATTAGTGTTCCTGGAAGGTGCAGTGAACTAATTTTTTCTCTTTTTGGTCCTAGGCAAAGGGGAAAAAAAAAACCCTTCAAAGTAGTATAGAACATGTAAATAAACAGCAAATTTAAGTAGTAAGCTAGTGAAAAAGATTTTGTTTTGTTTTGAACTTTCCATATAAGTTTTTGTTTGTTACAATATTCAGTTTACTAGAGAAAAAAAGAATTCAAGTAGGATAGAAAACGTAAATAAATAGTAAATTGAACTAATAGGCTACAGAAAGGGAAATTTTTTTTTAAACTTTTAACATATATTTATTACTCTAAAACAAATATATGCAAATATACTTATTTTGTTAATATTTGAATGTTGCTGACACTGTTAACTTGAACAACAGAAACCTCCATAATGAAAGAATATAAAAAAAAAGCCTTTTGTTTAGCATAAAATATCTATTTTTTCCCTTGCCCCATTTATTTTGCTATAAGCAACTAGGATTTATTGGGATCCGTGTTCTAACTTGCCCCAAGTGTGGGGGTAAGTGAGAATGCAAAACACAAAAACTTTAAATATTAAGACAAAAAGTTCTGATAATAAAACTATAAATGTAGAACATAACCAAAAATGTATACAAATGTTCATACAAATAAGACGACTTCTTAAAAACTTATTTAGATTCAAAGTAGAACTATATGATTTTGCATTTTCACCCCACATCACATATTGATTTGAAATGTAAATAGTATTTAGATGTGCGTTATGGTATTTTAAGTAAGATGTATATTGTTCTTAGTGAATGTTTGTTTGAATATATTTATTCAAAATATTTGTTTATTTTAATTCCTTATATCTAGAATATGCTAAAAAAATTAGTATATTCTTTTTTAGCTTAATTATTTTGTATGCTGGATTGTTTTTACTTTTTAATATTATTTAATGGTAAGAATCTTTTAAATTTTAATGTGTTACATGTTTTAGATTAGCATATAGTTGTGCAGATTACAGGACTGTTAAAATTTGCCCCCCCTCACCACCTCTGATAATTCAATATCCTGTAAAAATTTTTATATATATATATGTTTTCGAAATAATTTTTATAATCAGATAGTTATATAAACTATAGTATTTTATTTATTTCACTTTATAATTTCCATACATTTACAAAATGGTATAATTCTTGAATAAAGCAAGACTTAGATTTGACTTGTCTTTAATATTTTAACATGATTTACATTTAGTATACTGACATTTAGTATACTGTTTTATATCGCAAGTGTAATATCTTAAATATTTGTTTCATTCTAATAGTTGTTTATATTGCAAGGATTTGTTTCACCTTTTAGGAATATTTTTGATTTTTATAATAATTGATTATTGATGTTGGACAAGTAATAAAATATTAAATTTATAAAATATATTTTTTTTTACTGGTGAAAACATCTATGACTTTATGCTCAGTTTAATGTTACAGGCATTAACAACTCGGCATTATTCATGTTACTTTATTACACACAAGATTGAGTTCTTCCTACCCTATAATTTATTTTTTTCTCCTCCATTTACTTGTCTTTCCTTTAGTAAACTTCTCTAGTTGCATGACACAAGGTCATAATGTATAGTATTTATAATTTTTATGTTTCTCAGTAATTTACTTTATCTATGATTGTTATGAAATTTGGATTCATATAGTATATTAATAACAAATATTAAGGGAATTCTTTATAGAAGTATAGCTTTTTGGGAATGAGTTAGCTAAACTTTCTATATGATACAGAAAATTTTGTATTTACTTATGTATTACATTGAATTTCTTGTAGATTGTGCTAGTAAATTCTTAATTACGTGAAAAATGCATGATTTCTCTCTGTGATATTTATACTCTTATAAGAAATAATGTCTGAATAAAATTCATTGTAACTTGTTATTTTTGATTGAAATTTTGTTTTTTATTGTGCTATTTGACACGCTTGGAGGAATATAATTACATATATATATATATATATAATCTACAATTATTATTCATGTGTCAATTCTTCTTTTTGAAAATTAGTGAGAAATGATGGCTTCCAAAATCAAAGGTTTAGTGAGTAAAAAGAAGAGAAGATATAGAGAAGATGGCTTTGATCTGGATCTTACTTGTATCCTTATATTTTTAAGGGTCTTTACTTTTATAACCATTTGTACTTTAATGATATGCTATATTCTTCTATTGTTAACTGTTTCAAAAATATAAACAGTGTGTGAACTAGACTGATTTTATCTTTGATTTTTCATTTAGAGGATTATGTAATCAATAAAATGTTTTTTAAATTAAATACTTTTTAAAATATGTAAATCATAACTCTATATTTCAAATGCATTCTCTTCATTATGTGTTTGTACTCTGTTTATACATTTTATAAAATTTATTCCATCAAATTTTTCATGCTAACCAATTAAAAAATAGATTGTGCAATTCAGTTTGGATAAATATCTGTCTGCATTTTTTAAACTTTTCATTTTATTTTAGTGTTATTTTTCAAAGATCAGATAAATTTATTAATTTGATCAGTATTTATCTTTAGTTTTATGCTAAAATGGGCAGTCCTAAAGATGCAAATTTGTTAAAATTTAGTTCTGAATATAGATCTTGTTTTTGGAAGCAGTTGTGAGGTGATTGCAGTATATCAGAAAAAAAATATTAAAAAATATAATTATAAATACTCATATAGTTATAATTTAAAAGTTTGTTATCAAATTATACTTAAGAAACCTAAAATGAATTCTGAAAGTTTATTAAAGTTCTGAATGCGATCTCATAATAAACTTTCATCATAACAGAAAATCCTCTTTAAAAGGGTCCCAAATATTAGTTCTTTTTGAAACTTGCATAATAATAAAAAACAAATAAAAGACAGCAAAATTAGATCGACTGTTGGATTAACTAAAAAATTTACAGTGGAAATTTATTGCACTTTTTGTGCAATAAAATAAAATGTGATATAAATGTGGAACTTTGACTGATTCATTTAATTAATATTATGTTCTTCATATTTCAAGAAAAAATAAGTTGCAGCATGTATATCATCTTTTTTTTTTTTTAATTATTATTGAGTTACAATTTATAGTTGTTAGTAAAGTTTAAACAAATTCAAATGCTATAAATTAAAATTTCTTTTATTTAAAATTCTTCAGTGTGCCAAATATTTAGTACTTTTAAACCGTGTTTTATAATTTTTAAATATTTCCTCTAAAATGTTTGTGAATTTCTTTAACAATAAAGATATCTGCAATAATATTATTGCAATGGGATACCCCGCAGAAAAGTTAGAAGGTGTTTATAGGAATCATATAGATGATGTTGTAAGGTAACTATCAATGTATAATTTAGTAAATACAGTATGCTTTTCATGGACAGTTACTAGATTTTCATGCCAAAATAGGTATTTTTCATTTGAGTTTTCAAATGTTTTTAAATTTACTTTCTTTGATTTAAAAAAAAAAAAAAAAAAAAAAAAAAAAAAAAAAATAGGAGCACCCAGACTGAATCATCCAGTTAAGATTGTACGTATATATAAAAAGAAATGATTAGAATTTCAGAACAATTAGACAGTTTATTTGTATTGAAAAATTGACACAAAGGGAGCAAGTCAGTTACCCATCATGGCAAGGATTCATAAAGTTTATGGGTGATGGCTTACAGACTAGCTTGCTAAATGGTGTTCATTTGGTAAACTAATTCATCCACATTATAGGATGGACGTAGGCAACATCCTATTACATCCCAAATGTGCTTGATAGTGGACAGATCTGGTGATCTGGCTGACAAAGGAAGTGTGTTGCAAGCATGAAGGCAATTAAGAGAGACAAATTTCATATGCGGCACTGTATTATCTTGCTGGAAAATAAGGCTGGAATGCTGTGAAAGTAACAGCAACACAACAAGGTGTAGAATGTTGTTGATGTACCACTGTGCCATGAGGTTAGACGGGGACTACCAATGGGATCCAGCCATTATATCACATGGTGCCCAGATCATAACTCTTTATTATCATCACATGTTCTACAGTAAATATAGAATCTCTGTGTTGATAGAACTGTCTTCAGATATACCAATGCTGGTCATTGGGGTTTATAAAAAATCAGGACTCACCACTAAAAAGAATTTGGCCTGACTGGGTATAATTCTGTGTCTAACAACCAGTGTAGATGTAAATGGAGATGGTCAGGCCAGTGCTTGTATCCCACTTTTGTTGTAGAATGCCACATGTGGTAAAAACAGGGAGTCATCGTCTGGCGGGACCATCTCGTAATTTGTAGTCCTTTGCTGCGCCTGCACAGCACAGGGTTACAGCAATGACATTCTGTTCCCCACATGTTACTGTTCTTTTTGCAGCTACGTGACCTTACTTTCAGCAAGATAATGCACCACCACACTTGGCATGTGTCTCTTGGGACGTGCTTGCAACACATTTCCTTGGTCATCCAGATACCAGATCTGTCCTCTATCGAGCACATTTGTAAAATGATGGGGCATCACCTACACACATCCCTAATGATGACGATTAGCCCACCAAGAAATCCTGTAAGCCACCAGCTGTGAACTTTATGAATCCATGTCATGCTGGGTAACAGCTTGTATGTGGGCCAGGGATGCCACAACTAAATATTGACATTCTGCCTTTTTGTCATTTTTTCAGTATGAATAAATTATCCAATTGTTCTGAAATTGTAATCATTTCTTTTTATGCATGTATACAATTAATGTACCAAACTTTATATCAATTGGAAGATTCCCTGTAGTTGCTTCTATTTTTTTTTTATTCATCAAAAAGTGTTTGGATAAATGTATTTTAATTTTTTTACATCTTGGATTCTTTTAAAAATAAAAAGAATGAATTAAAAGTTATTGCCATTTGTTATGCTCTACCACATATCCTAATATTTTCATTTTTTGCTTTATAAATTTTGTCTGTGCATGAGAAAAAATGTTTTTAAAAAGTATGAATGTCTCAAAATTTGGAAAAAGTAATAAAGATTAGTTGTGTAAAATACTGCAGCACAGAGCATTCATACTAAGGACATAAACTATTTTTAATTAAGATACTGCAATAAAAAGGAAAAATAATTTTTTAGGATTTATTTGTATTGCAGTTTTTATTAAAAATAAGGTGAGTAAAGTAAATGTAACTAATTTGTAGCATTTTTTATGCCATGCCAAATAATAAAGTATGTTTTTGTTATCAGAGATAACAGAAGAATCTTTATTTTAAAAGTTTGATGGAACTTTACTAATGAATTTGTAAAGTTCCATCAGTTGTTTTTTGTCATTAGTTAGAAAATGTAGAAATTAATTCTAAAATTAATAAAAATATTGTGTAAGTTTGTTTGTAAGTCTGTTGCTTTTCACATAATTTATTTCCTGTTGTCATACTATCAAATTTATTAAATTGTCTTGAGTAATCTTTCACTACTGTGTCAATATAAGCAATCTTATCATGTGTATTACATATTAGTTGTCAATTATTCGGAAGTTCTTCTTTGGTGCTTTTAATGTTGAATTATGTTGAAGATAAGTTGATTCCTATTGTTTTCCATTCAGCCTGTGTTTGACCATGGCCAAAAGGCTAGGGTGCTGGCTTTCAGGACATTGATGATTCTTGCATTTGTGAATTGTCCATATAGGCAATCACACCTAATGCTCTTGGTTTGATGAAGAATTATATTAAATTAGTTTAAAACTTGCAGCCACTCTTATTTTTATTCTGGTCATTACAGAATATTAACTTCTTTATAATTTTTGAGTTTGCATGAGATTCAATGTGAATCCTCATGTTACCAGTGACCTTATTTATAATCATATCTGAAGTGTGTTTGAAAAGTGTTTATGAGGGAAAATCCTCTAAAAAATTTATTTGCAAAATGTGTATTTGAAGTATAGCATGGTGTATTTGATATCTGAAAAGAATTTAGTTTGCTCAAATTCTATGTAAAAAAATTTTGTTCGCTTTTCTTTGTAAATGTTTTCTGAATTCCTTATATCATAAACTAGCATTAACTTTTTTCCAGGTTTTTGGATTCAAAGCATGATCAGCATTACAAAATTTATAACTTGTAAGTATTTTCTCATTTTTTATTGCCTTAGTTTGATAGTGAATTTGTAAAATTGTTTTCTGGTATCGTATCTCTACAATGAGTTAAAATATATATATATATATATATATATATATATATATATATATATATATATATATATATATATATATATATATATATATCATGAATAATGGATGTAATGGATATTCTTGTGGGTTGATGATCTACAATTTAATTTTTTTTTGTGTACTATGTGAATCTTTTTTATTTATTAATTTTTTTTAGATGTACAGAGCGAAATTATGACCCTAGTAAATTTCACCAAAGAGTAGCCCAGTTTCCATTTGAGGATCATAATCCTCCAAGATTAGAACTTATAAAGCCTTTCTGTGATGATGTAGATTCTTGGTTGTCTAAAGATGAAAACAATGTTGCTGCCATACACTGCAAAGCTGGCAAAGTAATATATATTTTTTATGACAATTCTATATTTTATATAATTTTTTATGTGTTATAATTGTCTGTTCATATAGCATTTTTTTTTCTTTTTAACAGTGTTCATTTGCTTTTATGCCATCCTAACTAAGACATTACATACTGAAATTTTTTTAAACTCTGAGTAATTAATTTTCAGAATTTTATTTCCTTTCTACCTCTTTTTATCAGTTTATTAATGTATATCTGAAAACTAAGATGTTTTATAGAAATTTTACTTTTTATGAAATGGATAGCATAGTAAATGTTACATAGATTTGTTTTTAATGATATCAGAACATTGTAAAATACAATTCTAGTTTTTAGAGACCTTTTTGGTATTAAGAAGTTGTGATATTTTACTTGTGTTTTCAAAGTTTGAAAAGTTTTGGCATCATGTATTATTTCTTTAATTTTCCTCCTCAAATTAAAAACTTCGGGAACAAGATTTAGTTCTAGATAATGGTATTTATGACAGTACTAAAAAAGATCCACCATATGGCATATTTAGGGCATGATAAAATTCCAATGAGCATTTTTTTTCTTTGTACTTGCTGAACTAAGCATACACAAAAAATGTAGTTAGTGATCACATTTGGTAGTAGTTTAGCTCAAGCAGGTTGTGAGACAGGCAAAGATTTAGTTAAAGGAAAGAAAACCCATACAATAGCTCAAGCAGGTTGTGAGACAGGCAAAGATTTAGTTAAAGGAAAGAAAACCCATACAATATATTTTGAAACTTTTATTTTCCTTGTTTGAATACAACCTTTTTTCCCCTACAAATTTCCATTATTTAAATGCTTCTTTAATCTAAAAATATTTTAACACATTTTTACTAAAAGTTTGTAGCTGAGCATTTAAGGAAAATTAATAGTTATGAGATTTAATAAAGAAATGTGCAAACAGGAAATACAGCTACTTAAAATCTACTATGTAAACAATCTCTTGTTTATATTTTGGATAAGTTGTGTGTTCTTGTTTGCATTTTCCAGAAGTTTCCTGTTAGTCATAATAACAGTGAGCTTTAAAAATAAATAATGTGCTTTTATAAATAATAAAACATGTTGTCTAATAAAGAATTATCTTCTTTAATAATGCTATTTATTTAATCAATATTAAAATTTTTGGAGTTGTTAATTATTACTTTAACTTTTGATTTAGGGTAGAACCGGAGTTATGATTTGTGCATACTTACTTCATAAAGGAATGCATAGAACAGCAGAAGATGCTCTTAAATTTTATGGCAATGCCCGGACTCATAATCAGAAGGTAACGATTGTTTTACATTATGACAAGTCTGTCAATATCATACCTAAAGTCAAACTGTGAGGGATGTTAACAAATGCACATTAAATTAAATTAAAATTTTAGAAATAAAAATTTAATATGATAAAGGTGATTAATGTATCCTTCAACTCTAGTTTGTTGCAATAAGTTGTGTTGCGTTTTTGGAATTCAGATCAGTTACTAATTTCATAATACAGTGGAATCTCAATCTATTGTTTTTCAAGGGACCGATTGAAATGAACGATAAATGCGGGAAATCGATAGATGTGGAAACATAACAAAGCAGTATGACCTTTGGGACTGGATAAAATGAACAACACATGCGGAAAAATGATGGATCCAAAAACGATTGATCGAGATTCCACTGTAATTGGTTCTTTGAGGATGTACAGTTTGTATGTCAAAGAATTTAAAGCATTTTTTATCACATATTTAATGTGCTTTCAACCTACCATAAGATTTTGAGTATACACAAGATGAGTAGTTGTGTAAATTAGTGCAATTTAAGCATTTTTAATTATCATTATTCATTTAAAAAAATCTTGAATATTTTTCACAATAACTGCTACCAATTTTATGTAACTACTAGCTAAATACCCGTGCTTTGCTATGGAGTACATCCAAATTAAATACAATGGTCAGTGCATGCAATTAATGCCAAATATATATATATATATATATCTATATATATTTATAAAAAAATTGTAACAGATATTTTTATAAACAAAATAATGTAGAAGAAAATATTCAAATTAAATCTAATAGAACATACTAAAGAATATAGTACAGTTTGAGGAATATTGATTTTACTGTATTTTAATATTTTTTTGGATAATGTCCAATCGTCTGCCGCATCAGCAAGAATTTTTTTTTTCTTTTGTCTATTTCGTTGTTATGCACATGACACAAAATTAGTTAAAAGTATCACAAAAAGAAAAGAAACCATGTGATCAGCATTTCATAAATTAAATTCTATAAAGTAATCTTTAAAAATTCCTCAAAAATCAGAAAATGGAGGTAAGAGTCGAAAAAAATTTCATTGTAAAGGAATTTTTATCTTTCTCGTGATATAAATTTTATAACCCTCAGATTATTATTTTAAATGCAACTTAAAAAAAGTTACAAAAACAGCCTAAAAATTTTATTTAAAATAATCTAAGAAGAATTTTTTAAAAATCTTCCTTAGTGCACCCCTACACTATAAGAATCGCCATGTAAAATTTCAGCCCTTTAGGTCCAGCGGTTTGGTCTGTGTGTTATATGTCAGTCAGTCAGTCAATTACGGAACTGTTATATATATATATATATATATATATATATATATATATATATATATATAGTTTTGGAGCAATTTTTCCTGAGTTTTTTTGGAACTGTTTATTTTTTTAAATGGCTGATCAAAAAACAACAAATTTTGTTAATATTATTTCATTCAGAATTTAGAATTTTGCATTGGACCATGCCATTCAAAGTTTGCATGGTTTTCTGCACTATTTCCCAGCTTTTGCATTTGTAAGAGCTAATAATTCATTAAATTTTTTTGTGATCATTTGAAAATTGCACTTAACTAATACACAGCAAAGCATTATGGGGGAAAAAAATTTGTAGCCTTTTTGATGGTGTATCATGTAATGTATCCAGTTCTTTTCCCCTTAAAATTAACTTTGTTTAAAATGAATATATTTTATAAAGTGTTAAATAAAAGAAATTTTAAAGAAATTGCATGTACCTTATAGTAATTTTTAAAAAAAATTGACGTTTTCAACTGTTTTTTTTTTCCTCTTTCTTGGGAATAACTACTTTTTGATTAAAAAGATTTCGTAAAACTCTCCAGTGCATCTGTGAAAGAAATCCCTTCTTAGTTTTCAATCAATATTTTAAATTTTTGTGAAAGAGGAAATCAATTTATCAACAAAGACATATTGGTGAAAAGAATCTGCTTTTCATGAAATATATGATGCAATAAAAGTATTTTCTAAAATTGATAGAAAAATCAATTTATTAAAAACTTTTTCATCTCATTTTGTTGATATTCTATTTGAAAAAAAGTGATGCTTGTAAAAAAATTATTTTTAAATTTATCTTTTTTCGTGTGTTTGTTAACCCTCCAACTATATGGTCATCTTCAATGACAAAGTTTGATTTTTTTGAAAAAGGGCCTTTGGCAACATTTTCTTACCCTCCTGAAAAGCCAATAGCAAATTTAAGTGGCTTCTTTTGTAACTACTTTAACTCCAATTAGATCTAATGTGAGTAGTTTGAAAATTGTTTAAAAAATTTTATTTTCCAGGGTGTAACAATTCCAAGTCAGCGGAGGTATGTTGATTATTATGGTGAACTAGTCAGGAATGATCTTGTGTATAAACCCGTTACTCTTATATTAAGATCTATCAGGATGGAACCAATACCTACCTTTAATGGAGGAACTTGTAGTAAGTTTTTACTGTCTGACTCTTAAAAAGTTATAAAAGCTTTGATTCATATGTACCACTCTGAAGTTGTTTTTTCTCAATTTGTATTGAAATGTTATAAAAGCAAAGAAATTTCAAGATATGATTAAATGTTTTTGTTTTAATGAAACAAAAAAAATGACCCTTTGTTAAGCACAAGTTTCTGTGGATTAAAAATATTAATGTTAGGAAATGTAGCTAATATTTATTTTTTTTAAAATTAATTTTTAAAGCAATCTTAGTAAAAAGTTTTTATTGACTATTTGTTCAAGTTCATATCAATAAATGTAATTTTAATAAGAAAGGCTTGCTCATTATCATCTCTGGCAAGTTCAAATGTGAAGTTGGTTTAGAAAAACAACAACAAAAAAAATTATGTGCATAGCTTTTAATTCAGAATATTATTACTTGTTGATAATTTGAAATGCTTATAAATTTTTTGTTGAAACTTAAGTTGTTATTTGAAAAAAGGAATTCGACATTATAAAACTTCCATGACGTTTGTAATGTCGCAGAATCAACTGACGACGAATTCACAAAACAAACAGATGGTTTTATTCTTTTAAGACAGGACAAACTATGAACTACCACATTACATTTACATTCAAACTTAAAAACACATAACTTTAATAGCTTAAAAACTCAAACTTCTGTGAAAGTCATCCTATTATACTAAAAGTTCATCTACTCGAACGTTCCTCGGCGTTCTGCCGCTCTAGCATTCAAAACATCTCTTATACATGAAGCCGAGAGAGAGGGGAATCTCTTCACTTCACTTCCAATGCGAAAAGCTGGGAGGGGATTGGTTAAATGACATTGTTCTTTACCTGAATCAAATGATTTATGAAAAGCCCAAATGATTAGTTTTACAAGTATGGAATAGGAAAGGATGGCTTTTTCTCAGAAATGAATTATAAAAGAAAAGAACTTTAGAATAAAATAATTGTATATAATCAGTTCTGTTTGCTACATTTGAAAAGGAAAATCTTGCTGAAAGAACTGTTATACTTTTAATTTGTCAAATGTTTTGCTGTAACCTACTGCATTCAGCTTAGAGAATAAAGCATCTAAAAGATACGACTAGTTTTTATTTAGTTTATATCTCAAATTTAGTCGTAATGTGATTCCTGTTGTTGCATCTAATCTTGTCTGTTTTAAATGCATTCAAAGTAGTATGGGAATATGATGGAAATTTTTTTTTCAGGTCCATATTTTGTTATTTATCAATTGAAAGTAAAGCTGTATTCATCGCCTGTTCTTGATGTAAAGCGAAACCAGAAGTTCCTATTATTTGAAATTCCTGAAACTGTAGCTGTTTGTGGTGACATCAAAATTGAATGTCGAAATAAACCTAAATTTGGGAAAAAAGTAAGTAATTTTGAAAGGGTAGTATAATGCTTGGCTTTTCCACTTGTTTTAAATTTTGTTGATGTGTCAAATTTTATCAGAATGTATATAAAAAAAAAAGTAAAAATAAATATTAATTATATTTTTTTTATTTTTAAGGAAAAGATGTTCTTGTTCTGGTTCAATACATTTTTTATTCGGTCTGAAACTGACAAATATGAAAATACCTCCCGTACAAATGGATGCACTGGATCATCTGTATCATCATACATCAACTGGAATAGTTATGCTGCAAGGAAAGAAAAAGATATCAATGTCCCTTACTCCCAGTTTCCACCCTCTCCATATTCTGATAAAAATAGAAGGTTGTTATTTTAATATTTTTTGTATATCATTTTTGTGGTTCTATGTAATAATAATGATTCAGTATACCTTATAGACTATCTATCATGGTGGTTAAAAAAATTGTTGGTTGGAACCTCTGTTATTCTTTCATATTAGAGGGAAACAATACTTGCATTCTTTTTTAATATTTCAACCTGAGTGTGATGTTAGCCAGAGCATATTTTTTTGTTTTCAGATATGAGCTCAGTAAAATTAAGCATTTCCAGCATACTCTGCTATCATGGATTTGTTTGGTCCTTATCATGTATTTCCCAGAATGGCATAGGTGACAAGTTTGCTGAGGTTCCAAAATTACATTGCCTATAACCTCCAGTAGATTTTCTAAAGCATTTCCTAGGACATTTAGCCTAGCCAATAAAAGAGAAACTCCCGAAATATCTGATGTCTAAATAAAATCCCATCTAGTTTACTCAGATTTAGAAAATCCACAGATGATATAAAACCTTGTTTCTAATGTTGAAGATAGTATGTGTCTTTGTCAGCTACTGGTGTTCACTGCACCAAACTTTGCAGCAATATTGCATGACGTCTTTCTTGCTTGTAATGGAAGCTTTTGCCCCTTTTTTTTCTCTTGTCTATATTTTTAGCTTCTATATTGTATAACTGTTAATGCTTATTACTCTTTGCTCTATGCACTATTTTTATCTTTTATCTTCTGTATCCCATTTGTTTACTTAAGGCACATTGTCTTCACTTGGTATTGTATGTCTCTTGCAGACCTTAGCCCAATAAGATATAACCAACAAACCTTTTCAACCAGCATTTTTGCCCATCTAGCATCTTTTCTGTTATCATCATCAAACTCTGATATTTGTGGTTAGTTAGAAGTTTGAATCCTGATGGTTGCAAGTGTGATAGGCCTGTGTTTTAAGTTTTTTTTTCTCGTGTTTAATTAAATATTATATCAGTGTGAACAATATTACTGAAGTATTTTGTAAAGAATCTATAAGACAAGACAATGTTTGTTCTTCAAGTACCTTCAATCAAAGTTAGCTCTTGGACAGTAGCAAAAATGAAAAATTTGAGCACAAAGGAAAATTTTATTCAGAAGAAAAAAACAGGGTTCCCACTATTTTTCTAATTCAGAAATTCTGTATTTTTAAGGACTTAATGTACGAGTTTTAGGTACTAACTAGAGGTCTGTTTTTATGTTTTGGTAAAAAGAAAAATAACATTTGAATAATAAATGACATCTATTTAGTGTTTCCCATTAATTTGATCTACCTAATATCAGTACTAATGAAAAATGAAATTATGTACTTTTTAAGGACTTAATGCATGAGTTTTAGGTACTAACTAGAGGTCTATTTTTATGTTTTGGTAAAAAAAAAAGAAAACATTCGAATAAGAAATGACATTTATTTAGTGTTTCCCATTAATTTGATCTACCTAATATCAGTACTAAGGAAAAATGAAATTATGTACTTTTAAGTACTTAATGTATGAGTTTTAAGTAGTTTCTGGGTACTAACTAGAGGTCTGTTTTTATGTTTTGGTAAAAAAATAAAAATAACATTTGTAAAATAAATGACATTTATTTAGTGCTTCCCATTAAGTTGATCTGCATAATATCAGTACCAATGAAAAATAGTTTTTTGTTTAAAAGTATTAATGCATAAAACACAAGAGAAATGTCAAATTGCTTATTTAAATTTAGCAAATTTGATTTGTTTACACAGCATTCATTAAGGTATATTTTGTTTCATTAAGTTCTATAAAATATTGCACTAGATAGATTTTCTTTAAAGTATTTGCAAGTAATCTAATTTTTAACTGTGTTATGTTATTCATTTAAAACTGAATATCTTAAAGTGATCAACACCATTAACAACTTTTGTAATCTCTTATTTTTTTTTTCCTGTGCCTAACTCAACACCAATGCTTTTATTAAATATATAAGGTATATTATTAGTATAAATATATATATTTTTAAAATTTCCTTAAATTTAGCTTGCATCACGAAGGTCCATCGTTGACATTGTACAAAAATGATTTAGATAAAGCTACTAAGGATAAGACCCATAAGCTGTTCAGTCCTGATTTTAAGGTATTTCAAGTTTCTTACTTTTGTGTATTATGTATACTATGTAGTTTGATTTTATAAGTCCAGTAATTTTTTCTCCTATTCTGTGATTTTTCTTTTAAACTACTAGATGTTTTACAATTAATGTTTGTTTTAAAGGAAAGCGTAAAAAGAAACTGAATAGAAATTTAATTGTAAATCTCTCAGCCAATAATCAGCTAATGATGGTTCTGAGGGAAACACTCTTATTATTGAAATATTGACCAATATTTTATAAACAAAAGCTGAACAATCTTCTGCTAAAATTCTCTTCATAAAATGGTTTGTGAATATATTATGAAATAATCCGGAAAAAATTGTTTCAAAATTTTGTTGGGACACCATATAATTTATAATCTCTTAACTACTGCCCTGGTAGGGCTCTTGCCTTTAAGGTTGATAGAGCTGAGCAGACTGCTATCTCTAGGTTTGCCTGTGGCCACTTGAGGTGCCTAAAATTTGATCACCAAAACAAAACCTTTCCCATTTGTAAAAAGTGTAATAATGAGCAGACCACTCCTGGTCACATTCTAACTTGTCTAAATTTATCTAGGCAGGATTTTATTACCGATCTCCACCATTTGATGGACGTACTGAGGATATATGGATTCATGGACCTGATCTAGTGCCGCTAGATCAGGAGGGATTAGTAACAACAACAATAACTTCTCTAAGTACTATTAGTGAACGAGCATTCAGATGACAAGTTGAGCTGCAATTATCAAAAGAGAAAAATAAAAAGCTTTTTTTTGTTGGTAATAAAACTGCTATTTTTCAATTGCTTTATTAGGCTGATGGAGTTTTCTTGGCCATCTGTAAAAATTAAGTTGACATTTAGGTCCTAGGCCACTTGCCTAAGAATAAAATATTTTAGCAGCAAAATCTCACCTTTGATGTTTTTTGGCACATGAATATTTATTTTCAGTTCTTAATATTTTGAAGCAATTAAGGTGACTGCCTACATTCGGAGCCAATTTTTAAAAAAAAATCATTTTTTAAAATTAAAAAATAAACAAAGACTTACCTGTAAGTACCATACTTTTTTATAAATTGGTCAATTTGAAGTAATTTTTAATGAAATTTAGCTAAAATGCCTATCACTCTGCACAAAATTCTAATGCTACTATTTTAATTTCCTTCTCACCCATGATACATATGACAGTGATCTTCAAAATGACCCACAATCTAAAGGAAATTTTAAGATGCAAAAATAATACAGACAGTTTTATGATCCAGTATGAAAATTTTACCTGATTCGTTATTCCTTTCTGTATAAAAACCACCCTAAATAAAAATTTATTTGTTTTATTTCAATTATTGTGCGTCATTTCATTAACAATAGCATCTAAAACTTTTCCTGAAAATTTCATCAAATTATATGCATTATTATGTGGGATATCATGATAATGGTAGAGATTTGTGCTAAAAAACATAATCTGAGAAAAACGCATTTAAAGTTGTTTGTCACTTCAATTTTGTAGCAGATGATGTTTTTTTAAATAGCTATAACTCTGCTTCTATTTGATATAGAATAAAAATCAAAACAGTTTTGAAAAGAGAAAAGATTGAATTACACGATTCTTACAAAAAAAAAAAAAAAAATAATAATAATTGACCACAATAGTCAAAAAATGACATTTTCAATGTAGGCAGTCACCTTAAATTATTTTAAAGTCCTTTGTCCCCCCTCCCTCAAATTGTGCTTTTTCTTTTTTAGGTCAAAGTACAATTTAGTTATGTGAGTGATTCACCTAACATTTCACTCAGTAAGGGTGATCCACCTCAAGGCCAAAGTACGAGTGACAATGCAAGCAGTCATGGAGAAATGAGTAGTGACAATGAAATGTTGGATAGTGAAACTGATTCAGATGATGATGACTGGGAAACTTGTGAAGCCACTCATGTTTGATAGTTCATTGAGATTTTAATTAAAAATTTTTGACTGCTTTGAGGTTGGTATTATTCTCATATGATAAGACTAGTACCTCAAGTGGGCTACATTTGAAACTACCTGGCACCAGATGCCAGCGATTAAACAATGTGGAGCCTGACTTGTGAAATAGACATGTTTTGTATCATTTACTTCACAAAGTTAGGCATCATTGTCTCAGATATCTGTAAAAAAAAAATGGAAGTCTTTTTTTTTTTTTTTTTTCAAATACTGGTCCCTGACATCATGCATTAGACAATTGAACATTTATGTGTATCTATTGAAATTATTCTTGTCATCTGTGATTTGACTCTGCAGTGTATATTCATCCAACTTTCATAATGAAATAGACAGACATCTGTTTCTTTTAATACACTGTAATCATTTATCTTCATATATTTGTCATGCATGTATGTATTTTTAATTTTTCTTTGCAGTACTGAATTTGCCTTTTAGGCTGTTGTGCCAAGATATATTCAATAATATGGTACAAGGAAAACAAGCAAAACTGTTGTGAATGAGTTTTGGTGCTATTCATTGGTAATGTTTTGAAAGCAATATGACAATGTCTTGAGAATATTTTTTTCTTTTTTTAAAGTACTTTTTATTTCATTACTGTGAACAAAAAAGGAATTGTGATAATTTGTTGCTTTGTATGTATTAGTGGGATTTCAAGGTTATTTTCATCTGAGAATCTTTAATTGGCCTTACTTTTATGCTTGTGAGCTTTGTGGATCTGATTTCTATTAATATATTCTGTGTTATAAACAGTAGAAAAAAATTCTGAAATTAATAATTTTTGAATGTACGTTAGTTAGGGAAATGATAATTTACTGTGGTACTTACTTTCTATATTTGGTTATATCAATACTCCAAATTTTCGTGAACATGTAAAATTATCTCTCAGTATATTAAATTTTTATGATATCAAATTTCTAAAACTGGCTTTAATATTTAAATTTCTATTGTTATATTTTTAAAATCCTATGTCATCTGAAAATACAAATAAAATATTGTGCAATAAACTTTTTTTTTCTTTTTGGCTGCATGTTTCGAACTGTAAAATGATTTTGAATGACTGATCTCATTTGTGCTGTATAGGTATCACCATAATCTGGAAAGAAATTTACATTTTGAATTTTAAAACTCTTAAGCCGTTGATATTTTAAAATTAATCAACCATAAAATCTGTTGGATGTAAATACTATTTCCTATATCCAAATTGATTTGATATCTTTACTTATATATATTTTTAAATATCGTTAGCTGTAAAATGGTCGCAACTGGTATTGAAAGTATTACAATAAAAAAATATGTATATATCATTTTTTCAAAGTGAATTTATGTTATTGGGATAATGGTGTCTTACGTGGTATCATCTTTCAAAATAAAACTTAATTGATCTCACATGTAAAAAATTGCAGTTTGTATGTTTCTTACTTTTTTTTAAAAGAGGTGTGTGTGCGTGTGTGAGAGAGAAAGAGAGAGAGAATATTTAAAATGCTGTTACAGTCAGTGATTGGTCATTGTACAATGCAGCTTTGTATGTTCTAATACACATTTACTGCTAGAAGTTGAAGGTAAATTACATAAACATTCTTAAATTTATAATGTAAGCAATTTTTTAATATGAGATCAAAATTTCTTAGTATCGTTTTATTTTTTGTAAGTTTTATTTCCTTTTATGTTAATTGTAATTCGGTTGGCATGTGTGTATACTTACCCTTTTAATCAATAACAATTATACCGTACTTAATCCTCATTGTTCCTTAGAACTTGATTCCTTCCTGTTTTGGAATATACATTTAAAACTTTTCACTAAATATCTTTTCTTTAACAGGCATTTTTAATTTTTCATCTTCACAATAAGTTAGAGTGTATGAAAAGAGTACAAAAATTTAAAATAGGAATTGTAATTATACTAAATTCGTTCTTTAAAAAGTCTATCCTATTGATAGATGTATATGAAAAATGTAAAATGTTCTAGATTATAAAGGATTTGAAAAAGGTATGAGATTTCAGGAAGGGAACTGAAAATATAAGGGTTTTATTCTTTTAGTTTTAAGAAATTGAACTTAAAAAGAAAGCAATACTTTTGTTGTTATGCTAATGAACACATCTTTAAATATGTTATTTTAAACTAAAGTACTTATTTATTCCATATTTTTCTGTTTGAAACATTTAAACTTGTTTAATATTCTTTTCTGAGAAACTATATTTAACCTTTTATGTATGTGTGCACTCCATGTGCATAAAGATGAAAAAAAATTTCAGACTTTTTAAAAGGTAATTAATATTTATAAATTTTATCCATTTAATTGTAAAAAAAAGTATTTTATATTGTGAAGAATGCCATTTATTAATGGTGCTAATTTCAGCTTCATGTACCAGGTTCACCACAGTTACAACTATAAAAACAAAATTATTTAATTAAAATCATGATGTTCAGATTATCAAAGAATTCTGCCAATCAAAGGAACTAAAATCTTTTACTTCTAAATGTGATACATTGTAAGGTTGTAGAAGTATTTTAATTATAGTGCATTTTAATTTAACTAATGATAAATTTAGTTTTTTTTTTTTTTTTTAACCTCAAATAAATTGGTGGGATAAAGCAAGCCAGTCTAAAAATTAAACTTGATTAAATTTAATTGCACTTAACCATCATGGTTCTCCCTTTCCATTACTTAATGAATGCATAGCAATTTTTATTTATTTATTTATTTTTTTTTTGGCATTTACCAGGTTTTAAAATATGTACATGCATATATGTTTTATATTTATTTATTTTAAAATTATATTTGCCATAAAATATGATCTTTAGTAAATATTAGCAGAATTTTGTTAATATTTGGACATAGATTAATTATGAACACAATATTTTATTTATCTAATTATTTTGTGTCTATATGAATGTAATTTTAAGTTATGAACTAAATACTTGTAATAGTTTTTAATGCCTTTATTTTGTTTTAAATTCATTATATCATTAATAATACAGTTACTATATGTACAATATATTATCTACATAAAGTTGTATCATTTCCCTTAAATATTTAAATTTCCCTTAATTATATAGCAGAAGGTTTAATGAAAGGAAAAGATTAGGGTAGCAATAACTGACTCTAAAACTAACCACCCAACCAAATATTTATTTTATTATACTAAAGTACTCCCTATTTTTGAGATGAGGGTTAGAAATATATCCTTTGTAAATGATTCAGCAAATCAGGCAGGCATCTTTTTAAAGAACTTATTCAGTTGTGGGGACTATTCCAATATTTTTTTAAAAATTTGTTTTGAATATATTTTAGTACTAAGATTTTACTTTAAATTTGCATGATCTTTGTAATGAATTAATCTGGTTAATTTAATTTAAATGAAAGATCACTGGTATATTTAAAAAAAATAATCGTTACTATACTGTTATTAGTAGTGGATTTTTCTCACTGTATGGATTATCAATTTTCTAAAATACTTTGGTACTTTAGTAAAAAGAGTTGCTTATGTAACTTTTTCCCCCTTGAGATTTCAGTTTTTGTTCCACTGTATGATTTTAAAAGGTAATCTCTCTTTTTTTTAGATTGCTGTTTTATCCAATGTTTTGGATGTATGCATGACTTTCAGAAGCTTTTCATTTATATTAATAAATATGAAAAAAAACTTGGAGAAGCGCACTATACTGCAAAAAAAACTTTACTCTGCCATTTAAACTAGATTTAATTTTCATTACTCTCTGAATTTACATTTGCAGTTATTAATTAACTGGCTTTTTTCATGTTTTGGAAAGCCATGAAAATTTTGTTTCATATTTCAAAAGCCATGGCATATCCTTGAATTTGATTGAAATATTTGCAAAATTTTGAATTTTTGTGTCAGATCAAGAGTTGTGAATTGTTTGCAATTTATCTTGGTGGAACAAAAACACTTTCAAGGGTGTTGATTTTAATTTCATTACTTCCTGTTTAAGAAATTTTGTGAGAACTCTGATTGGTTTTTCTAAAATTAATGTTGAAATGAGGACCTTGGTTAGGTCATATATTGCCTTTGTCTATCATTAATGGGCACATTCATATGTGTTAATTTACTATTTTTGAATACTGTGCCTCCGTATCTCAATATATTAGGAGGAGATGAAAAAAGAAACATCTTCTGATTAGTGTTTGGGTTTGAAGGTCAAAATAGAAAGGCTTCACCTTGATCTAAAATTGAAATAAAAGAATGATTCTGTAAATTTAAGGGGAGAAAATTAAGATTTGACAAGTTCAAAAGTACAGTTAATGTATGAACAGCCAAACATTTAATTTGACCTTTACTATCTTTTTTCAAAACATGGTGGTTCTTTTTTGTGGTATATTTTTCTCTTATTTTAATGTTATTTGAAACTTTGAAACCTCTTTTTTTTTTTCCAAGTTGTGTTCAGTATAATAATTTTGGGGAGAAGAACCACAGCACTAATAATACTTATATTATTTAATATATTCTCCATTAAAATCAGGAATTATCCTTCATTATAATATTGAGCATTGTGTCACTTAAAGTGTAGTATATTATGTTCATGCATGTGTAATGACATACTCTTTCCCAGTCCCTTTTAGTAGAGTTTATTTTTATTAAACTCTTACACAAAACTTATTGGTATCCAAACTGCTAAGATGTTTTCAGTGGGAAATCAAATTGGTACTTTTATATGGGGAGGGTAGCAGTATACCCTAAATACATGCTATGCTTGTAGTAGTACAGGGTTTTAATTTTTAGGTTACCTTACTTATGAATAAGGTTTGATGGTGATTCAAAGTGAGAAAGGTTAAGTTCATATATATTTTTTTATTTTTTATGATAGTGTAAAGGTTATAGTGTAATTTTTCCCTCTCTCAGAAACCCCCCTGTTGATGTAACTGAAAATTCTTTGATAAAATAACTGAGAAATTGTTTACCAGATGCATTTAATAAATTGTGATGATTTTAGCCTGTATTCTCATGATACACAGTTTAAAATACCTACAAGTATTGAATCCAAGAGATGGATGGTTAAAAACACATTACAAACAAAAAATAATAATATATATATATTAAATTAATAAAACATTTGTGTGTTATATGTATTTGTAGGATTAGCTGTGACTGAAGGGTTTTGCATTACCCTGCATTAAACATGGCCCTATTAGCATGATATTTTCCACTTTTCTTTATTATAATTTCTTTAACACTTCTATGCTTTACTCAAAATTTTGTGAAGATAATATCTGGAGATATCATGCCTGATATGTATGTGTAGTTATTATGCTGTTTAATATATAAATTCAAAGATGCCTATTGGGATGTATAACTTGTAATGTAGTTTCTCCAAAATCTGAAATTTTTTTCTTGTATATTACTTTGGTACTTTGATAATGTACTATTGTATATACATTGCCTTTTTAAAAAAAAAAAAAGAAATGTAAATAAAACAAAGGGTATTTGGGTGAATATTTAAATGCGAATAATCATGATTTCAAATTTTATAAAAAGTTTTATTAGATTAACAATTGGCTGATTTCCAGAGCATTGTAAATTTCTTATAAAAGGGTGCTTACATCAAATATGAATCTGTTCTCTTGTGTGAAATATTTTTGTATTTTTCATACCATGAGTGCGACTTGTAGTTGTGTTGTTATTAAGAAATTGAATTTTTTTTCTCTAAAATTAAGGAAATGTGAAACATTTATCTATTTCTTACCTGCTTTCTTAAATTTAAACCTTATCCCTCTCCAAATTATTAAATGTAGGTTTAGTTAAGTTATTTTTTAATTTTTAAGAGGAGTAACAAACTGTATAAAATACTTATTGCTTGAAATGTACACCCAGTGTTTATACAATTAAGATTATTGCCAAATATTGTATTTTTAGACTTTTAATGATGATTTTTAACAATTTTATTAGAATTGATCTTCCAGTTTTCCAATTCACTCTATTTGCCTATTACCTACAACTTCATATCTGTTAGTTTTTATGTTCAAAAACATGATTTATTTTAAAGAGTTTGTGTATCAAAGGAGTAGACATGAGACATGTATCCATGCTTTCATTAAACTTTCTGTATGTACAAAGCAAGAGTGATATAATTTCAATTATTTAAAATTTTTATTTGTTCAAGACTGTCCTGTTATTAATGTATTTTATAAATATTTCTTGCATATGCAGTAAATGCCATAAAAGGTTCAGACTTAAGTGAATAAATTCTGGTAAATAGTTCTATGTAACAAATAAGAAAGTGAATATGTAAATAAATTTAAGGTTTAAATCTTATAAGTATTAAACTTTCAATATGTGATTAAAGTATTAAATTTTTAGCCACATGTTCTGTCCCACCAGACATCTTTAAAATTTGTTGTATTCTGTGTATTTAAAAGAGTTTGAATTTGCAGACATTCATTGCTTGTACAGTTACTTGTAGAGCTATTAACTTTAACTAATGATAATGGTTTGAATTCAAGAAAACAATCTGTATGAATTGAATCATTATTTTTTAACTTTGTTTTCCTTCTTTTGTGGTGGACTTGTGCACCCACAGAAACTGATTTAATTGTCTTGCCTCTCTAAGCAATGGTGGCTTTAGGATTGAAGGTATGATCTTAATTTCTTGTTATAGGAGAAAACTGGTATTTTCCTACATTTCTTCTTTCTTCTTGCATAACTTTGTCGACGTGTTCTGAATTTGTAGTTTTTGAATTATGTTACTGGAGCCCCGTAGTGTTCAATACATGTAAACCTGATTTTCTGAAGAACCAAAATATTTATTTAGATGTGTTCTTTTAAAAAAAATGGGTTCTATCTGCAATTAACGTGATTGCAGTTAGTGGCATTTACTGCTTGTGCAATCTTTATACAGTACTGAACATTATAATTATGAATCTGAATAGATGTTCTCTTGTTTGGTGTACTCTTAGTTGCCCAGTGGAGATATCATCTATGTTACATAACTGGGGTTGTTTTCAATAATAAGTTTATCCATAATGGGATTAATGTAATGGCACATAAGGATAAATATCAGAACTGCAATGGAATATATATTTATTTTAAGGATTTTGCAATCAAAAGGAGTTTTTGCAAAATGTTCTTGTGTTGAGTAATTTGAGAGCTGTTTTGTGCTGTTACATGTTAAAGAATTAATTCATTTTGGTTCTTTTAGAAGGAAGTTAACTTATGGGTACAATGAGTGCAGGTTGTGATTTGTCTATATAATGTCCCTTGGGTGAGTAGATTATTCGTAAATGTTAGGTAATGTTTAGTGGAAGTTTCATAGCACTTTTAGAGCAACTTTACCGAGCCATCATGACAATGTGTGATGTATCATGACAGTCCTTTATATGTACATATGTTTTAATTGTTTGCATTTTGGATGCCTCAGCTCTTAATGATATTGCTTACACCAGTGGTAGTACCTATTTTCAAGTTCAAACTTTGTTTATAAACTAGTAATTTACATACTGTCAATGAATCTGAAAATACCTAAGCTTAGGAGTGATCACTTTGAACAATGCAGGTGTAGTTTTTATTACAATCATATTAAGAAGGATCAAGCTCATTAAAATGGTCTATATATAGTTTGTTGGAAATATGAGCTAATTTTATTTTGGACTAAGATTGTTTTAACACATAAAAAAGGGCAAACTATATAATGAAAAAAAAAATCTTATATTCATCTCATACTTGTTTTGAAGTTGGAGAAATGAAATTGTACTTATAATGGAAATGCCTTTTATTCCATAGAAATTTAAAGGTCAGAAAAGTTGTATTGCATTCAAGACTTGGACATTTCTGTTTTCAAAAAATTTTGTCTTAAAATATTTTGTAATTTTTTATGATCAGGCTTTTGGAAGCTAAATGTCGAAGAAGAGTAATAATTAACAATCAAGAACAATAAAAATTCTTTGTTATTGTAACATGTAATACATATGTGTTTGATCACTTACCAATTGGGCTTTATATGTATTTATGTAAAAAAATTTGTAATATTAGATATTTATGTAATTTTAGTAATCTGTGTTGCTTTACATTGTTGGTTTGAAATTTTTATCAAAGAATTAATATATTTATCATTTAAATTTTTATTTAAAAAGTACTGCTTTTCACTGGAAATTTGTGATTGTTTATCGTTGTTGATTTCCAAAGCTTATTGTTTTGTTGGACAGAAGTATGAAATTTTGAAGAGAGCTTTTATGAGAGAAGTGAATTACTTTCATTGTACATCAAAAGTTTTTCATTTTTTTCCCTTTATTGTTGATTGTATAGTTTTCTGTCTAGAGATTCTTGTTTTACAGATATATGTTGTATGTTTATGAACATATGCCGGTGTTAATCAATGCATCCACAAATTCTTTTTGTTCAACATTATTTACATTTCAGTTTTTATTTCTCTCTGAGCTGAGTTAATTTTCTTTAGGGATGAAAAAAAATGAAAATTTTGTAAAAATGTTGGCATGAGAAAGTGGTGTGTCACAGGTCTAGCATGTATTTTTTACTGATATCTTGTAATATAGTTATAACGCACAATTGAAAAACAAAAAATCTTATTGTTTTGTGTACTGTGTGAGAAAGTGTTTGCGCTTTAAAAATGTTAAGTTTTGTTTTAGTTTAATCAGTATTTCTATTTTTGCTTTAGTTTGCAAACCCGATTTTAAGATGAAAAAAAAAAAGAAAAGGATAATTAAATTTTTATAGGCATTACATTGAAAGCAGAAATGTATTATTCTGTGAATTGTATATCTGCAATCTGTTGCACTTTGTCTTTTATGAATCCTTTTATAGTTACCATAAGAACATTTTTATTTGTCTTAAATTTCAGTAACTGTGAATAAAATTCAAGATATTTTTGTTTGGAAATGCCTTTTTGTATCTTCTTTTTTTCTTTATTTGTAATTGGCTTCGTTACCTTCCCAAAATAAGCAAAACTGTTGATAATTGTGTGTGAGTGTACATTAATAATTTACATGGAGGAGCATAAACTTTATCACTATAACTATCACATACCAAATGTTTACTTTCACAAAGTTAATAACAGTCTGTATTTCTGTAAACGAGAAACTGTGACTTTAAGGAGCACAAATGTTCTTAAATATAATAATGATGAGTAATGAATCAGTGGTGATTCGTACATTCACTAAATAGTGGAACTCTATAAATGGAAGGGGGAGAAAAATCTATCCAGAATAAATATTTCAATTTTTATTAATGATTTCAAGTTAGTGTTTTATATTATACATACATTAAACAATTTGTAAACTAGGGTTATTTTTTTACCTGCTATGTTAAACTTTTAGTTTCAAATTCTAGGCGAAATTCTATTCCCTCGTACTTCTATTTTCTTTTTCTTTGGCCAAAGCATATCCATTCCCACAGAAAACCTTACGATTTTCTTGCATCTTGAGTACTGCAACAATATGGGACACCTACTGTCCTTTGAAAGGTATTAATTTAAAACTTATTTTAGAGTACTCTTAAAGCCCTATTATGTCATAAAATCATTGAGAACCTAAACATTTTATTTTTCTATATTTGTATAAAGCGTATTGAAGAAAGAAAAGTTCATCTTGGAAATAATTTTTTTTAAAATCGAAGTTTTCCGGTATCGGTTGTGATTAACGTGTTCGGGCTGCTTGTTCATTTCGTTGCCAACCTTTGCAAACTTGAGGTATGAATTTTTCTTCTCCTTTTTATGGATTTGACAAGTTTACCTGTTGAAAGTTTACTTGACAGAAACTTGGCAATAGGAGTTGGTTAAAATCTTGAAGTATGAGTATGTGTGTTAGGAGCTTAGATAGGATAACGAGCATCCAGGGATCTCTCCATTGAGGCCCTGTAATTTTTAGATGAATTAACGTTAAAGCTTTATATTTAAAAAAAAAAAAACTTTCAGTTTTTGTACGTGCGTCTGACACTGCATTCAGCTTGCCCTGGAAGCAAGTACCCCCCTACTGACTTCCATCACTACGGCTCTGGAGAAGTGTTTCGTCTTCCGATTAATTTCTCAGGACTAAAAAATTTGTCTATCATTTTGTGGGTAAGAATTTCTGGTTTGGTTTAAAATATACATTAAAATTTAGGATAATGAATTTAAAAGCATATATACTGTGTACATGAATCATGCACACAAACACTTATGAAATTATGGATTTCGTGTGTAGTGTGCACATTTGGCGTTGCATTAACATGCTAATTATGTCAGTTTGGATGCTGCTTCTGTTACAGGTTTGTTTATATGCGTTTCATTGGCGGAATCTGGATCAAGTATTTGTTTCCGGCGAAAGTTTTTAACGATATTTCCTTAAAAGCAGCCGGAGGACGGGCGAGTAGCTAGGGCGCTGAATTGCGGTACCAGAGTCTGGGTTCGAGACTTCACTCTTGGCATGGACGTTTGTAGCCGTTCGGAATCGACTTTAAGCAGTAGGTCCCGGTCTAGCTCTCGTGTAGCAAAAGTTGAACTGCAGAGTTCCAAACCAAACCAAACCTTAAAAGCAATTTTTGCATGTACCTACATGTTGGAAGTAGGACTTCCAGTTGTACATACCAATAGGTAATAATTCATTAAAACTGCGTTATTTAAATAAATATATCAGTAAAATGTTTCTCCATTAAACCTATTCAAATGCACCTCCAAATTGTGACGTAACATCTTTGACATGGATTTTGTCACTCGCATGGGCGTATGCAATTGTGTACCTTTATGTATGCGGAGGTTTACACTTGCCCGCCCACGCTGAGTGAGGACTTATGTTCTAGACCAGGGGTGTCAAACTCAAAGGCTACCTTGGGCCAAACAAACAAGGTTTATCTATAGGTGGGCCGCAAAAAAAAAAATCAATATTAATAGAAACGTAGGTTTATATACCTAATTACAGTATATTCAACATAAATATATGCATTTTGTTTAATAATAGCAAAAAAAAAGTATCATTAATAAAACATTTAGCGAATTCTTCCTATCTTATAATTCTGCGTCGGTTATTTTTTATTTTACACTGCTGGCCACTGTAAATGGAACACCCCGAAGGAAACATGCAAATAACATGAAATTTACAACATGCATTAGCGGAGGTGAGATATGCAAATGATTAGAATTTCAGCGCAGACGCACATCACGCGCGCCTGTGGCGCCATTTCAAAGCGCTATTTAAGGCTTGGAGATTTCGACGATTTCAAGTTCGGTAATTGTGTTTTTCTTGTGGTTTTTTCAAAAAAAAACGATCAATTATGCCTCGTTGAAAACAGCGATCATCTTTTGATCAAGTATCCGAGTTCGACAGAGGAAGGATAGTGGCGTACCGAGATTGTGGATTATCTTTCAGGGAAATCGGTAGTTGTGTTGGACGAAACCAAACAACTATAATGCGGATATGTGATCGTTGGATGCAGGAGGGTACGATGGACCGGCGTGTTCGATCGCATCCACCTCAGCGCACCACTTCACGTGATGACAGGCAAATTGTGCGCATGGCAGTGACGGATCGCTCAGTCATATCACGAACCATAGCACAGCACATGCAGTCTGTAACGCATCATCCAGTGTCTGCGCGTACCATTCGACGCCGTTTACAGCAGAGTGGTCTGTCCGCAAAACGTCCATTGCTTTGTCTACCCTTGACGCAGAACCACAGACGTCTCCGCCGCCAATGGTGCGATGACAGAAGGATGTGGACGGCAGAATGGAATGAAATTGTCTTTACTGACGAGTCACGCTTCTGTCTGCAACACCACGATGGTCGCATTCGAGTCTGGAGACACCGTGAAGAGAGGATGCTGAACAGCTGCGTTATGCACCGCCACACTGGTCCTGCACCGGGTATTATGGTATGGGGCGATATTGGATATCACTCTCGCGCACCTCTAGTACGCATTGCCGGTACTTTAAGCAGCCAGCGCTACATCTCCGAGGTGTTGGAGCCAGTTGTCCTTCCTTACCTTCAGGGCTTGCCCACAGCCATATTTCAACAGGATAATGCTCGACCACACGTGGCACGCATTGTCCAACGGTTCTTCGTCAATCGCCAGATTGAATTGCTTTCCTGACCGCCTCGCTCTCCGGATCTTTCGCCGATAGAAAACATGTCCATGGTTGCTCTACGATTGACCCAGATTCCATCCCCAGCTGCCACAGCAGATCAACTTTGGCAACGTGTGGAAGCTGCTTGGTCTGCTGTACCCCAAGAACTCATCCAAAGTATCTTTGAATCAATGCCGAGGCGTGTGGCAGCGGTGATCTCCAACAATGGCGGCTACTCTGGCTACTGATTTTGGCAGGAACCACACTTCACAGAAGTCTATAAATTTAATCATTTGATACTTGGTCAACATGTTATCTACAAAATAAATTTTGTTGTGATATCTCTTGTCTTTCTTGGTGTTGCAATTTGGGTGGCCAGCAGTGTATATTATTGTGTGCCAATATATTGGCCGGCCCGAAAAAATGTTCGTCGCGGGCCGCGAGTTTGACACCCCTGTTATAGACCTTTGGATAAAAGTATATCACTTTATTACTGCGGGTTTTTTACAACTACGGAGAATCTTTTCTAGAATTTATTTTTCAGTTTACTTTGTTGAACTTATTAGATCTTTCGCTTCTGTAACTCCTTTTTTAATGTTACCAACTAGACTTGCTCTAAATAAGGTGAGTCAATGCTCCTTTGTAATGAATAAAATCGAGCTTTTACAATTTCACTGACTGTTGGTCTTCCTGAACCGGTTTGGTTAACCTGTTAAATCAGACGGTTAGTTAGTTAAATCGTTTTATCTGGTATAATATTTCACTAGTTGACTAGCGTCTTTGAAAGAATTTCCCCCCCCCCCCGTTTTATGCAGTGCTAGTATATTACGTACTTCTCAGTGGCGTAGCTAGGGGGGTGCGGTGGGTGCGGTCCGCACCGGGCGGCACATATTTTGGGGCGGCATATTTTTTTTAGTATTAGTTGTAAAAAACCACTTGTTCAATTCATAAGTTTACTATTCGATTTCTACAAATTATGAATTACTATATGATTTCGAATATTTTTCCTTATCGTCAAGTCAATGTAGGGTTGAAAATATTATCATTGATAAAGACCTATTATTGATATAGACTTATTATAGATTGACATTGATAAAGAACAGTTCTATATTGAAAGAAAAAGGATCCAGGTTTTTATGACTGTACCTGCACTACAAGAAGACGCAAAACGTTGGAAAGACGGGAAGGAAGGCCCTCTTGATCTACTAAACTTTATTCAACAGTATAGATTGGAAAATTCTGTACCCAACATTGTAATTTTGCTAAGAATTTTTTAACAATTGCTATCAGTGTCGCTAGTTGCGAAAGGAGCTTCTCCAAATTGAAGTTGATAAAAAATTATCTTCGTTCCACAATGAGAGATTTAAGACTACAAAATCTTGCAGTATTGTCTATAGAACAAGAAATTACAAATAATATAAATTTTGAGAGCATTATACACGATTTTTCTACTGTGAAAGTTAGAAGAGTAAATATTTTATTATTTTTTTTTATTTCCAATGGCAAAGGAAAATGACAAACTCTTACAAGTTAACAAGATTAACAAGGAACATGAAATATAAAAAAAAGGAACAGCAAGAGAAAAAAGTCAATGTCCCATCAGCAGATGTCGTGCGCTCCAATATCGCTTTACCTCGGAGTCTCCACGCAGAGCCGAGCATCCCAACAAATGGTTCCTGTCCATGATTTCATCTTTCCCACAAAGTGGGCAATTAGGACTCGCAAAAAGGCCAATTCGGTGAAGGTGGTTTGCCAGACAGTCATGGCCTACCGTAAGTCTAAATTCCGCAACAGCCTTTTCACGGGGCTTATCTGAAATGTTTTGACCCAAGCTATTCCTCCAACTTCTTGAAGAAATGCGAGAAGTGAGCAATACTTTCCAGTTTTGTCTCATTAGATTTTTGATAAAGTTTTATGGAATGGAAAGAGTTAAAAGTATTTGGCTGTTGTAATATTTGAGTGCCCTTCTTAGCTAATATATCTGCCTGTTCGTTGCCAAAAATATCACAGTGTCCTGGAATCCATTGGAGTGTTATTTGTCGTCCCTCTGTCTTCAACTTATCCAGAAGAACCCGACAATCTAGGATATTTTTAGAGATGGGTATTTCCTTAGCTCCGATAGCCTGAATGGCAGCCTTGGAGTCAGATAGGACAACCACCTTATTATAAAGGTGTCTGGGGACAAGTTGCTCCAGTGCCACATAGATAGCCAAAACTTCCCCGTCAAAGGCGGTTTTTTGTTTTCCAACAGGCACATAAAAGGAAAAGATAGAAGAATATATTCCTGCTCCGACAAATGGTGAGAGTTCAGTCAAAGAACCATCGGTGTAAATATGTAACCATTCAGGCTCAGGGTAGAGGCTATGGATGGTCTCAAGTGCAAGGATCTTTAAGCTGCTTTGAGGCGATTGGCTCTTAAGGAATGGTTGGGCAAGGTCCAGCCTGGTAGTTATTTCAACATAGGTCACAGGGTTAGGGGATCTCAAGAAACTCTGGGCAATTCCATCATCAAGTTCCAGCTCTGCTCTTAATTCTAGGACTGTCTGTAAAAAAACCACTTTGGGTCTTTAGCTGTCTTGGTACATTTTCATAACAGTTCCAAAACGGTACATTTAGTCTGATTAACTTTTCATAAAGTATAAGAGTCCTCTCTTCGATAATTGACTTATCGATCAGGTTCTCTGGGGCAGAGATAAGAACCTCACAACAATAAGTGATAACAGGTAAAATAAATGTTTTATAGGTGTTTTCCAATGTAGTGCGGGCGCACCCCCAATGACAACCAGCCAGGCGTTTAAGGATGTATAGGCGTTTTTTAGAAGAGTAAATATATAAATACGTTTTGTCTACATACACATATGTGTACAATTTGTTTGTTTATCCAAAAGAAATGAAATTATTTATTTTTATTTATAAATATAAAAATATAAAATAAAACATATTTTATGAATTTTTTTTTATAAATTAGGTATATATTTTGTCTCATAGGTGGGGAAACTGCGACCTCTGTAAGTTTCTTGTGGTCTTTATAAAAGTTGCATTTATAGGTATATCAACTTAAGTGGCCTCCTTTATTACTGCCTAATTTAAGTATGGCATCCAATGGTAAAAAAGTTCCCCACCTATAGTTTGTCTCAATTACAATTATTTATTTATGTTTATTAATTTATAAAATCCACCAATTGATTGACTTAGAAAGGGCGGCAAATTGGAGACCGCCCCGGGCGGCAAAAGTTCTAGCTACGCCACTGGTACTTCTGTTCGTAGAAGCGTAGCAACTCATTTGAAATTTCATCCGAATCGTAAGCTGAAATTAGGATGATGATTTTTTGAAAAAGGACAACCCTGCATTATTCATGAAGGTGAACATGTCGCCAAAAAGTTGCAAGCTTCAGATTTTTTAGCGCTCGAACCGAACATTTCTTGAATGTTTTTGTTTTTAAGAAATCATTATTTACACCTCTCCAGATAAATAACATTGAAAAGTGTTTCACACTCATACTTATTCTCATATACGACACTTTACGTACTCCATGCGACAGAAGGGGCCTTACATAGCAACGAGGCCTTTCCTGGAGGAGTGGATCAAGACAGCACGTTTGCTCTGTATTTTTGTGGCGCCATCTCTTGTTCAAATGGGCAACTAGTTTTCATTATAAATATAATATAATATTAGCATTCGATCTTTATTTGAATATAGGTACTGTAAATATTCAATAGTATATGCCTCTATTACATTTTTTCGTAAATAACTGCTTTAGGATAATTCAACAAATTTTATATTTGGAGTGATAATATGAGTTTGCACTTTAATTGAGTTTGCATTTAAACAGCTGTTTCTTTACTTTTACTCTTGCTTAGAACTTTGTAACCAGAAATTACTAAAAAATGTTTGCATGGTATGACTCGGAACAATTGTTCAACTGCAAATATTGTTATTAAGGAGTGGATCAGGGTGAGGGGGGGGGGCGAAATATTTTAATTTTTTCAAGGAGGCCTTGATATCCATAAATTTGTAAAGCACTGTTTTAGGATAATTTAACAAATTTTTTATTGGAGTGATAATATAAATACAGTTAATTGTAATTTTACTTCTAAGCTTTAGCTTTGTGGCGAAGTTTTCACTCATCATTTCAGTTTGAAAAGGCATTTTAAAGGAAATCGTAACCTGTGTGTAATAAAAGTGATTTTAAGATATGTGCCTATCTTTTGGGCACTCTTTTTGAAAAATTTGAAATCTTTATTAAACACATGATTTTAGTCAAAACAGGGAACAAAACTATGGATTAAAAAAAAAACTTATTGGAATTTTGATTAATTTTTTTAATTTAGGCAATATTTAGTCTAATTTTAGAAAAAATTATCGCTTATGCCAAACCTTCTATAGCAAAATCTAACCAATATATATTTCACTTTTTTTAACCAATATATTAGTAAATCACTTATCTGTGTTACGAAGAAAATGATTACCAATACCTCTTAAATTTACTAAAATATACCAACTTTTGTATACCCAACATGGTTTTCTTTAAAAAAATTGATAAATTTTTCAATAAAAATAGCTCTTAAATTAATAAATACATAATTACAACCTATATTTTGCTTATTAACACACCAATAAATAAGCAGAACCCTGTGGCAAAATTTTATCTCAATATCTTAAAAACCTTTTAAGAAATGAGATTTTTTGTAAACGTAAAAAATGAAAAATGCAGTTTTCCAGAAAACACAAATTAAGATTTTAATGTAACCCCTCATATTATCACTCATTAAACTCATATTATCACTCCAAATAAAAAAATTGTTGAATTATCCTAAAGCAGTGCTTTACAAATTTATGGATATCAAGGCCTCCTTGGAAAAATTAAAATATTTCACCCTCCCCGCCCCCCCTCCCCAGAAAAAAATGTAATAGAGACATATACTATTGGAATATTTACAGTACCTATATTCAAATAAAGATCGAATATTATAAAGTTATTCATCGTCTCGTCATCCATTGTGTTAAGGCTCTTAATTGGTATACCTGCTGGCTCATTAAGGAGCATCTTGTCGCTTTTTTTCGCCAAGTAAAGTTGTATTTAGATCTGATGCTTATTGAACCGTTCTTTTATCTTCTATGTTTAAATTTTCTCTTTAATAGATGCAAATATATTTGGTTGAGTTTTTAAAGTTCATAGGGGGGTTAAATTTAAAATTTTATGCTTCTCTATCCCTCAAATTCGAATAGAAAATGAATATCCCCCATAACTATTAAACAATTTTTTACAATTCAAGTGTTAAAAAATGGTTTTATCCTCAATTTAATTTTTTTGTTTGTTTGTAGGCTTGACACATCTTTTGTTGAATAAAGGTTATAAATTTTATTTCCGAGTTGAGGGTCAAGGCCATTTCTTCAAGTTTTTCAGCTATATTCTTCGAAACGTCGAAACTTGGAACTTCCAAAATGTCGGAGTAAGCCGCACAGTCTCTGGGAGCAATATTTTGAACTTTAAAATTACTATTTTGGTGGTTATACAGTAACAGTTTTTAGAACCATGCCTGGCGAGTTTTACGTTATCCATGCCGATTTCTGAAGAGGTGTCTTAGCCACATGGGTAACTCCCATTTAATGTAACTGTCAACAACTAAAAAGAAATCAAAACAATTGTTTGTGAGTGTATTGCTCTGGCATGTAGGGATTCGAACCGTCTGGCTGTGGATAAAGAATTTATTTATTTATTTTTGTGTTTGTTTTCAGTGGTATTTCAACGAGCATACGGATGTTAGTGATTCTTAGAGGATAGGACAGCTCACCATTTTAAATGTATTATGTTTACATTATGGTATTGACTGAATTCTGGAAGCTTTCGAAAGCAGTAGGATTACATAGTTCGTTTTCCTTACCTGCAGCATAAATCTGACGCGTTTCCAACAAGAAAGGTACGTAAGAGTCCCGATAATCCGAAAGGATTGGTACCAGACCCTTTTCGGATTAACGAATTTTTCGGATTAAGCGAAAACTTTCTAAAAACAAACTTAAATTATATAATAATGTGTGATTACATAAATATTACATATTACGTGTGATTACACAGTTTATTTTATATAAGGTCTGTCCGAACATAACCAAATTTCGGGACGAAATGGATGATAAGAGAGCAGAACGTTGCCTAGTACAGTACAGTAGAGTGTAAGTTCTTCTAACAATACGTCACAGTGCTCGACAGTTGGAATTTAAACGATCAGCAGATTGTTGAAAAAGTTTTGAAAGAACCTGTCAACGTCTCAGACGAGAGTGATGGTGATGCAGACGGCGATAGCGAGCAGAGGGTATCCCATTCAGACGCCTCGACTGCATTGATGTAACGCTACGCTACGTAGAGTAACACTCTGCCGCGACTCCAGCGGACACCATTTTTCTGACGCGTGGCGTAATTTGGCTTTAAGAGAGAAGTATTCTTCTCTTAGACAAAATAAATTTAACAAACTTTTTTTCAAACCAATGTAGTTCCGTAATAATTAGTTCAGTATAATTAGTTCTAACTTTGAATTTTCTTGTAAGTTTCAGAAATATACTTTATATTACTTAGTTCTTATTGACTTTTGCTTTCGGATTAAACGGACTTTCGGATTACTGAAGTTCGGATTATCGAGACTCCACTGTATCTGGTTTTCCTTGTCTACGTTATCCGTATACAAATCTTCTTTTCCATCATCCCCTATAAATGGGATTATTAGCATAGGTAAAAAGTTCATGTGTTGGAAAGGGTTAACAAGTAACACTGAAGCGATGAATTTTAAGATGATCCGTAATTCTATTACGGTAATGAATGCGAACATTTTTTTTTCTACTTCTTATCCCATGACATTAGACAAATCTATGCATATCTCGTAGGGGAATTTGTTTCAACATCTCCAAAGGTTTTTCAAAGAGAGTAGAATGGTTGACTCCCAAACACAACAAAATATGGTCCGGAGCAGTGGCGCACCCAGGATTTTTTCTTGAGGGGGGGGGGGGGGCCGGCCCGAGATGAATGGATAAAAATATTTATAATGCATGGGGGGGGGCGAGATGAATGAATACAAATATTTATAATGCAAAATCAATATTTCTACTTCTTTGGGGGGGGCAGGGCCCCCTGGGCCCCCCCTGGGTGCGCCACTGGTCCGGAGTAGCTTCGGAATTGCAGTTAGGGCATGATGGGAAGATTTTCTAATTGTTACTAAAAATAATGTTACAATTTTTGTGGAAACGAATAGTCAGCAGGAATTAATTTGGAATAAAATTTGCCATAAAAGCTATCATCCAAAGGAGCTCAGCTTTCGTGGACGTCTTTCAAAAGGAAGAAAGTTATATTTACAATACATACGGGAGAAAGAGTGGAAATCATAAATAATTCAACTCGTTTTGTTAGATTAGAATCTATAAATGTTTAGTTGCAAATATTATTACTGAAGGGAAAAAAATGTACTGAAATAATTTTTCATTATCGATCTAGTTGAATTTTTACTGCCCCAAGGACGAATGAAATAAATTTTATTATATAAAAAAATCGTCGTTTTGAGCATGTATTAGAATCTACACTTTCTACTTAGAAATGGAGAAACGAGATGGCAGCACTATAGGATTTTAATCATTTATTCAAGATTTTAGTCACGGATTCAAGAAATGCAATTTTAAGACGGAAAAAAAAAAAGTTTTATACCTTTTTTTAATTTTAAATGTAATTTATAGGCTTCTGTAGTAATGAATCATAGGAACTGGACATACATTTTAAGAGCTATTTAGCTGTAAAATGATTGCCAAATAAAATATTTTGGTTTAATAATGAGGCCACTGAAAGACTTCTCAGAACTTTGAGAGCACACCCACATAAAGACAGATTATCGTATAATTCCCCTAAGAGCGTACTTCGGGTTGCTAAAAATTTAAGGACCTAAGAAAATTAGGTCCTCATCACATGGCTGTAAGCACAGAGGAAGCTCATGACCCCTGCAAGGGTACAACATATTAACTGCATTTATGAAATTAATGAGAATTTCTTCATTACGTTTTTATTCATTCTCTTCTCATGAAAAGTCTTTCGATACCAAGGAAGATCTCGTATCCTGAATTTTCTCTGGACCCCAACCCTTTGTGAATTAAATTTAATTTTTAGATGTTTCAAGCCTCCAGTTTTAAGTGGAACTGAACGCTGAAAAACAATGAAATTGAAAACTCCCCTTTATTTATTACTTATCACTTAAAAAGTGAATTATGTAAGACTGAATACAAATGAAAAATTCATTCTTGTTTCTTAATTTTTTCAAGAAATATCAAAATTGCAATTATATCTCAGTGTATTTTTCAAGCTTTGGATACGATAGTGTTGCTAAAATGAACAAAACGTGAATAAGGAACTGATGCGTAAAAAAAAATTAATCGTTAAAAGATTCATGAAACTTCATCAAATGCTCTTTCACCAGAAAAGTTCCTGTTCATGAATTACAATACATCATGTCTGTATTCAGGGGTGGATCCAGGGGGGGGGGGGCTGAGGGGGCTGCATCCCCCCTCCCAGTGACGTAGCGAGCATAACTAGCTCCCGGGGCACAATACCTTTTTGGCGCGCCCCGAAACACATATAGAGAACCGAAAAACATATAGAGAATCCCGAAAAACATATAAAGAATTTGTTATAAAGATAGACCGTTTGGCGCCCCTCTGCGAGTGGTGTCCGGGGCATGATAAACCCCCCTTGCCCCTCCCCCATCACTACGCCACTGTCCCCCCTTTAGGTCAAGTGTATTTTGTTTCTAGAGAAACAGAACATTCCACTAAGAGGCCACCGAGATGATGGCAGCGAAATAAAGGAAATTCAAACCCAAAACGAAGGAAATTTCAGAGAACTGGTACGTTTTCGTATCGATTCAGGAGAGGTGAATCTCAGCAAACACCTCCAGTCAGCCTGCGCTAATGCAATGTACTGAAGTAAAAGTAAAACGATTCAAAATGAATTGATCTATTCTTGCGGAACTGAAGTCCGAAATGTCATATTGGAAAGAATCAAAGCTGTTAAATACTATAGCATATTATTTGATGAAACAACACATGCTATAGTATTTGCTTCACAATTGACATGTTTCACAATCACAATGCTTCACAATTGACATTTTCTACACACTACTGCTACGAAGGAAATGTTTATGAAGATTTCCTGGAGTTTGTGGATTTCAGAAAACCCGTTGAAGCTTTTGAACGAGAAGAAGACTTAACTTATTTAAGGGAACCATCCTTGACTAGTGAAGTGATAGGAAATACTGTGCTTAAATTAATTATAAATAATAATTTGCACCTAGAAAACTGTGTAGGAATAGCCACTGATGGATGTAGTACTATGGTGTCTGAGGTAAAGGGAGCAGTAAATGCTGTGACACGTTGTGCTGTCAACGCCATTCACTAACCGTGCTTTGAATTTGACACTGACAAAGGCCTTTAAGATTCAAGAGGTGAAAAGTGCAGTCGACACCATCAAAACAGTTATTTCTTTTTATTACAGCAAGCCCAAAGAGAAACTCTGTCTTAAAACAAAAATTAGGTAGACAGTATATAGGGCTCTGCCAAACAAGATGGGTGAAACGACACGATAGTATTAATTTGTTTTGTTCAAGCCTTCCAAAAATTCACGAAGTGCTTGAAGTTGTAAGTACTTGGAAATAAACCGAAGCAGCTACCAAAGCACTGTCTCTTTTAAATAATATAAACACTAGTTCTTTGCTAGTTTCCATAGTGTTTTCTAGCAGACATATTAGCTATCACTCTTCCTCTAAGCTGGCTATAAAAAAAGGAAACTTCAGTTGTTAAAATGTCCCCAACAATCCTAAGATAATCAGTTAAGGTCTTGTGTTCTAGATTTCAGTTTGCTGTGGGGAACATTTAAAGTCATAGTGGAGCTGTTTTTAGCAATGAAGTCGTCCTGTGGCAAAATAAATGGTTAAATCAGCAACCAAAGACCAAAAAATAAAGAAATTCCCGATACAGGCATTAAAACTCTCATAAAGTGTGACAAAGATGTTTATCTTGCAATACATGAATTGATGAAGATTTTTGCAACTCTGCCGGTGAGCACAGCTACTGCTGAGAGGTCCTTTTAAATCCTTCGAAGGTTGAAGGACTGGATGAGAACAGCTGTGAGAGAGGATAGACTTGTACCATTAGCACTGCTAAACAATTACAAAGGAATTGCGGACAAAGTTGATGCAAAAAAAGTCGTGGATAGGTCTTCTAAAATGAAGAAGAGGAAGTTGAACTTTGTTGTTTAGACGAAAACTTGTTTTTGTCACCTCAAACCTAAACAAAATTGTCCAAATATCAGTTTCTTTTATATGTTAAATTATCATAGCTTATAAAAAGTGAGCAACGTACACTCATGTTCAAAATTTTCAGATTTGGTCAATTATCTCCAGAACTACTGGACAGATTTTAATGAAATTTGGTATGTATATAGGTTGATATAGTACAAGAAATTACCATTTAACAGTTATAATTAATACACACGCATGATCGTGCGTAAGACTCATCAGCGTTGGAAGGTATAAAACAGAGCTTACAATATCGAACAAAAAAATAGGTTAATAGGAGGTATGATGTACTCTTACAGTTAAGCAGCTCTCACAACGTGAATTCATACTGGAAATTAGACAGTTTATAAGTCTCTGTGGCAGTCGGTCCCACTCCTCCAGCAACGCTGTTTTCAGGCCCTGGATGGTTTTGGGAGGTGGAAAGAGAGTTGTAGTTGCTCTCCCCAGAGCGTCCCAGACATGCTCTATAGCAGGCCTGGCCAACCCAAATGGTTTCACCGGCCACTTTGATGACGCGTAACTTTACAAAGGGCCGCACTTTAGGTAAACATGCTTTTAAAAAATGTAATACAAATACAAAATGAATAAAACTTTATTGTTATACTATGATTCAATATAATTAACTCCCGAGTCTTAATTAATGAGATGTTTGTTTATCCTATCTTTCACTTAATTTTTGTAAATCTATATTTATGTTCGACGTTGCACATCTTAGCTGGTTTTCTAAATTGGCATCAGTTAATGAAGCAAGTGACAAACTCTTTGTAAATTTCATCTTCGAAAAAAATGTTTCACAAACATAATTTGTGGATCCAAAAACACTTACAACTAGTTGTGCAAAATATCTTAAGTTTGAATATCTCTCGGATGTAATATAAGTATTGTAAAAAAATTAATTTTTGATGCGGACGTAAAAATTTGTTTCATTTCATTGTTGCACTGTAACTCAATTAACTCCATTTGCAGATTTTCAGGAACACTGTTCCCGTCAACATGAATTGGGCATGAAAATATTTCAAACCTTTTATCATATTTTGCTAATTTCGAGAAACGACTATCAAATAATGCAGTTATAGGTTTCTTTTATTTCATAAGCATATCTCGAGAAATTCTGAGGTTGGCTTTTTGGGAAGTTATTTAACAGCGGAAAATGTTGATCATTATTATTTCTAAGTTGGTACTCAAATAACAATAATTTTTTATTAAAAGCTTTGATGAAATTACAAGCATCTATTATTAAATTATCTCCCCCTTGCAAGTCCTTATTTAGTTCATTAAGTTTTAAAGTTATATCCACTAAAAAACATAGGTCTAATAACCAATCATCATCACTTAATTCAGGAAGAGATTCTTGTTTCTCGTTATAAACATATCTATTTCCTCCCGTAAACTAAAAAAAAATCTTTTTAACCATTTTCCGCGACTTAGCCATCTACACAGTCCAGTCATATTAATGTGACCACCGCCTACTTTTGACGTCAACGTTAAATAACCAATCGCAGAAGGCACGTGTCATCAGCAAATTTGGTGGATATATAAAGTGTGTTGTAGGCTTTCGGAAAACATTTCAGTTCTTCCAGTCATGCAGAAACGGAGCGATTTATCCGACGTCGAAAAGGGCATGATCATTGGCTTTCGGGCCAAGGGTGGAAGCATTTCCGAAACGGCTAATTTTGTAAACTGTTCGAGGGGCCGACGTGGTTAAAGTATACCGTGCATGGCAAAATGGCACTATACAAAATCAGCGACGTGGCAAATGTGGTTCACCACAGGCCATAGATGGCAGAGGTGAACGACGGCTGCGGAGATGCTTTCGGGCGAATAGACGTGCAACCGTTGAGCAACTGACCGTCCAGATGAACCAAGGGGCTACCAACAGTGTCTCCACAACGACGGTTCAGCGAACGTTGTTGCGTATGGGCCTTCGCAGCAGACGCCTGGTTAATGCATCTATGCTGACTGCTGTTCATCGGCGACGAAGGCTGCAATTTGCACGTCAGTACCGCAACTGGACTTCACTGAGTGGAGACAGGTGGCTTTTTCCGATGAATCACGTTTTATGCTCCATCGGACAGATGCACGTTGGCGTATACGGCGTGACACGTCTGAAAGCAAACACCCTGCAACAATTACCGGAAGGGTCCAAGGTGGAGGAGGGAGCATTATGGTCTGGGGAATGTTTTCGTGGTATTCTCTGGGTTCACTCATCATTATGGAAGGCACGATGGATCAACACAAGTATGCATCTATCCTTGCGGACCACTTCACCCCTACATGCGAATTGTTTTTCCTCAGGATGATGTCATCTACCAGCAGGACAATGCGACGTGTCATAAAGCTCGCAGTGTACGTGCGTGGTTCGAAGAGCACCAGGATGAGTTTACTGTACTCCCTTGGCCAGCAAATTCGCCAGACTTGAACCCAATCGAGAATCTGTGGAACCACTTCGATCGGGTTGTTCGCACCATGTATCCTCACCCGCGTAACCTAGCGTAGCTGGCCACGGCACTGGAGTCGGCATGGCTCAACATCCCAGTGAACACCTTCAGGAATCTAATTGACTCTCTTCCTGCACGCCTCGCAGCGGTCCGCTCTGCGAAAGGTGGTTATTCTGGGTTTTGACAGGTGGTCACATTAATGTGACTGGACTGTGTAGCATTGGTAAAATATACGACATCACCATAATCGAAAGATAATTCGCTAAGGAATTCTTCAAATAGCCGATGCTGAAGAGCATGTGAGCGAATGTAATTTACTATCTTTATAACTACGTTCATAACGTGATCCATGGATAATACTCGAGCACATAAATTTTGTTGATGTATCAAACAGTTAATAGTAAAAATATCATTGGTTTTAATGCCTCTGCAATCTATATTATCCATAAGTAATTTTACTGCTCCCTTATTTTTACCTACCAAAGCAGGTGCTCCATCTGTTTTTAATCCGGAAAGAGCCTCAAATTTTAAGCTATTTTCGGCTAAACATTTTTCAATCGCCTGGAAAACATCTTCTCTAGTTGTGTCTTTTAAATTTAAAAGATTTAACGTTTCTTCTGTCACTTGGAATGAATCATTCACACCGCGAATAAATATCACAAGTTGCGATGTGTCCGAGATATCTGTACTTTCATCAAATGCCAAAGAATATGCTTTGAATTGGTTAATTTTATCTCGCAAAGTTACTACTATTTCAGCTGAAATATAACCAATACGACTACATATAGTTTTGGCGTTAAAGACAGTGTAAGGTATACACAAGATTCGATTCACAAGAATCGAACTTTTGAGTGAATGAATTAAAGAAGCTGCTTTAGATATGCTAATTTCGGCATACGCGCTTAGTATAAATACCATGCAGCGTCATTAGTAGAAAAGTAGTTGTTAAGGTTGAAAAGGTGTTATCCTGCGCTAGTGCTTAGCAGGCCCAAAGTTTACGTGGCAGTACTGCTGGTTTGACTCTCCGTTGGGTTGTGAGTATTCGAAATGTGTATTTCTATTGAATGATATTATATATATTCCGTACAAGTAGTACGTATGCTTATTGCTGTAAAAGCCAATTATATGTGCAACGAATTCAATAAACATTGTTTCATGTATAAACTGTGTTTGTTTCAAATTCAAATAGAGTGCCACTTCAAATTATATACACCCAAGTCTGGGCAGAAGTGAGCTAGAAACTCTATAACTGACACTTGAAAATTATTTGCTTTTATCGGGCAAAACATCATTTATAACCACTTCCAAACAGTTCTTCACCAATTCACCATCCGAAAATGGTTTCATTTTCTTTGCAATCAACGTGGCAACAGAATAACTTGCTTTGACAATGGTAGATGATTGTTGTAATAAAGAACCAAACATCGTTTACTGAGTTTTCAGATGCGATTTAAGCGCAGTTAACTTAAAACTTTTTACTTCTTCAATGAAATTTACATATTCAATATGTTTTGTCTCATGATGCCTTTTAACGTTATGTTTCTTAAATACAGCGACTATTTCTCTACGAATTAAACACATTATTTTTGAGCTCTGCATTGTGAAAAAATAATCTTTTTCCCAAAGATCATTAAATTTCCTGTTTTCATCAACAGCTTTTCTTTTCTATGAGTTCATCCTGAAGGGTTAACAATTTTTTAAAAATAAATATTAGTTGGAAATATTGGCATACTAGCAATTACACAGAGCAACAAAATTTACTTTAAGTAAATTTAGCATTCTTGTTTTCTAATGATGTATTATATTTATGTAAAAATACCATCTGATGTCTTCAGATGTCACTTTTATTCAACTATCAGCACCACACACAAAATAATTAGTAAACATGCCAGTAAGTCAAACATAAACCTAACAGATAAACAGAGATTAACTTGAAATAATAATAACTCCGTTCATTCAGTGAATAACGAACCGATGACGGACCTAAGCGTGTGCGCGGTGGACAACAGCGCATCGGTTCCTCACGAACAACCCCCTGACTCCGCTCGATGTCATCATTTCTTTCTCCAACATTAATAAGAGGAAAAAAGTCTGGATTGGATCTTCATTACATAACGGCATTGAAATTAAAGGTGAACGTTACCGATGGTTGCCTAACGAAACCAATTCTTAAAGTAACATTTGACATTCGCATTATAACAATGACATCTGCAAATTTTCAATTATTTCATTTTTTTGTTTACATACAACGAGAAACACAAGTTTCAATAGAAATATAAAATCTGCCGGCGGGCCGCGTGTTGGCCAGGCCTGCTCTATAGGGTTTAGGTCTGGAGATCTGCTGGCCAATTCATCCGGCGAATATACTCACTTTCCAGAAATTCGTCGACCAGACGAGCTCTATGTGGGAGCGCGTTGTCGTTCATTAACATAGTTTTTAACAATGATATCATCCATAACAAAAATTCGATTCAATTTTTTTTCTCATTTTATTTATATTATACTAGCTGAAAACCCGCACTTCGCTACGGAGTAAATTCAAATTAAATACAACGGTCAATGTATGCAATTAATGCCAAAAAAATAAATAAATAAATAAATAAATAAATAAATATATATATATATATATATATATATATATATATGTATGTGTATATATATATATGTATATATACTATATATATATATATATATATATATATATATATATATATATATATATATATATATATATATGTACAGTAGAGCCCCGATTATCCGCGGAATTGGGTGTCAAGGGCACCGCGGATAACAAAAATCGCGGATAACCCGAAAATGTCTAAAAATGAGTTGCAAAAAAATATTTCAACATAAAAACTATGTTTTATTGTACAAAAACATAATAAAACTTTAAAAATACTTACATATGTACAGTACAGCAGACACATTTGCTCTATGTCTAAATCACTAATATAAAGAACGGTAAACAAAAACAATACATACATACTGTATGTATAAAAAGTGTTCAGTTACACCTTTTTAAAAAAATCAGTCACTCGTTTTTGCTTCTTGCTTTGAAAACCCCTTTTCTTTATTCTAAATTGTACTTTCCTTAACATGATTTTTTCTGCCAGATGTGCATCTTCGTCTTGTTACTCTAAATATTGAAGTAATCCGACTACGTGCTGCAAAGCAGTTTCGTGTGTCATCCGCGTAGGCGCCTCGTCTTCACTTTTATTTTGTTCTCCATTCTCGTTTACTCCCATTGCTTTGTTCGTTATCTCTATGCCAGTCAGTCGTTCAAACCCCGACTCACTTGCGTCGCATTCCAGCAACTCTTCTATGTTCTCTTCGTCGACATTCTCACCTTCGACGTTCATTTTCGACATTCGCACTGCAGGGTCTGTTACGTAAAGTTTGTCGTAACGTCTCCACCAATTTGTCTATGTACGCCCTCTAGCTGCAAGAATGCATCAGTACGAACTTTGTATCTGTCTAGCACGGAGCTCCTGCAACAAGCGGAGTTTACTATGGCAAACAATGCCTCGCTATTAAATTTATGTTATATTATTTACAGTCCACTGTGCTTATTTTCTTAAACATCGTACACCTCCGTACAGGGTCTATTGTATTTCCCTTGTAAGTTGGCTTGGATTAAAAATTACAATTGTTTTTTTTTTGAGGTTTGTAATTAAAATTTTTTTCGCTGCACTCGCACTAGCGGATAATCCGCACCGCGGATAATCCGCTCGCGGATAATCGGGGCTCTACTGTATATATATATATATATATATATATTTATTTATTTATTTATTTATTTATTTATGACAAATACTACAATCAATGTATACAATTGATGTAAAAAAATATATACATATTTATAAAAAAATGGTAAGGGATATTTTTATAGACAAAATAATGTAGAAGAAAATATTCAAATTAAATCTAATAGGACATACTAAAGAATAGTACAGTTTGAGGAACACTTCTTTTACTGTATTTTAATATTTTTTTGGATAATGTCCAATCGTCTGCCGCATTAGCAAGAAAAAAAAAATAATTTTTGTCTATTTAGATTTTATGCTCGTGACGATAAATTTATTTAAAGTACCAGAAAAAGAAATCACGTGATCAGCATTTAATAAAGTAAATTCTAAAAATTAATCTTTAAAAATTCACCAAAAATCAGAAAATGGAGGTAAAGATTTGAAAAAGATTTCATTTTAAAGAAAGTTTTATGATCTTTTTCGTGATATAAATTTTATAACCTTCAAATTATTATTTTAAATGCAAACTTTAAAAAAGTTACAAAAACAGCTTAAAAATTTAATTTTAAAAAATCTAAAAAGAATTTTTCAAATATCTTTCTTAGTGCACCCCTACAGTATAAGAACAATCGCCATGCAAAATCTCAGCCCTTTAGGTCCAGTCGTTTGGTCTGTGCGTTGTATGTCAGTCAGTGAGTCAGTCAGTTACGGAACTGTTTTATATATATACTAGCTGAAAACCCGCGCTTCGCTACGGAGTACATTGAAATTAAATACAACGGTCAATGTATGCAATTAATTCCAAAAAAAAAATATATATATATATATATTTATAATAAATACAACGATCAATGTATACAATTGATGTAAAAAAAACATATTTATAAAAAAATCGTAAGGGATATTTTTATAGACAAAATAAAGTCCAATCGTCTGCCGCATTAGCAAGAAAAAAATATTTTTTTTTGGCACGTGACGATAAATTTATTTAAAGTACCAGAAAAAGAAATCACGTGATCAGCATTTAATAAATTAAATTCTAAAAATTAATCTTTAAAAATTCACCAAAAATCAGGAAATGGAGTTAAAAATTCGAAAAAAATTTCATTTTGAAGGAATTTTTATGATCTTTCTCGTGATATAAATTTTATAACCCTCAATGTATTATTTTAAATGCAAACGTAAAAAAAGTTTAAAAAACAGCTTAAAAATTTAATTTAAAAAATCTAAGAAGAATTTTTGAAAAATCTTTCTTAGTGCACCCCTACACTATTAGAAGAATCGCCATGCAAAATTTCAGCCCTTTAGGTCCAGCGGTTTGGTCTGTGCGTTGTATGTCAGTCAGTCAGTGAATGAATGAATGAATGAATGAATGAGTGAGTCAGTTACGGAACTGTTTTATATATATAGATTTATTTTTCGCATTGTATAACTTTTGAATACTACCCAAACATCAATTCTATTGTTATTCAATTTCAAAAAATTAATATTTCATATTTTAAGGATCATTCGGTAGTCAATGCGCTGAGGAGAACCCTAACTGAATTCGATTCGTACCCCCCCCCCTAAAAAAAAAGTTAGAAACACGGTGATATTTCATGTACAAAATCCCAATGTATATGATACATGCATGCATTTGTGAATATATTACCTAATAACCATTCTGTGCGTAGCACCAGATTTACGTGATCAAAAATACACCAAAGAATTAGAAGTGTTAAAAATTATAAAATGCATGTCGTTTCGTTTTACGTTGATCAGGACTCGGGGTGAAAGTCGATTATCTTACAGTTTTGCTCGAACGGTTAAAATTTACTGCTGTACTGCCACCGCATGTTGTTGCATTCGAACCAGCATATCCTGTTTTATAAACACCGAGAACAACTTTCTCCTTACGCAAACTTTTCACTGACTATTCATAAGACTCCATCCGCATACTAATCGCGAGCTCTACCCTCACGAGTTAATAACGTGGATATTAATTTAAGTAAATAGAATTTGCATTTAGTAATTGGAAAGCATGTCCATATTATCGAGAATCGAAAAAGATAATTTAAAAATTGTCCAGAAACAATTTCGGCATCTCATTGTGTCTACACAAAAGTTAGGAGCTATGAAGTAATTAATTTATGTAAGGTCCGTTTGCATTGTAGGGGGAGTGGAGTAGGACCTTAAGGCTGATGTGTACTTACCCTATAGGATTCGCTCACCTCAGTGTTAACCTATGGAGAAAATGTGTCCAAGGATTGCGGACTTGGATTGAAAGATTAGAAAAAAAAAATTGTACTCCGTTATAGAGAAAGAAATTTTACACTTTGGGGCATTTTTCGTTTAAAAAAATGTAAATAATATTTTTAAATCTAAATTATTCTGGTAAAAAATCTTGTATAGTGTGTTTTAAACGCTCCTAAATTCCTTTGGTGGACGAAATTTCTGAAATGAATCCTATTGCAAGGTGTATAAACGTTCAGACTAACTGAAAATACCATTTTTATTGGATTGCCAGCATTTAGGTAGCTGTGAATAGTAGACAATTTTTTTTTTCCCATAGATTAACATTGAGGTGAACGAATCCAACAGGGTTAATACACAGAGGCCTCAAGTGGTAGAAATGTGATACTTTCGACTTTGTTAAATGTTACAAAAATCGTCCAGAATGCAGGCATTTATAGTTTCGGATACGAAATTCCTCGCTGGAAGACATTAACTGGGCACATAGCAGAATTTCTCCGACAGTGGCATCCATAACTTCTCTGTGTCTTGCCTGTGGCCATTGAACCAATCTTGAATGAACTCAGTACAATGATTGGGATGGTAGCAGCACAACGAAATGCAAATATATGTAAATTAAATCTTTTGAATGACGACTGCCAGTTTTCAAGAAACTGCTATTAAAAAATAAAATCTGTAAGAGAGAATTTTTTTCCCTGTCTTTTGTATTAATTTTTCCGATCGCTTCAGTGCTTATTGTAGAGAATGGGCCGATCCGTTTTCCAGACGCTCTTATGAAGGGAAAATGTGGGCCATGAACGGCAATGGAATATTGGGAAATCTATACCGAATCTCTCCTAGTTGCAGTGTGGAGAAAAGTTTTAGAAATGCAGACCGTTGCGGCTGAGAAAGGGTTAAAGGGAGCTCATTATTGCTTCACAGCAACATCAATTACACATGCTGAAAGCTGGTATTTTCTGTTTTCTCGTATTCTTTGTGGAATGTATTCTATCGAGACAGCATTTTAAGCTTACTTATATTTGAAATCAGTTTACTTATTTATCTCTTTTATATAAAAATGGATGTATGTGTGTATGTTCCAGCATCATTCTTGAACGCCTGGAGCAATTTCAACCAAACTTGGTATAGACATATGACTTACGATCTGGGAAGATACACTGGTGGTGGTGGGGTAAGACTCCCCTAGCACCCCTAGGGGGAAGTGGGGACATGTAGAAAAAAATCGAAAATGACTGATATTAGTGTCGAATCCATAGTTTTCGGGGTTGCTGAGATGAACACTGGCACTCCCGATGCCGTTTAAGTGCAAGTTCAGCCCCATCCGCATTAGGGCAGAGGGGGGAAGAAGGGATGAAAAATAAAATGTCCAAAATGACCGGAGTAGTGTCGAATCCATAGTTTACGGGGTCACTAAGATGAATAGGGGAAACTAAAATTATTGTTTATAATCAAGTTTTCAGTTAAATTAATATTAGAGTGAATTTATAATTTCACTTTATAATTTGTATACTGTCCATATACTTAAATGCCTGTAAATAAAATTACTTAGATTTTACACTATAAGTAGAATTCATTCCTTTTCCTGTCTAATAAAGAGAGTTAAATAAATACCCGGACAACGCCGGGTAAACAGCTAATTTTTTTAATAAAAGTGATATTTTATTAGAATCTCGTGTGTCATTTAAGCGTTGGTGTGGGAAAGTACTTCGTATTTTATGCCTAATTTTTTATTTCTTTAAATAACTATCGTTGATTATGTTCTTCTCCAATGTTAAACTATATCTGTTGGAAGCATATTATTTTCATGTAATCGTCGCGTACAGAGGTGCCCTCATGTAAGTTAACACATTGTTGATGGTAGATAGGAACTGTGTCCTTTTTTTCTGTCTAGGTGACAGGAGGCGGCAGTTGTTATGGTTATTGTTTCTGATGCCCCTTGGAGGGAAATTCCAGACCAAGTCCCTATAAGCTTCGGGATGAAGTGTGCGGTTCCGGTTTACATAGCACCAGAAGGGTCCGTGTTAGCTAGTTGTCACGTCGATTTTGACCGAGCATCCCCCAGAGGCGAACTCTGGGGAAGGGATCGTACCCTCTCCCCCCTCTCTGACCTCATAAAGGGACTTTCCAGTTTACGGATTTAACGTGCCCATATCCGGCCTAGACACGGAGATATTGAATGGCGTGCGTCGGGATTCGGTCCGGGCACCCTTAGCAACGAAAGCCAGATCGCTACCACAAGGCTAGACGGCAGTTTACGTCATCTACACTTCATGCAGTGTCATGTCTTCATGCTATAATTTCCGATAATGTGGGGGAATTGAGACTACATAAATTTCACAGTACATTGTCGACAATGTGTTAGCGTGGGAGGCAAATTGTGGAAAAATAACACACATTCTCCCATCCCTTGGATAGTTAAGTTTGTAAAATATCGACTTCGAGGTTTTTAATCCCATTCCCAGCAGACAGTCGTTAGAAAGTATAATTATTTAGTAATGGTAATCATGAAATGAACCAGTCGGCTTAGATACAGGGAACTCCGGATAGTTTATATCATTACATTTTTTTCAATTTTGTCTATGCATTCAACAGCATACTTGGATAATTTTTCTTGTTTATAATTTACTTCCCAATTACATATTTAAAAAAAAATAACAGTATATAAAGCAATGATAGGCTTGTTGTGATATACGTGAGGACATGCCACAGACGTTGATGGATGTGTGTTAAATGTACTGACTTGTACTATTCTGCTCCACAAGCAGTGGCGTACGCAAGGGGGGGTTGATGGGGGTTATAACCCCCCCCCCCCCCATTGGTTCTGATTACATATATTATTCAATTGGGTTTACGCTTTGCACTGATTGCTCAAAACTACTCTTTCATAGTAATAGTCCAGTCAAATTTGCTCAAAATGGCGGAGAATCATGCATTAAATGAAGGGGTTGAGATTTTTTCAGGAATGTGTAGGGGTTGGTACCCTGAGCAACGCCTAATAAAGTCCCCTCGATTTCAGGCGCCGCGGGGGGGGGTCCAAAGGTCCTTTTTTTAGTTTTTGGCGTTTATCTCGAAAACGGTGCGTAGCACAGGAAATTGTCAAATTTAAAAAATAAAGCTTATAAAATTCCCTTCCGAATGATATATCCATGTTTGTACCCAAGTGTTAACGTTTTCGAGATATGAGCCGTTGAATATGAAAATTTTTCAAAAAAAGTGGTAGCGGTTCAGGTATCTCGTCAAACTTCCTCTTCTAACTCTTTCCCCTTCCATTTCTCAGAAAACTCGTGATATACAAAGTTGTAGAGCGAAAAATTTCCTTCAAATATTTATATAATTATGCTAATTTATCTTCACCAGGTAAATAGTTAGAGCGTTTTGAATTTTAGGGGTACTTTTCAACATTTTGCTTGTAAAATGCTCGTCACTCAAGTTTCGTTTCCATGGTCTGTAACTCTCTTAATCACTTTGTGTGCTGTTTAATTAGATACGTATAGTATTCATAACCCATATAAATAATAAATTATGTATACCTGTACGTATAATGTATATCTCATAATATACCGAAGAACACTTGTAGTACAAAGGAGGAAGTAAGAAAACAAACCAAAATGTATAAACGTTGTTCATATAATCAAAAAATGGTTATCAAAAGTAGGTTCAAACAACAGTTACTTACATTAAATATATTATATACAATTTATTTCATCAACTGCTTTCCTATATATTAAAAGCCGTCAATCTGATACTTCGAAAAAAGTTTCAAACAAGTCAAAGTCTTCACTATCATTTTAGCTTCTGTAGAATGTCCGAATTTTCCCGAAATGATTTCCCACCAAAGTGTCATCCCACTATAATGCCACGATCAAAGTCACTAAGCTCCTTTGACTTACTCATCGTCTCACAAACGCATAAATATGACCTGACAAACCACTACCAATACTTTTATAGCTTTCGGTTACGCATCAAATTACGTCACCTGCTAGATCTACTTCTTTAGGGGGGTGTCCGGATACTTTTGGGCCAGATAGTGTATAATGTATTATTGAATATTAATGGATTATATAAATTATTAAATTTACTTAATGGGGTCAGCTGAATAATAAGACCTGAAGATGTTGGGAATAGTAGAGCCTGTCTTCTGTGTTGCCCCGTCCGGCCTTCATGAAAAACACATTCGTGTCTCGTGGGGTGAGTGCCACAAGTAAGACGAGCAGGTCTTACCTATCTACTATCACCACAGTTGAATGAGAGGTGTTTTGCCACTCACCTCTGACAATACTGCAGTCAGCATCTCCTTTGGCTTGTAGCGTACTGGAAGTATGGGATTAGTTTTCCCAAAATCTCATAGTGCGAGAAACACAGCTGCGTGTTATCGGGGCAGTTTTTGGCCGGTTCCCATCGTTTTTAAACACGTGCAAGAGTTTTGGCCTGAAGATTAATCCCTGGAATGGCGGTTTCCCTAACAAGTGGTGAGGGTAACTGTTTGGAAAACAGAAACTGGTTTATATCACCGTAATAAAGCTGTCTTCTCTTAGCGATAACTTCTTGCGAGTGACATCGGCGGGCGATAAAGTTTCGGCATTAAGAAGAGCTGTCAGCCGATAATCTGCCACCCCCCCCCCCCCGGCTGAAAATCCAGACATCTAGGGAGAGGCCGCACAGAATCCGCCTTGTGTGGACGTGTTTGTTTTAAGCTCCTGTGTTGGGACTGTATAGGTCCGGGAGCGTGCATTGTAGATCTGCACAGAGTTAAATTGAATATGTTGTAACCTTAAATGTTAAATTTTTTGTTGTTTGTAAATAAAATTCCTCGTTAAGTTTCTGTTTTAAAAATTGGCTTCGCATTTTATTTAGGACTCTGTCTTTCTTTGTTATGGATCCAATAGTTGTGAAATTTTTTCAAAATGCCTCAGAGAGTTTAGCCTTGTCGTGACGCCACAGGCTGTAGTAGACTGTATACCTCTTGCACCCAAGGCCTGAACTAACATAGTAAACAGCTTGGTTTTGCTCCTTTCACTGGAAAGGAAGTTTTCCTGATGAACAGTAGCCACCATGTTCTTATTGAAGTCAATATCCACTGATGCTTTACTTGATGCTTTCCGATGTTGTTCGTCTCTTTCCGTGGATTTCGTGTCTTCATAACCATAAAAAAGACACAGCTTAACTGCTGCCGTAATGGTTGATTATGTACGACGATACATATTGATCGCAGATGGAGGCGAAGGTGGTGTTGGTGTTCCACTTTACTCTATGGAGCAGGAGCCGCCATCGATTACCGTGAAACTGTTCTTCACATTGATCAATTGATTACATTTGGGGAAAGCATCATACAGTGCTAACTTTTTGATTTTTCTCATTATCCCCTCGGCGAATAGAGACATCGGCTATGGGGCTAACTCGTACGTTAGCAACTCCTCTACATCCCCTTCTTTCTTCTTGGTGATCAGAGTTCTTTGAAATATCATCAGAGGCTCTACCACCACTACCTCATCATTAACTTTGATCATATTGCTCATCGCAGCTAAAGGAACGACTGAGTCCTTCTTGGATTGTTTCACTTCTGAGAAATTCATTCCAACAAAAGTGCTCATTGTGTGGGTTCCAATTTCCAATTCTTGGTAGCAGTTGACGTTACTTGTTCCAATTACTCCCGTTGAAAGTGACATCGAACAATTACGTTCAGCAAAAGGCGGGTGATCAGCCAACCATTGAGCAAGCTTCCTTCTGTCTAGATCGTCTCTAGTTATGCGTGATGCTCGAAACTCAACATGTTGTTCTCCTCTTGCAGTATGGACGCCACAAAACATCTCAAATGAATTACATATTGCTGTAGCTGTGCGTGCTCCCCCAACTCATTTCGCCAACACCGAATCACTAAAGCATCGCCCACGTGTTACTTCTCCTTCACTCTTCATGTCACACATGAGTGTCACCTGAATTGCCATGTTAGACCACACACCAGCCATTGGTGTTCCAGTTCTGTTGACAGTGAAGTATCCACGATCTATAAAATCCTGTTTAAGTTGAAGGTGGCGAGTTGTTAGTCCTAGCATGTATTGTACATATAGGTGAGTACACATTGCATAATGAAAATGCCCGCTGGCATGGAAGTAAGGTATCATCAGTTGGGCGCATGTCATATGATCTTTCCAGTTGCGCTGTGCTGCAATGAATTTTTTCATCAACACCACCATTTCAAAGTACTGGACCCACAAAGCTTTTGTTGGCGTACTACCTTTGAGACGTGACAATTCGTTGCTCAATTTCCACTGAATGCTGGCAAGAGAGGTATTTGTGGAAATGTGTTGTGGAGTAATTTCTACTGAGGTCTGAAGTAACTGAACTACTTCTTCTTTTTCATATGGTGTGATATCTAAATTTTTCAAAATGATCTGAGCTAAAATGACACTTCTATACATTTTGGTTTGTTTTCTTACTTCCTCCTTTGTACTACAAGTGTTCTTCTGTATATTATGAGATATACATTATACGTACATGTATACATAATTTATTATTTATATGGGTTATGAATACTATGCGTATCTAATTAAACAGCATACAAAGTGATTATGAGAGTTACAGACCTTGGAAACGAAACTTGAGTGACGAGCATTTTACTAGCAAAATGTTGAAAAGTACCCCTAAACTTCAAAACGCTCTAACTATTTACCCGGTGAAGATAAGTTAGCATAACTACATACATTTTTGAAGGAAATCTATCGTTTTACAACTTTCTCTATCACGAGTTTTCTGAGAAATGGAAGGGGAAAGAGTTAAAAGAGGAAGTTTGACGAGATACCTGAAACGCTACCACATTTTTTAAAAAAAATTTTCATATTCAACGGCTCATATCTCGAAAATGGTAACATTGGTGTAAAAACATGGATACACCATTTGGAAGGGAATTTTATAAGCTGTAATTTTTAAATTTGACAATTTTCTGTGTGACGCACCGTTTTCGAGATAAACGCCGAAAACTGAAAAAAGTGACCTTTGGACCCCCCCCCCCCCGGGGGAGCCTGAAATCGAGGGGACTTTATTAGGCGTTGTTCAGGGGACCAACCCCTACACATTCCTGAAAAAATCTCAACCCCTTCATTTAATGCGAAACGGAAACCTAATTTGACTGGACTATAACCCCCCCCTTTGAAAATTTCTGCGTACGCTACTGTCCACAAGCATTGAAAAAAAAATACTAAATTATGTATTTGTCATTATGCAATATAATTATGCGCTAATGAGTTCCTTGTTTTACGAACGAATGTCAGATAGGTGCGCATGAGTTCCCAGGTTTAAACTTTTGTATATAACTCTCCCCCACCAAAGATTTAAAGTCCCCTAGCCTTTCTCAAGGCCTAATTCTGGGTTCGTTGTTGGTTCTTTATAGCTTATCATTATACCGTGTTTCAATGTAAAACATTACGTTCCCATGCATCTATCAAAATTTTTTGCACAAGTATGCTAATTTTGAAAATAATTTCATTAAAAAAAATAACGTAATTAATGACAAAAGTTTTTATTTATTTATTTATTTTTTTCTACAACTTCGCCCTGAGATTGTTCTACTAGCTATAGCCACGGATGGGTATAGGTTTTAAGAGCGATAACACCTAGAAGGTTTGTAAACAAACGAGATATAGATAAATCTGTAACCATATAAGGCAAAGATACGCATAGAGATAAGAAAAGATTAGATGTAAGGCCTTCGTGAATTGTAATGTTAGGAAAGCATTAGGCTAAATTTATGGGGTCTATCATCAGGAATGAAATGGTGCTGCAACTCTTTAAAAAGACGTCGAGTATGGATTTAAATTAAACTTTACAACCCGACACACACAAATATACATATACGGAAAGGGTTGTTTTTCTCTTTTTTTATAGTTATTGCTGATATTATTTGCTCTCCAAGAAACTAGTTGGGAACTTTAAAATTGTCAATGTCAGCATTTTAAATTCCCAAAATTAGAATGTATAAATGGCAAAGTTTCGGACGATTTGATATGTTACTACTTTTGATATGTTAGTACTTCATCAGGCCGAAAACACTGGATACGGTCAAATCACAAACACCCATCTTTTCACGGTTGTAAGTCGATTCAACATTTGCGACTCCTTGATAGGGACAATCATAGCCAATGTTCTGCGTCCTGATGTATTATGCCCTTTATATGCTCTATTGTAGATTTTAAGGACCAGTCATTTGCAATTTTATATACTCTCTTACTTGTCAGTGCAGAAAAAGTTTTTCAAAAATATTATTTCTCTGAAACTTCACCTTGAAATCTACTGTAATACACGCGGTGCATATTTGTAACTCGATGGGTTACCAATCATTCATAGGTTACAAAAAATTCAAGCTAGTTTTAATTCTATGCCGAAATGATTTATTTTTAAGACAGTTAGGCAGTCTGCACAGACGGGTTTGTAACCAGTTGCGCTGTGTGCGTGGCTCCATTCAATTACATAGGTTACGACTCATCACGGACTGGTTTGTGATTGGAGTCAGTTATCAGTTTCTTTTGAGTTGCTCCGTGTGCAGACGGCCTTAATCTAAATATTTAAATCTGTTCGAGTTCTGATCATTCTAGAATTGGAATTAACTATTCCTCATTGTTTTGCGAAGTAACGTAGGAATTACAGGAATGTGGATTGCGAATAATTATAGGAATTAGAGCTACCATTTGATAATCTTACACGTTGGTGTACTTTTTTTTTCTTTCTTCCCTAAATGCTGGCTGAGAAAATGACGTTTATCGATCATCCAAAATACAATGAGCAAAAGTGCAGTAAACCGTTTCCAGATCGGGAGGGAAACTGTAACAAAAGTTCATTAAAATATGAACAGTATCTATTTTCAGTTATTTATTTTCATTCGAGTTTAGACGAAAAATGAGTTTATTTCTAATTTTTTTTCTGTCATCTTTCAGCTGAAAAATGAACCGTTCATTTAGGGCTGTCATGTACTAACTCTACTGGATTTGTTCAACTCAATGTTGACCTATGGAGAAAATTTGTCTGCTATTTACAGCTACATGAATACTGATAATCCAATAAAAAATGGCATTATTCAGATATCCTGAACTTTTCTGCACCTTACAATAGGATTCATTTTATAAATTTCGTCCATCAAAGGAATTTAGGAGCGTTTAAAATACGCTATACCAGATTTTTTCACCGAATAATTTAAATTTTAAAATATTATTTGTATTTTTTTTTAAAGAAAAATGTCCCAAGGTGTAAAATTTCTTTCTCTATTACAGAATACAATAGAAAGAAAAAAGATCTTTAAATCCAAATCGGCAGTCCTTGGACGAATTATCTCCATGGGTCTATCTGTTTCAATGGGGATATCGGGGCCATGGGATGTCTTTTGGTTAGACCTGCATCCTATTCAGAAAGTTCCCCCCTTGAGGTAACTGATTTGGTTAGGCCTCCTGATGAAGAGACCGGTCGGTTGCCTCGTTTTATGGTTTAGTTTTTTTACTGCTACAGAATCTTGCATTTATGGTGCGTTGAGCCCTAAGTGCGTGATTTCGGTTTATTTTGTCTGCATTCTTCCTGTTAGTAATTATTTTTCTCGGTTGAATTATTTACTTTAACTTATATTTTTTCTCCATAGGTTAACACTGAGGTGAGCGAATCCAAGCGACTGTCAGTACACAACAGTCCTAAGACCAAAAACTATTATATTTTCAGAAATATGGTTGAATATGGTTACATTTTTCAGAAAAATGATCATGAAATTCCTTATAAAATAACGTGTTTCTTGGTTGAAAATTAAGAAAATATACTGTAAGGAAATGTGCAGTTAATATCAGTTTTCCAACTCTGTCACCGTCATATGTGAACCTCGTTTTTCTTTCTCTGCCATGTGAAATATTTTTAATTTAGGACCGCACTGACAAACGACTGGGGAGGTATTCACTTGATTCTACAGATTTCTGTTCGTTTACACTAAAATGTAGAATGTAGAATTTAAGTGAAAAAGGAGAGTAATGTTGTTTCATATTTACACTTACGAGGTCAAAACTGATATAATCATTCTTCATTAAATGCTATTTCTGATTAGATCCTCAAAGTTTTTTCTTACTGAATTCAAAACTCTCCAATTACAAGTTTAACTCTTAGAAATAGTGGTAAGGGGTGTAAAAAGGGAAAATATGAATAAACACTATTAAATGCTATTTCTGATTAGATCCTCAAAGTTTTTCTTACTGAATTCAAAACTCTCCAATTACAAGTTTAACTCTTAGAAATAGTGGTAAGGGGTGTAAAAAAGGAAAATATAAATAAACACTATTAAATGGTATTTCTGATTAGATCCTCAAAGTTTTTTCTTGCTGAATTCAAAACTCTCCAATTACAAGTTTAGCTCTTATAAGGAGTGGAAAGGGGTGCAAAAAGTGAAAATATAAATAAACACTAATTATTAAACACGCCTTGAAGACCGTACGTTTGACCAGCCTGTTCTATTTCGTGATGCTATTAAGCGATGAAGAGAAAAAAAGAAAAAAAAATTGTTTCAGTTATACGGGTTTTTTGGGTGGTGTCTCGAAACACATACAAATAAGTTTATCTGTAAGGAGTGAGCTAAATGTTATACGCATGATCACAGGTTGCTCGAACATGCCAACGTTTTCAAGCTTATTATCACGTACTAAGAACTCTCAGATTTGAATTACAAAGACTTCATTGTATTTCTAACCAAAGTTATTTGTTCCGATTAATCAGATGATTTAGGGATGAATAACAATAACAATGATCAACATTTAAAAAACAGCAACACTTGACAATTGATAAAGGTAAACCTCTTCCGTATGTGCACCGAACAGAGCACTGTGCTTTATAGAACATGGATTAAAGAGATTAAAATTCTCACCGTTACTAATTAGTACAACTCTAAATTGCAGCCAAAAATACAACCTATCATCATGATCGTTAGTGCTGGGTTAACTTTTCATATGGAGCTCTATAAAAAGACAAATGCATAACGAATGATCTCCAAACGTGGCAGAATCCCTCCTGTCGTTCCTTTAAAAAAAATTAATTCAAATTCCAGATTTTATTGTTAGCGAAATAACTCATTTATCTCCAACCCTTATCTACACTAAAATAAAAAAATTTACATTTTTGAAGTATGCAAACTTGACCGAAATCTGTTGGTCTTTTATCAGGACTTTTATAAGTTGCTATGTAGAAAATTGTGAGTTCCTGGATTAAAATTTCTAAGAAACAGGGTGATATATTTTTAGCGAGAAGTTTTTCATTTCGGTAATGCCAAAATTTTCAATTTTTGGGACGTTCTGATGCACAATTTGACCCAAAATCAATTAAGTCATCCATAATGAAAATTCAGGGAATTCGCACGTTTACCCCAAAGTTAGGTTCAGTGTCATTTACGACAGAAGTTCTATTTATCAGATCCCGTATCGTTATCTGTCCAAACGTTTAGTTAGCCCTTTAATAGCCAAGCAGATGAAGGGAGATTCGAGATGTAGACATTCACTCTAGGCCACCAGCACCTCATTTGGTAACTCAAGATACATTTCTAATTTTAATACAACTCCTTAATGAAAGGGTAACTTTAAGAAGAAAGCTTTGTATTCTGAAGAAAAAATATTTTATATGACAACTTTTTTGATTGATCTGCCTGTAGCTTATCAAAAATATTTCAAGATTTTTTTTTTCCGGTTTAGAGCTAGAATAAATAAAAAGAGTATATATTTTTTTAATTTCTTTCATAAAAATTCCTAAGTATTTAACTTCAAATGTTTTGAAGACAGTAATTAAGCATTATAATTTCACAAAACTCCAACCTTTGATCTGTTTTTCAAGAAACACTAAGAATTGAAAAATATTCTCTTAAATGATATTAAATTGTATGCATTCATTTTCATTAAAAATAACGATATTTTAAATTCCATGTCTTGCTGTCTATTCTGTGTTGTGATCTATTTCTGTTAGTTGTTCCATGCTGTCGGAGTTTGATAAGTCTTTGATAAACTTGATCCTTTGATAAACAAAGGATCCTTATTTTCGCCGACATTTTGTAGTAATGAAATTTGAAATCAGTTCATCCTTGTTGTTGTAGCTTATGCCCCTTGACCGACAGTATATCAGATCAAGTCCATAAAGGCAATTGGGCAGAATGGTACGGCTCCAGTTTTGAATAGCACCATAAGGGTGAGTCCCACTTGGCTAAAGCACCGGTCCCGTAATTTTGAACCGAGTCAAGTGACGAGACCGGTATACTTCACCCCGCACCTCCAGAGGTAAATTTTGAGAACTTGGAGGACATTGCAGACACGACATATTTTTCATGCACCTGCCGCCATTAGCGTACACGGAGGTGGATTTGTCAACGACCGGCATCGAACCAGGGACGTTCAGATCACTGGCTCGCTGCCTTTGCCAACTGGGCCACCGCGCCCACAATTCATCCTTCATCATAGTGGTTTACCCTTAATGATGAAAATTTTTTGAAATACAATTTAAAGTACCCATAATCCCCAAAAACCCGATTTTAATAACACTTGTTAACACTAAGGTGTTATTATTATTTTGGTTATCATTTTGACAGATTATCGTTGCTGTCTTTTTCAACTTCACCGAAATTTCGAATAAAACAAGTAATATAGCAATACCTTGGCGATATTTTACAGAGAAAGGAAAAATAAGGAATTTAATAAATAATACCATGGTGTGTATTTAAAATTTTTAACCGAGTATTTTTAACTCTTTTTTTAAATTTCGCTTTCGTTTAAATATTGAAATTACATTTTTTTTTCTTGTGGCCACTTAAAAAAAACTAACATCAATTTTCAATTGAATTTGTACATTCTGTTGGTCAAAGAGTTAAATTTTGAGACATCCGTACTCTGCAGGACTGGTATTTTGATCATAAAAATAGCAGAATATGTTTTTTTCACTCCCACACTAACTATATTATTTTGCTAATAATTTATACAGTTCAGTACAAAACAATTTAAATAACCCTTTGCATACAACTGAAGAAAACAACAATTCATTGAAATTCTGAAATGCACCGAATACTTAAAACTAAAAAGAAATGAAAAAATTAAAATTTCTATCAGGAATATTTACATAGGAAATTCCATTTTGTAGAATTATTTTATTCTGCTTCTACTATTTTCAGAGGGACCGTGCTGTTACAACTAGAATGTTAATATGCAGTGTTTGTGATACATTGGATATAAGACAATCTCCGAGTTTTAATATTTTACAGACTTAGTGCACTTATAAATGACAATGTTGAGGTCTACGTTCGAAGCACTTAAAATATATATATATATATATATATATATACAGTACTAATTAAATACCTATATTTTTAGTTAAATTGTGACAAAATCGTGAAAGCGAATATAACTTTGGTAAAAATTTCACAGCATTTTAAAATATAGGGAATTTTTTATAAATTTTTAGTAAAATTTAGTGCTTACGCCAGAGACCCTACATTCAATTCAACTAAATATACTTTAATTTCACAGCATTTTAAAATATAGGGAATTTTTTATAAATTTTTAGTAAAATGTAGTGCTTACGTCAGAGACTCTACACTCAATTCAACTAAATATACTTTAATTTCACAGCATTTTAAAATATAGGGAATTTTTTATAAATTTTTAGTAAAATGTAGTGTCTACGGCAGAGACCCTACACTCAATTCAACTAAATATACTTTAATTTCCTGTATACTATATACTACTGTGATACTTACCTGTGTTCTGAACTAAAATTTTTACAATATTTCCAAAAATCACTGAAATATAACAAAAAAGTGAAAAACACTGATTTTTTAAAAAAGATTATCTTTTCATAAGTACTTGTAGAGTTATTAAATTAATACATATAGTTTAGCTTTTAGTTCAAAACATAGTTAGTAATATGTTAAGCTCTATTTTCATTGAAATGTATTGAAAACATCTTAAATTATTAGCATTTTCGTTTACGAAAACAACTGAAAACGGAGTTTTCTAGAAAATGCATTTAAAGATGCTACTTCCGGTCTTTTAATGTTACTCTCGGTTTATTAAATTGGCCACAAGTTCTCATCCAATGATTGTACGCAGTAAAAGTAAAGAAGTTTTAACTGCCTTTGAAAAAAGGCAATAAATTTTTTTTTTCGAAATTTTGCACCAAAAAAAAAAAAAAAAGCAATTTCACCGTAGGCAGATACCTTAACTCCCCTCCCGTATTCTTCCCAGATTTTTAAACTATCTCTATCGGAAACGGAATACAGAAAAGCAGTATACAGCAGAAGCTGGTCAATAACTGCAGTAAGTTACAACTAAAAAAGGCCTCTGGCTTGAAACGAAGTAAAACAAAATATTATGCAAAATTCGTAGGTAGCTAGCGAAGATGAACTTGATAATCGATGAGAACACCTTCTTCTAAGGTTTTGACACTTGTTACTACATATGCAAACATGAAGTGATAAGAAATATGGTGACGAAAAAAAAGTTTCTGGATTATTCGTTACTTAGTTAACTAGCTTCCTACCTGTCCGCTAATCAATTAGAGGTGACTACGCATAGGTGGTTCTAATAATATGTTTCCTTTTTGTATTTTTCTTAAGTGTTAGAATGATAAGGTAATTTTTCTTGTTAATACTCAATAACAAGTTCTTTCGACACGTGACATTGCTTGTTTCATGACAAGTATGTAAATGAATTCAAATAGTTGCAAAATTGCTCAATCTGGGATCATTTATAAGATATTGGAAATATCCTTTCACATCGCATCTGAAATTTGCGTTTGGTTTTCTGCAAAGCTATCCTTGTAAGTACTTAGTAGATCTCAAAATGAATTTTTTAAATTATCTATTTATAATATTACTATTGTTTATTAACTTCATTGGATTATATGAGCAATTGAAATGTTATATGAAAAAAAATCTGACGGTTTCTCATTCTGTCTGTATAATCACTAACTCTGACGTCTAACATTAGAAAGGACGGCATTATGTAATTTTTTAAAAAATTTATATTGCAAGGATGGCAGATTAAGTGAAGCTTAACTCAATAAATCCATATCACGATCAACAATTATTAGTCTAGTTTAAAAAGCTATTTATTTGGTTTTGTTATACTTATCTTAACGCATGACCTGCACGCGCAGTACATCGTAAATGTAGACTTCTAAAATCAACTTTAAAGCTCCAAACTAGCAACTAGTTTTGACTAAAGGCTTGTTTACATTGCATGCGGGCTTTGCGTAGCGTCAGCGTTAAAAAGTTTAACCACAGAATTCAATTAATTGACCGCGTGATACGTCAACCAATCCCAGGTCATGTCAACAAACTCGGAGCCAACGTGGTAAAGCAACGGTCCGGATGCAATGCGACCAGGTCTTAAAAGGTATAGACCATCTTAACTGGGAGCATTAATTGCGACAGTTTATAACAGCAAATCACGAGTGCAATCGCTTAAATGGGGAGCATTAGTTGACATCGCAGGTCTTCAGTGTCCATGTTAAGTTATGGGCAACTTTCTATCTGGGTAACAGATCTCCCGGTTGCCTTTCCTGATCGCATATTTACAAAAGCATAATATTGAATATTTTTTTTTCGCATGAAGATCAAATAAAAAGAATGAAAATTTTAAGAATTAAAATTCTTCCCGTGGTTACTTTTTTACAAACCATTAAATTATAGATCTCCATCGCTACAAAATAAATTTTTTTTTAAAATTTATCTAAAGTTAAAAGATTTTCGATAAAGAAAGACCCCTCACTCACTGTATTTAAAAATTAATTTTCCAAAGCAGTCAACAGAATTCAGAACTATATATTTACCAATCAGTGATTTGAAAAATTCTGAAATTTACCCGCAGCTATACAGTAGAATTGAAATTTTGCAAGGTCAACTCATTAATCGTCTTGGTCTCAGGCCAGGAAAGAGAGCTTCAGCCGTTTTTCAAAAACTGGTTGCCAACTTTTGATTTATCGTAAATTTAACCCCCTACCCCACAAGCTTTTACTAAGTTCTGTGAACATAGTAATACGATGCTATCTGATTGCAACAAATTTGGATGCTCGTGCTGCTTAATTTTTTACACTTCTCTGGGTTGGATGAACAGTTCAGACAATTGCAATATAAAGTATGAATATATATATTTAACTTTTATGTAAAGTATGGAATATAAAGAAGCAAATGAAAGCTATTGCCAATTTAAAGATAAAAATTTTCTTAACGTTTTCGACTACCCTAACTGTCAATTGTACTCTGCTATCCAAAAACGTAAGCATATTTCGTAAAAAGCCCAAAATAAAAGGTTGACGTAAACAGTACATCTGAAGTTTGGATGTAAGTAAGAATAATATGTCGTTCTACCGATTAGGTGTGCGACAAACATAGTACCTGAAGACAGTCGTTTACTCGGCGCGTCATAATTCCACCTTGCACAGAGTTACACAGGTTCGAGTTAGTTTAGGACAAACGGAGCAACAGGAGCTAATGCCATAGGGCGAAAGTCGAGGCCCCAACGTCCATTGTCACTCTTAGCCCGGGCCATCGTCTGGTTTCCAGCCGAATTGCGTGGAAGTGGTGACATGCCAACGCCTTGATGGTGATACAGTGACTCCCTCAGAGGATCCCACAGTCGGATTGGTGTGGCTTGCTCCATCAGAACAATCCAAACCATCTCGCTGAAGAGTTGACATTCGTCCAAGGGGCAACTTAACCCAGACAAATTGTTCACGGGAGGTCAATGGAAATTTACCTGTATGCTAGATATCCAGTAATTTGTGTTAGACATTATATTATAACTCCTAACCTCTGTTCGTCCTCAGAATTCTATTACAGCCATCAAAACATCGGAGGAAAAACTATACTTTTGGGCTCGAAGCAGCCTAGTGGTAGCCGTTTGGGCCTCGGACGGAGAGTGCTCAGTTCGAATCCCGACGAGCTGAGTTAAATGCCTTCGTCTACGGGAGATATAGGCCCGTTAAATCCATAGACCGTGAAGTTCTTCCATGTGGCCAGAGGGAAAAGGAAGGTATGAGACCTACAGATGTTGCTCATGGGGTTGCTCGGTCTAAATTGAGGTGAAACCTCGCTAAGTCAAACTCTGACCCTCTTGGTGCTATTGTAAACAGGAGCCGCAGTATTCTCTGCCCACAGCCATCTATGGACAGGGTCTGGCATGGTCCGGCCAGTTGGGGGTGGGGTCACTACAATGACAACTACACTATAATGGAAAAACGCTTCATCAAAAGAGAAGTATGTTGCTTCACGAGTCTATCGAAAGTGAGGAAGACATTCATTCAGAAGTGATGAATTAGTTTTTATATAATCTGCTGAGAGGAAGAAGGATAGATTTGGATGCAGGACTTGAGGAGGATTTGCAAGTTTTGATCAGAAATGCGTATTAAACTGTTTATGGTTCTTCTAATATGTTCAATAAATATGATGCAAGTTCCCCTAGTAAATCCCTCCGGATTGAATCCCTTACTCGTATTAAATCGTCTAACTGGTGCTATATTGTAATCAAATCCTCTGATTACCCATACCAAGATAATCGTTCTTAACTTTAATGGAATGGCGATGCCAAGAACTTTCAGGGAGAATTGGTTTAATATTATGAATAGAACATGCAAGAAGGCGCGGGGTGAATTTTTTTGTAGCAAGCTAACGCAGATACATTTTATATGTTAGCGCTAGAGAGGAATGGAATGGACCAGCGGGTTAGACCTTTACCAAACTTCTTAATTGAAACGACTGTTAACGAAACGTGCTTGCCTTCGCGTGAAAGCAGAAGGACTTCGTTAGAAGTCAATTATTGAAAATGACGTCCTGGACATATCGGAAATTTATGTGGCTTCTAATCAGTTGTCACGAAGAAGGAAAAGGTTGTTAGCTCATCGGCGATTTCGGCCGCACATCCATTCCGAATCCCCCAAAGTTTCCTGCAAACGAATAAGCGTGACCAATCACTTTTTCTTTGTTTTACCCGCTCGTTTTACATCACGACACAGAACCCTTTTTTAACTACCGAGTTTAAACACTTCGCCCTCGCCTCGCTCTTTTTGTTTTGCGCGCGCGGCCATCGTGCCGGGTTTCGCGAGGTGCCCACTTATAATCTTAGTCTTGGCTCTCAAACTATCACGCGGCGTCCGTACACGGAGAAAGAAAAAAGAAACACTTCTCCCTCACGAAATACACGAGCCTATCACTAGACGCGCCATGAATATGCATCGGGAGAACAAACAAGCTCAAGAAACACCCCCTAAAAATCGTGCGCCAGCTACGCATGAAGGGCTTGAAGAAGTCCACCTCCAAGCCGGCCATCTGCTCTCACCTTAGAGCCTTTTCAGCCTCCATTTCCCCCTCTCCGTTTTCTTGCTCGCTTTTTTGTGCTTTGTATTTTCTTTTAGCCAGCACGTGCAAGCAGCTGTCTCGCGAAATCTCGGTTTTGAATCCGACAGCTGGTTTAGCTCGCACCTGAGCTTCTGCGCGGCACTGGCTCTACAACCTGTAAGCCATTGTGACAGTTTTTCTGCAGGTCTTCATCTTGCGCGCCCCGCGCCCCGCTCCCCTCTCCAACCTCCCGTCAAAAATGGCTGCTTCGGTTTAAAAAGTTTTTGCCTCTTTTTTTTTCTCTCTCTTTAAAGGTAAAAAGCATTTAAAAAAAAATTTATTATGATTTTTTTTCTTTCAAGTTGGGGAACCAGACGTCGAATCTCCTTCTTATCAGGAAGCCCTTCATGAACAAAGGTTATCTTAGATAAAAGATCTTGAAAGAAAACCAGGGATTATTCTGAAAATTCAGTTAAATCTGAAGTTTGTTCATGAATACTTACATATCTGTTGATAATCACCTGATAAATATTATATCGCCTTGAACAATTAAGGTTTATAGTAGAAGGTTTTTTCACTTAAGGCTCTCTTGAGGTTTATATTTCCTTATTTATTTTCAAGTATGAATTATTTTCTATTGCTATCTAGGAAGCTCTAGAGTGCAATATTAAATAAAAATTTATACTTGGCGATAAGTGAATAACAAATTATAAAAACCAGTGGAAACGAATTACACATCTAGCGATTATTTTTCTGATAAAAAACTCTTATATTTTGATTGTGAACATCTTGAACTTCTGTGATAAATTATTTCTATTAGTGAAATAAAAGAATAATGGGTTTTATTGGGAAAAAAATTATACTACTCCTTGATTTTCAAATTCTACCTAATTGGGATATTTTAGTACATCTCATTTTCTCTTCCTACCTATAAAATTAAATGAAATTGTTAACTCTTCTGTTTTAGACAGTCTAATTCAGTTTATGTAAAATTTAAATATAATTGATTCCCTGTTATACCAAAAGCACTGTAAAGTGCGCAAAATTTAACTCAAACGAAGACACGTACATGTAGTCAATGAACAGTATAAAGAAGAAACCATGTTGTGGCATTAATAACCTTAAAATCGAATTTTCTCTCCCCTGAGAAGTAGAAAAAAGTAGTTTAGTTAGTTACAATTCTATTATTTTAAAAAATATGATTAATGTATTAGAAAGGAAAATAAAAATAAATGATATCAGCTGAAAAAATTTAGAAAATAACAGTAGGAGTATATTAAACAAAGCTTTTGCTGCACTGAAAATATTTTTGAGAAAATGAATACATTTTAAAAAGTGTTAAACTACTACCGTCTTTTCATGATAAAGTGGACTAGCTCTCTGGGAAATAGAACTTAATGAAAGCATCTAAACGTTACGAAAACCTGCGTTCATGTACGCTTTTAACAATCAGCGAACAATTTTCGTGTAACTGTAAAATTATTTTTCTATATCGTCAAAGTTGGATCAACAGAAGTGGTGATACAGAGTATTCTAGGTAATTTCTCACCCACTCCACCCTAAATCATTCGGCCCGAGCTCCTATCAAAGGATGAGGACTATGAAATGGTAAAAGTGAATGACATAATATCACCACAGTCTTTTTTCGAGTGGAAAGTTGATAACTTTACCCTAAGATCACCGGGTTCCATAAGATCATCAATTCCCTTAAACAGGGGCGTCAAACTCAAAGGCTAACTTGGGCCAAACATTCAAGGTTTAACTATAGTTGGACCGCAAAAAAAAATCAATATTAATAGAAACGTAGGTTTATTTACCTAATTACAGTATATTCAACATAAATATACGTATTTTGTTTAACAATAGAAAAAAAGAGTATAATTAAAAAAAACATTTAGTGTATTCTTCCTATCTTATAATTCTGAGTCGGTTATTTTGTTATATATTATTGTGTGCCAATCTATTGGCCGTGCCGCAAAAATGTTCGTCGCGGGCCGCAAGTTTGACACCCGTGCCCTAAAATCCTCAGCTTTCCCGTAAGATCAGCAGGTAGAAGTATCAGATGTGTTTCCGATACTTAAAACTTGATTTTCTGTCGTATTTATTTGCTAGGGCGCTGGCATTCGGTACCAGAGTCTATGGGTTCGAGTCCCACTCTTGGCATGGATTTGTGCAGCCGTCCGGAATAGGCTTTAAGATGTAGGTCCCGGTCTAATTAGCTCGCGTGTAACAAAAAATGACCATAGCGCTCCAAACCAAACCAAACCAAACCATTCGTATTTACAGAGCAATAGTTGATTGGCCTTCCTTTCTACGAGCTTCATGGTATCGTACAGCCTGCGTAAAAACACTATACTAAAAAAGCTATGCCACATTTACAATTTCGAATGCGGTGATTATTATCATGATCTACTATATTATTATCATCTACTACAGGACAAATAATGGTATCTCTACTTTCGATGATTTAGTTTAATGAAAACCAAAGGATAAGAATATTTTTTTTACCTTCTGTAAAATGGTTATTTTTCTGGGTTTTTCAGTACTAGGATAATTTTTTTCACTATAGATAGGCAGTCTGAGGCCTACATTTTGAAGCTGATACCTAATGGCTACAAACATCCATGCAAAACGCTGTACTTGAACCTACATACTCTAATATTGCAACATCAGTAGAAAAGGAAAAAATAATTTAAACTCATAAGAGCAAAATAATTCTGTTTAATAACTGGACATATTAAACAAAATATTTGGGTTTCAGAGTATGCCACCTTCTGTAAACAAAATAACTACTTTTATTAATGAGATAATCTTATTTGAGTATGATTCTACTGGACTATTTAAATTTATGAGACTAAACAAAATTTAGGATATTGACAAGTACTATTCGACGGGAATCGGCAAAGTTCTGCGTGTTTTTCCCTCACTATATGCAAATACATAGCAGTGCCAATGTATTTTTAAGAGGTGTCGAATCGTATAATTCTTATATATGAAACACATTTTTTCATTTTCTTGGCTTGATACTTACTATAAATCTTTTAGAAATGAGAAACGCAAACCGTAGGTTTCTACGATGATTAACTATGCCAAATACACCATTTTTTTGCCGTATTGTCTATCCGTACCCTACTTTACGTCTAAACTTTTTGCTCATTTATCGTGGAACTTTTGCGATTTGCCTTTTGTTGACGCCAATGGCTATGTTGGCAATCGCCAAACGCGCCCTTGAAAGAATACAAATATAGGTATCATAGTTTTTAATTCTTATGTTGGCATCGTAAACTTAAAAATATTAGAATGTGTTTGAAATCGCTTGCTGCATCTGAAAAAAATGTTGTTCTATAAACTTAAAACGTGTGTATTCATTATATAATTGATTTAAATCTTATCGCATCTTCCTACTTGATACATAAGCTACATAGAATAAACGTGTTATCAAAATGCTTTACACAAAATTCAGTTAAAGTTTTTTACTCTCGCACATCGTATGGTCGATGTTACACGTATAACATTTGGCTCATACACCATTTTTTTTAAAGGAATTCCAGTAGAGATCACCACATGGAGGATTTCTCTGACATCCAGACAATAGAACGAGCATCTCCCTACCCCTCTCCAATTACGGTTGCTTTAAGCATAAATGTCACACCTTGTAAAAAAAAAATATCCTTCAAGAATACCCTTCAGGAGTTAGCTTCCTGCGTTGTACGCAAGCTGCTTGACTGTGATCATATTGCTTTTCAGGTGTTCAGAATGTTCACTGAACATGTGCATTTCAATGCAACAGCAGTTTCCAAATCCCATTAGCTCCGTATAAAATGTTTGCGTTGCACAAATATAAAGCTCGCATCATCGGGATCTTGAAAGTAAGCCATCATACTTTTTAAAATCTTCCGAGAAGTATTGATAAAGGAGTAAAACTAGATTACCCGTTTATTTATTAATTTTTTTTTTGACTTACTGTCCGAGTTATGCTTAGGTAAAGATTTTGATCGAAATACGATATTATCTAAGAATTTCAATTTTTTTTGTCCGACGAAAACGCCTATGTATAAATGAGAACTCAGCAGCTTTTCTCATAAGAGATCCCCATAATCTATGATCGTATTGGATTAGACTGATGTCTGAAGAGTTCAATTTAAAAAAAAAAATTCTTTCATGAAAAATCTATACTCTTTGATATTGCCTGCTTTTACTGTATACTAGTCTATTTTTAGGTAGTTGAGAGAGTTTTAAACAAAAAGAACTTCAAGTATCAAATTATATCAAATATTTTAAGCCTGCTGTGCACTAACCCTACTGGATTCACTCACCTTAATGTTAACCTATGGAGAAAATGTGTCTTCGATTTACAGCTACATAAATGCTGATAATCCAATAAAAATGGTATTTTTAGATAGCCTGGCTTTTTCTGCACCATCCAACAGGATTCATTTTATAAATTTCGTCCCCTAAAGGAATCGATGAGCGTTTAAAACACATTATACGAGATTTTCCCCCCAAATACAGTCGAACCCCGTTATAGCGAACCCAGTATATAACGAACAAAAATTTTGGTCCCACAGTTTTCCTATTGTACGAAATTTAATTAGTATTGTGTCAGTTTAATGTAATCGATTTTAGTCGATTTAATTCATGAATGATCATTTTTAATAGATTTTTTATCATTTTTTTTAATATATCATTGTTGGATACACATAGCAACTAATGAGTTATACATTTTCTGAACTCTAGCATTTTTCTTAACGGTTCGGATATAGCGAACCACCGGATAAAGCGAATAAAACCTTTGGTCCCTTGAAGTTCGTTATAACGGGGTTCGACTGTAATTTAAATTTTTAAATATTATTTGCTTTTTTAAAAAACAAACAAACGAGAAATGCTCCAAGAGAAAAAATTTCTTTCTCTATTACGGAGTAAAATATTTTTTAAAAAAAACTTTAAATCTAAATCGCCAATCCTTGGACACATTTTCTCCATCGGTTAACATTGAGGTGAGCGAATCCAACTGGGTTAGTACACAGCAGCCTTAACAGCAAAGCCTACAGTTGTGACCCTTTAAGAGATATTATAAAGGATACCCTTTCAACACGGATACTAGATACTTTATTCACTTTTAAAATATTTCCTAATCCCTTTAAGCGCTCTTCCAGCTGTTCTTTGTTCATGAAAAACTGCCGAGTTTAAAATTTGCTTTTCCGAGACACAGGCATACAAAGCTACAGAATATTAAAAAAGAAAGCAGAACTAGAACGATAAGAACGTTGTGAAATGTGCCAATGCGATCTGATTTGTTAGGTAGAGACTGACAGATTAATGGTGATCAAAGAAGGACCAAGGGCGTTTGTTTTCTAAAATATACCATTAAAAAACGAGGCGAGACAATAGCTGTATCTTAAAAGGACACTTGGCAAAGTTTTGTAGCGCATAAAAAGCAGTTTTTTTCTTCTCGTTTTTTGAGAGAAGAAACGGTTTTTATGGTGTTGTCTTATCCATCGTGGGCGTATTTAATGCAACACGAACCTGGGTGGGAAGGTAATCAAGCTCCACTTTCTGTCATTCTCGTATCGTGTGGTCATCACTCTAATTTTTTTTTCTTGTCATTTTGAATGGCGTGTCTTTTAAAAAGAAGACTGAGATCGTGGAATCAATTTTGTCAAATTTGGTAGCCGCGGATTCATGTAGATATGGAAAACAGTGATAAGATTAAAAAAAAAAAAAAATACTAAATTTTCATCAAATACATAGGTTTGCTTTGATGGGTCGAAATATTTGCAAAGAAATAACTTTTCCATTAAATCTGTAGTATGATTCCCGCACATGAGCTGAATAAAAACTTATACTTGGCATTCATATTTGTGCGCTTTGTAATTGGCTAACTCGATAATTTTTTTAATTGATAACGAATTTTAAACGGATGAAGATGTTTATACGTCCTAGAGGATTTTCTGAACATGTATATAAAAAAATAGAATGTTCTTCTGTAGGACCATCCTACAGAAGAACACCCTACAGAGGGTGTGTTCTGTCTTACCATCAATTCTAACACTCTTTGGCTGATTTGGATCAAATTTGGGGAAGTTATTGCTTAGGATTCTGCAAAAAAGATAGGCTACCCTGAAGTACGGACAACTTAATCTTCTGATTTTATTCTCTTGATAATTTTGTTATATCTGTGTACAATCATCATGTTGTCTGTATGATGTTCCCTCACCTCTCCCTCCCTGTTTTTCTCCTATCTTCTGACACTCCATGTTTATATTTCTGCTATCAGTCACTAAAGGTGTGGTTTTTGAATCCCATTTTGCGATTATCTAGTTAAACTTTATACACTTGAGCATGTTATTGTTCTTCATATATTGCAACTTATCTAGATACTTGAACGTTCATCTCTCTTTATATATATATATATCTGTCTCTTTTATGTAAGTAAGCATGGAGGAGGTGTCAGATAATTTATAAATATTATATTTATAAATGTAATAAAACTGTCTAATATCTATTTGATTTTCAGTTAGTTGCTGTCAAAAAGGCTCAAGTATAGTCACTCATGATAGCAGACATTAACTTAGAAAAGTCCAAATATTTTCTAAGGTCAACTGTGCTGCTTATACCATAATCAGCGTCACGCTGATTATGGAATAAGCAACACAGCCAAAACGCTCCCGCATTTTCTCTTTTGTGAGGAAATATAAATTACGTATCCAAAAAGTATCAGAATTATATATTAGCCCCACCGCAATTAATAGATGTATCCACTTAGAACAGCCGCAGAAAGCAAAAATTTGTAAATTATGTACTCGATGTAGCCTTGTGGTAGCGCTCTGGTTTTCCGTACCGAGGGTGCTCTGATCGAATCCCGACGTGCGCCGTTAAATACCTCCGTGTCTAGGCCGGATATGGGCATGTTAAATACATACACTTGAAAATCCCTGTATGAGATCAGAGAGGGTGGGGGAAGGTACGACCCTCCCCAGATGTCGCCTCTGGGGATGCTCAGTCAAAATTGAGGTGTCTACTAGCTATGACGAACACCGACCCTTGTGGTGTTATATAAACCGGAGCCGCACACTTCAGCCTGAAGCCTATATGGACCTAGCCTGGAACTTCCAGCCAGGGGGCATTAGAAACAACAACACAACAAATTATAAACCACCATGATTTCATTTCAATACGTTTTTATTGGTTTCTCATATGTTAGAGAATGTTGATGTTCTAGACATGAGAAACTTAGGTGTCGCTCCGGTGGTTTATACTAGTCAGTTATACACAAAATGAATTATTTTCACAAGTTCAAGCTCAAAATATTTTATTCTTTTTTATAAACTAAACGATGCGATTATTAATATTTTCTCAAGTTAAAATCAAGCTGGGTGTAAAATGCATGGAAATTATAATTCAGAAATAGTTAGACAAATAGTATAAGATTACCTTTTTTCTTTGTGCAGTTTTGCTTCAACATCTAAGAGAATGAATCCCTAGAACTAAATATAACATATAAAAAATAACTGGCCACTGTATAATATATTAACATTAGCCAATACTTCAGCAATTCTTATTTACAAAATAAAACTGGAAAAGAACTAAAAACTAGATAAGAGTACAAAAACATTGTCATTTTAGAGGCGAATTGATGTAATTTGAACATGGGACAGGGAAGAGAAGAAAAAGTAATTCCGAGCAAATAACTTAAAATTTACTCGTGGACTTAATGCATGTTCCCAATGAAGCCAAGGGGTGAAATCAAAAGTATATAGTTTAGTGCCCATGTTTTATGGTAGCTAAATTCTCCTTAAGGTCCTTGTGAGGAACTGTCTAAAGTTTGGTCCATATTAGTTAAAGGATCCAACCGCTCGCATAGTATAGAGGTTAGCGTCGCGAACATTCCTAATATAGGATGTAACTGGATTGGATTACATTAGAATGGATAGCGAACATTCCTAATGTAATTCAACTGAGGGTTGAAAACTTGGAAAAGGCATGGACGTCCCTGTGCTGCCCTGCTCGCAGGGAGCAATGTTCGTTCACCTCTATGGTGTTGCCACAAAATCACCAATAAAATAGCCAACAAAATAACAGTGTAGATAAGCGAATGTCCTCGGGGCAAAATGCGCCTATTTCGCTTGAAACAAACAAAAAAAAATTTTAAATTCCAGGAGTTTATAGGAATATAAAGCTAACTAACACAAATTTTCTAATATACCTACAGATTTAGAATGTCCCGGAGTTAACATCATCATCTCAAAACTAATATTTCCATCAATTTGACTTTAAGAGACACTAATGTCAAGCACTATTACGTAACACCATAAAATATGGACAAATGAAAAAGATTTGGACTTGCGGTAGAATAAAGGATTCCGAGAATCTAATATTTTCTGAAAAGGGGCTTTCTCGGAAAGTGTTCCCACTCTGCAGTGGACGGCAAATATTCCTAAATCGCCAAGTATCCAGGTGTGCAAAGCAGGTAACAAAAGCCGTGAAGTCCTCCACTACCTTCCTGGGGACATACTGGGCGGAGAAGATGGGATAGACGACAGGATTTATTTCCTTCCTGCCTGGGTGGGCGTCTCCTCAGGGCAAATACTAGATAGCGAATCTTAGGTTGAAACTTTCCTTGCAATAAATGTGACAGAAATAATTTGCCTCTTTAACGGCTCGTTGTGTGATCCCGAGGGCGGAACGAATTTGGTTATAACTGAAGAGCACATTGTTGAAACGTGTTTCCCCAATTCGCATATTCCTCACGATTACAAACGAAACGTTATGTTTGCCCAGGCCCTGATTTTCCATTAGGCCCGGTAGGCCCGGGCCTAGGGCCCCCCCAAATGTTTGGGGGGGGGGGGGCAAAATTTTTATTTAAAAAAAAAATGATTCCCAATACAATTTTTTTTAATTTTACTTTTTTTTTTATAGCAATTTTTTTATATATCCTTTCAAATTTGATTGATTGATTCATCATATGTATAGCTATATGTATAGTTCATCATATGTATGTTATAGTGTATATAAGGGATTAATAAGTTTTTCTGGTTGCATTGTATTGATGTTTTAATGATGAAGTTAACATGTTGTATTGCTTTTTGTTATTTGATAACGTTCTAGGCTTCTACTCTTCAAATAGACAATTCTTGGTAAAATGGTACTTTCACAATGATTCATGATTTTTTTTTTTTCTGGTGTCAATTTTGGAAATTCGAGTTGTGCCTATAGTCAAGAATTTTTTAAATTGGGTCCTGAGTTTGCCAATAGAAAATGCTGACTTTGAGTGACTTCAAGAGGGTGTTAAGGTATTTCAAATTTGGTGAAGATTTTGTTGATCTGAGCCATGAACACAAAAAAGTTATTGTATTGAATGAATCTGTTTTAGGATCTTCGCTCAAATCATCTGGCTCCTAGACATTTATGCTGTAATAAAAACTAATTATTCATTGTAGTTTAAGGTGAATTCATGCTAATTTCAGTATGCAACGATATATGGTTTATTTTGACTTAAACCTTTCAGTCTACTAACAGAGTTTTAGTATCCTGTAGATAAATGTTGGCGTATTTGCGGAGAAAAACTCTGATAATAATGTAACCGTTATTGTCGATTCTCGGTATGTGCATGCTTCGTTTATAATGCTATTTATCAATTTTGAACAAAATCGATTGGATAAAAATATATGTTATGCGCTTATAGTGAATTATACAATTCACGATAAAATTACGTACAGTTAGTATTTTCAGTTGATACATAAGCATATTAATATAGATATGGAATCAAAATCAGTGTGAATATGTACATGCATTCAAACTTATACTACTTCAAATTATTTAACACGTTGTTTTTCGCATGATTGATCAAGTGACTTTTATGTTTAATATCCTTTAAAAGTGCTAAACGCCTCAACATCTGTTAAGAGAAGACTAGCGTTTTTTAAGATGTGACTTAAAAAATAACACAGAATTAATTTGGAAGGGAATATAATTTAGTAATCCCTAATAAAAAATTAAGATTAGAATATCAAACAGAGCCATCAGCTTTAGAAGTTTAAAAGAGTAAATTTTCTCTAATTTTGGAAACCTATGGTAGTGTTTTAACGTGTATACTTACTTAAATCAATATGTTTGAAGAACATCAAAGAATTTCGAATGGCGGTATATAGTGGAGGACAATAAAAACCGTTTAGTCAATTATTTATAATGCTTTTGCCATCTTACAAAATCTCAACTATATAAAATCTGTGTTTCCAGTGAAAAGAATGTCAAGTCCAAAATCGTAGTTTTGAGAAAAACGGGATTGAAAAAAAAAATGGCTTTTGTAAAGTCAATTTTTTAAATTTAATTTTTAATTACTTTTTTAAAGTAAATTTTTCTAATTTTATTTTTGTTGATCAAATGTTAAGTCCTTGATTGGGACATAACCTCTTTAACACTAATATGTTTGTGTTTTGTTTCACATACCCCAAATTTTCCCTGATGAATAAAAATATTTAGGAGTGGAAATGGACTTAGCTTTCTGTACCTTCCAGTAGCCCTTGATTTTTCAAACATGCCTGGTTTGATAATTCATTTTAGCCCATTTTAGACTTAACACCCTTTGTAAAGCAAACTCAGAAATAATAGTGGACATATTGATGCTTTAATCGAAGCACCTTTATATTTGAAATCCTGCGGAATTTATGTTTTTCTGAATGAAAATTACATGATAGAACAAGAAATGTCTTCAAATTCTTTCATGTATTTTTTAATACAAGCCGTTGGGCAACCAGCATGGTTGTTTTTAATTTTATATTTTCTTTTGCAAAACAACTCAACTGAAAGTAACATATGTAAGGAATGTTACCATTACCTGTCATCATAAATAGGCGTTGTTAAGGGGTATTCTCCTTAAGGCTGATTCTAAAACATTGGGATTAACATTCATGAATTTCCATTACTTTAGAGTTAAAGATAAGACTCAGAAACCCAACACCAAGGATTTAAAAAATTATATCCCTCTCTGTATGTACTATATTTCAAAATTAAAATATCTACACTTTATCATTACATCAAATAAGAAATTGTTAGGGAAAAATTTTTTCACTTAAAAAATGGAGTAAAAATTCAACAAATACTAAAATATAGCGTGGATTACACCACTCTCTGTATGTACTATTGTTCACAATTCAGATATCTCCACTTAATCATATCAAATAATAAATTGTTGGGAAAATTTCTTCAGTTATAAAATGGAGTAAAAATTCTGCAAGTACTGAAAAAAGTGTAGAAAATTAACTATTACTGGCAGTCGATTGCTTTGCTGGCAACGGTTAAGCCTAACCTCGCGATCACTTATGCTCTCTCTTTCACGCCGCTCTCCTAATGAATTCTTTCATCTTCTTTTTCTTTATTGAGACTGTTCCCAATTTTCACTTGATCGTGCAGCTCGCTTTCGAGCATTCCTGATTACAGTGCGTAAATCCATGTTGCCACGGGGTTGCAAATTGCTGACGGTCCCTAATGTTTGCATCTGGTAGTTGCAGCCGTTGCCATTCGGAGTGTAGAAATATCGTCGATTTTTGTGCCACATACCTACGCGTTTTATATATATAGATATGTAAATCGTATATTTTAAAAAATATATGTCAATCTGTCTAGTCCCTGCGACTAAAAAAGAGCTGAATGTTAGATAAAATTCAGTGGGCCACGATGAGCTAGTGAGTTAACGCATCGGGATTCGGTACTGACGGTGCTCGGTTCGAGTCCCTACAACAGCCGTCGAATACTTTTGTGTGTAAGCTGAGTATGGGATCATTTAATCTGTAATAGAACTGTATACTTACTCAAATCAATGGGTTTAAAGAATGTCAAACAATTTTGAATGGCGGTATATAGTGTTGTCTCTCTATTCTAAAAGAAAGTAACTGCCGCTGCAGCAGCCGCCGCCGCCGCTGTCAAAAGCTTGTCACGCTATCTCCTCCGAAACCGCTGTGGGTATGGGGTCGAGACCGATATCAATCGATGCAGAACAATGTGGGGAAGAAAGTAAGACATGTCTCATATTCGTCGGACTTTAAGTTTTTTTTTAATTTTATGTTTTGTGGGAAAATATTGACTTTTTCATGTTCAGATTACGATAACTCGCCAAAAAAGGATCGTAGAATTTTTTTTTCTACTATCTAAGACTACAGACATTTCTCCTTTAAACAAGACCTCATTTGTTTAAAAATAATTTAAAACAGACTGATATTTTTATTAAAACTGAAAACCCACTTTTTGGAAAAATTTATGCTTTTCGAGATATATAAATTCGATGCTCTCAGACTTATTATGTTACAAAGAAAATATTTATATCAACTGGAAGATGAAAGCTTTCTCATTCATATAAACTTCATTTCAAGTCTCTATCTTAAAATTTCGATTTTTAATTGAATTTTAAAGAAATACTCCAAAAAAATCTTCTCATTCGCTTCCTTTGCAAAAGGACATGAAAGAAGATCCGATTTTCCCCCCATACGGGCTTCATCCATTTTGCCGGGAGGGGGGGGGGGGAGCTTCAACTGTAAACAACTATTGAGTCATTCATTCACTTGATTCACCAGAGGAGCGAGCGTAGCGAGCCTAGGGGCGAAGCCCCTAGTACAATTAAAAAAAAATTAGTCAATTATTTCCCTCCGTAGAGTTGGTAAGGGTGAGAGAAGGTACGAGATGACACCATTGTGGGTGGTCGATCTAAATTTTGGTAGCACCAGATCAGAAGTCCGACTCTTGTAGTGCCAAATAGCCAGTGCCGCCCAGAGAGGGGGTCAACTGTGGCACTTTGCCCCAGGCCCCTAACTGCTGGAGGGGCCCCAAAAAATTTAAAAAATAATTTATTAGATTTTATTCAAAAGAAAATTCTGAAACTTGTACCGTACTTAAATTCAAAATAATCTCTTGAAAAAAGCCCCCCCCCCCCAAAAAAAAAAATAAATAAATAAATAAATTATATATAAATAAATAAAAAAAAAATAAAAAAATCGATTAATTAGATTTCTCTTACTCCAAAACAGTTTTCTGAAAAATATGCGATTTAGTTTTAATGAAAAATATATCTGTTTAGTCCTAACTGCTATAAAATTACATTCTCTCGAATAAACTGAAGACAATACTAACTACTAAAATATATAGCAAAAAAAGCTTCGTGGATGGAAGATGTCATATTTATTGGAGAATACAAGAGAGCAGTGCAATGAAATATAATAATTATGTTAATCATTCATGTAAAAAAATTTAAAGTATGAGTAACTTAATTTGAATGTGTATTTTCGTCTCTTTCCATTTTCTTATTTTTCTTGGGGCCCCCAACAGAAGTTTGCCCCAGGCCCCGTAAAGTCACTAGGCAGCCTTGCAAATAGCAAGTGCTAAAACAAGAACTGCACCCTTTCAAAGGTGCAAGGAACATACGCGAGCGATCGATAAATTTTAATACATCGCTAATTATATAGGGTTGCTATCCATATTTGGAAAAATAGCTCAAACAGATAAACAATACAATTTGGTTAGGGGCATTTTTCATCTCATTTTCCACATATATATATTTTTTATTATTTTGTCATTCTTTTAACCATCTCAAACGAAAATGCTAACTATGATAATCCCATGAGTTTCATTGTTATGTGTTCCAATGAATGTGGAATTGTTTATTTTTCAATGTTCTGCTTTTGTGTTCCTTCTGAAAGAATGCGTTGCCCGTTGCAAAAGCAAACTAGAAAGAGATATCAAATTAGATAATACTGGCGCCGCCAGGCATCTTGTTCATGTTCATTCTTTCCATTTTACCGATATCTTTTTGTCTGTCCTATAATACAGTGCTATCTGATGCCACTTTACCTGTTGCAAGTTCCAAATCCCTTTTCTCATGAAACGAGAACTCGAAAGACAGATTTTAGGCTGGGCCTATGTAGATATGCAAATTTGGATCTCGGTGTGAAGGAAATAAGATATTGCAGTGGTATTTTTGTTACGGTAATAGAAGGAAGACAGGTCTTTTAGAAAAGTTAGATGATTCTATTGTAGTAAATGGGATGTAATTTTTATACTTTGTTGTTAAATTTGAATAGAGAGGTAACAGTATTTTCCAAAGGAACTGCTTCGTATCAGCCGTTCTTGGAGCCCTCTGTTTTGCTAAAAAGAACACAATTAATAAGTTTATTTTGGCAAGTCCGATTTGCCAAGTAATTTTTATGTTAATAATTTTGAACCTTATACAAATATTTAAAATGCGTTATATGTCTGTCATTAATAAAGAACTCGATAATTGTAACGTACCACATGGATGATAAAGAAAGCTTCAGCTTGCTTCTAAAGGCTCCCCCCCCCCCCCCATTAATACCATTGATTCTAGGTTTGTTTCAGCTTCGGATCGGCTGGGCCCAAAACCTAGTCTGTTGTAGTTAGCACATTTGAAAAGCACAGATGCGTTCTAACACAGTGAACAAATAAACTCATCCATATTTTAGTGACAATTTCTTCTTCTTATAATAATAATTATTTATTTATTTATTTATTTTTTTACTAGACGATAATAGATTTCAAGGCAAAGCTCGGTCAGATTGATTTTCTTACCTTTTAGCTAGATTTTTCTGTAGCAGAATATCCAGGTGAAGAAACAAAGTAGGTTATCATGTACACCGACACAATTGCCCTCAGCGAAGTTCGAACAGAGGATATAAGCAGTTGCAAGTTCCAAAAGAGAGAACACATGATTGTCAAATGGTTATGGATTACATGTAGTATTGCATTTCTATTTTCATTTGGTTTCTTCTCTACATCTCCGCAGTTAAAAATAACTGTAATTTCCGTAATTCGTATGAGTGTATTTCAAACTGTTTTCTACTAGTTCATTTTGTTTTACTATGCACACATATGCCTGCAATTGCTTCCGTGCATCCTATTTCATTTTAAACAAAAGGAACTTTCAACGTATGCCTCGAATGAGTAGAAGGAAAAACTTTCAGAAGTACCCTTTAAGTTATTGCCCCGAAGAGACTTTATAATGCTTTATAATATTTTACATCCAGATTTCTATTATGAAATACAGTCATTCAACTCAAAATAGTAAAATCGTTTTACTTTAAATTAGTATTGTAAGTGGTGAAGATGCTTTAACAGAACATTAGTCTTAAGGGATAATTTAGCACTCGTTAATGAAATTTAGATGAGACGTTGAATTTTTTTTTCATGATATGAATTCATGAGATTTGAAAGAAAACCTGGACAAATGAAAGAATCTTGTGCTCTAAGGGAGTTCGGGACACAAAATCCTCCGCCACCCCCCTTAAAAAAAACACATTTACCTTTTCTATACTATGGAGCTTTTAGAATCAAGTAACGTAAACAGCATGTTTCTGCGACGACTACGTTGCCAGATAGTTTCTAACGCTGTAATACTGTCTATGTTTACCCTGCCTTAAATCTGTATTTTAGGACTATTTATAAAGCAAAATGTATGCAAATAAAGAAAATACAATTTCGCGTCTTGCACCCTCCATAAGGATGGAACAATCAAACTTAAAGAGTTTTTCTTTTTGCCTTTTTTGATCATCTGGGAAATCAAGCAAATTTTACCAATTCCCAATTCCTGTCTTTTACGATCGACTATAAAAATATATTTCCCTTTTCTGAGGTACTGAGAATGGTTAATCTCTTTACACTCGCATTATGACGCACGTGCTAATGTTTCATACAATATAACATGCAGGTCCTGATTCGAACACATGTGACTCAGAGCCTAAAGTTCTATTTTTTAACTACCCTACTTTTCAGCTGGGGGAGAACATAAAAAAAGCAGCATTTTTTTAAAAAAAAAAGCAGCATCATTCCTTTTTTTTTTTCGGCTGTCCAGGTACAAGAGAGAAGAAGAGCATTTCTCTGTCAGTTTTCCGAGAAAGATTTCTAGACTCCTACCTGGCGTCTTCGGCCTCCCCCTCCAATAAAAAAGCAGCCCCGCGGAGAGAGCATTGTTGTTTACGAATCCCAGTTCTGACCCTTAAGGAGTAGCTCAAGGTCATCCAGGTAAGCGGGGCCCCCGGGGCACGTGGGGTTCAAAGCGATGGATCAGTGTTAGTGTCGAGCCCTGGATATTGCGTGCACCCACCGGGTCATTAAGAAATTCGAATCGGGCTG